>JAJPUD010000960.1:283514-400578 GCA_023553655.1 Myrmecobius fasciatus
GTTTGGGGGAGGGGGTCATCAAAAGCAAAGTACTGAGGAGGGGGGAAGGGAGAAAGGGGAAAGGAAAGGGAAAAACATAACTTGGGTAAATAAGATGGCAGGAAATAAAGAATTAGTTATTCTAACTCTGAATGTGAATGGGATGAACTCTCTCATAAAGCGGAAGCAGATAGCAGACTGGATTAAAAACCAGAATCCCACAATATGTGGTCTACAAGAAACACATCTTTTTTTTTTTTAATAAAGCTTTTTATTTACAAAACATATGAGTGATTTTTCTACATTGACCTTTGCAAAAACTTTTTTTTTGTTCCAAGCTTTTCCCCTCCTTCCCCCCACCCTTCACCCCTAGATGACAGGTAATCTAATACATGCTAAATAGGATAAATTATATGACAAATACAATACATGTATATATATATATATATCTATACAGTTATCTTACTGCATAAGAAACATCAGATCTAGAAAGAGAAGAAGAAAAAACAACCTAAGAAGGAAAACAAAAATGCATGGAGATATTCACAGAAAGCGTTAAAATGCTGTGTTGTGGTCCACACTCAGTTCCCACAGGCCTCTCTCTGGATGTATATGACTAACTTCATCACTGAACAATAGGAACTGGTTTGAATCACATCATTTTTGAAGAGAGCCATGTCCATCAGAATTGATCATAGTATAGTCTTGTTGCTGTGTATAATGTTCTGGTTCTGCTGATTTCACTCAGCATCAGTTCATGCAAGTCTCTCCAGGCCTCTCTGAAATCCTCCTGTTGGTCGTTTCTTACAGAACAATAATATTCCATAACCTTCATATACCATAATTTATTTAACCATTCTCCAATTGATGGGCATCCTTCCAATTTCCAGTTTCTACAAGAAACACATCTAAAACATAGTGACACATATAGGATGAAGGTAAAAGGTTAGAGCAAAACCTATTATGCTTCAGGTGAACAAAAAAAAGCAGGGGTAGCAATCCTTATCTCAGATCAAGTAAAAGCCAAGATAGATCTAATCAAAAGAGATAAGGAAGGAAACTATATTTTATTAAAGGGTACCATAGATAATGTAGCAATATGAATACTAAATATATATGCACCAAGTGCAATAGCATCCAAATTCCTAGGGGAGAAATTAAGAGAGATGCAAGAAATAGATAGCCAAACTATACTAGTGGGGGATCTCAACCTTGCTCTCTCAGAATTAGATAAATCAAACCACAAAATAAACAAGAAAGAAACCAGGGAGGTAAACCAATTGTTAGAAAAGTTAGGTATGATAGATCTATAGAGAAAGTTGAATGGAGACTGTAGGGAGTTTACTTTTTTCTTAGCAGTCCATGGAACCTATACAAAAATTGACCATGTGTTGGGCATAAAAACCTCAAAATCAAATGCAGAAAGGCAGAAATAGTAAATGCATCTTTTTCAGATCATGATGCAATAAAAATCACACGAAATATAAGGCCAGGAGAAAATAAACCAAAAGGTAATTGGAAATTAAATAATCCAATCCTGAAGAATGAATGGGTGAAAGAGCAAATCATAGACACAATCAATAATTTCATCCAGGAGAATGACAATAAGGAGACAACATACCAAAATTTGTGGGATACGGCCAAAGCAGTTATAAGGGGCAATTTTATATCTCTAGATGCTTACTTGCATAAAATAGAGAAAGAAAAGATCAATGAATTGGGCTTATTATTAAAAAAAAAACTAGAAAAAGAACAAATTAAAAACCCTCAATTAAATACCAAATTGGAAATTCTAAAAATAAAAGGGGAAATTAATAAAATTGAAAATAAGAAAACTATTGAATTAATAAATAAAACTAAGAGTTGGTTCTATGAAAAAACCAACAAAATAGATAAACCTTTAGTTAATTTGTTAAGAAAAAAGAAAGAGGAAAATCAAATTGTTAGTTTCAAGAATGATAAGAGAGAACTTTCCCCCAATGAAGAGGAAATTAGAGCAATAATTAGGAGTTACTTTGCCCAACTTTATGCCAGTAAGTTTGATAAATCTAAATGAAATGGAGCAATATCTACAAAAATATAGATTGCCCAGGTTAACAGAAGAGGATATAAATTATTTAAATAGCCCCATATTAGAAAAAGAAATAGAACAAGCTATTAACGAACTCCCTAAGAAAAAATCTCCAGGGCCAGATGGATTTACATGTGAATTCTACCAAACATTCAAAGAACAATTAATTCCAATACTATACAAACTATTTGAGAAAATAGGGACAGAAGATATATTGCCAAATTTCTTCTATGAGACTGATATGGTGCTGACAGCTAAACCAGGTAGGGTGAAAACAGAGAAAGAAAACTATAGACCAATATCCCTAATGAATATTGTTGCAAAAATTTTAAATAAGATATTAGCAATGAGATTACAGAAAGTCATCCCCAGGATAGTACACTATGACCAAGTAGGATTTATACCAGGGATGCAGGGCTGGTTCAATATTAGGAAAACTATCAGCATAATTAATTATATTAATAACCAAACTAACAAAAACCATATGATTATCTCCATAGATGCAGAAAAAGCATTTGATAAAATCCAACACCCTTTCCTATTAAAAACACTAGAGAGTATAGGAATAAATGGGCTTTTCCTTAAAATGATCAGTAGCATCTATTTAAAACCATCAACAAGCATCATATGTAATGGAGACAAATTAAAACCATTCCCAATAAGATCAGGAGTGAAACAAGGCTGCCCACTGTCACCATTACTATTTAATATTGTATTAGAAATGTTAGCTTTAGCAATAAGAGAAGAAAAAGAGATAAAAGGAATCAGAGTAGGTAATGAAGAAACCAAATTATCACTCTTTGCAGATGACATGATGGTATACTTAGAGAACCCTAGAGACTCAACTAAAAAACTACTAGAAACAATTCACAACTTTAGCAAAGTTGCAGGATTCAAAATTAATCCACATAAATCATCAGCATTTTTATATATTACCAACAAAGTTCAGCAGCAAGAGATACAAAAAGAAATTCCATTCCAAATAACAGATGATAGGATAAAATATTTGGGAATCTATCTGCCAAAGAAAAGTCAGAAACTATGTGAACTAAACTACAAAACACTTTCCAGACAAATAAAATCAGGCCTAATCAATTGGAAAAACATTAAGTGCTCATGGGTAGGTAGAGCGAACATAATAAAAATGACAATACTACCCAAACTAATCTACTTATTTAGTGCCATACCAATCAAACTCCCAAGAAATTATTTTACAGATCTAGAAAAAATAGTAGCAAAGTTCATTTGGAAGAACAAAAGGTCAGGGGTTTTAAGGGGATTAATGAAAAAAAAAAGGCAGATGAAGGTGGCCTTGCTGTACGAGATCTAAAACTATATTATAAAGCAGCGGTCATTAAAACCATTTGGTACTGGCTAAGAAATAGAGCAGTCAGTCAGTGGCATAGGATAGGTTATCAGGATAATCTAGGCAATAACCTTAACAATTTAGTGTTTAATAAACCCAAAGACCCCAGATTTTGGGATAAGTACTCACTATTCGGCAAAAAACTGCTGGGAAAATTGGAAACTAGTGTGGAAGGAATAAGGGCTTGACCCATACCTAACACCACATACCAAGATAAGATCTAAATGGGTTCATGATCTAGATATAAAGAGTGATTTTGTAAGCAAACTAGAGGAACGTAATATAGTTTACCTCTCAGACCTGTGGAGATGGAATAAATTTATGTCCAAAGAAGATCTGGAACTCCTAATTGAACACCAGATGGATAATTTTGATTATATTAAGTTAAGAAGTTTCTGTACAAATAAAACTAATGTAGACAAGATTAGGAGGGAAGCATCAAATTGGGAAATCATCTTTACATTTAATGGTTCTGATAAAGGCCTCATTTCTAAAATATATAGAGAATTGTCTCATATATATAAGAATTCAAGCCACTCTTCAATAAATAAGTGGCCAAGGGATATGAACAGACAATTTTCAGATGATGAAATTAAAACCATCTCTAGTCATATGAAAAATTGCTCCAAATCAAAATTGATCAGAGAAATGCAAATTAAGACAACTCTGAGGTACCACTACACACCTGTCAGATTGGCTAAAATGACAGGAAAAGATAACGATGAATGTTGGAGGGGATGTGGGAAAACTGGGACACTGATACATTGTTGGTGGAACTGTGAACGGATCCAACCATTCTGGAGAGTAATTTGGAGCTATGCTCAAAGTTATCAAACTGTTCATATCCTTTTACCCAGCAGTGTTTCTATTGGGCCTATATCCCAAAGAGATCTTAGAGGAGGGAAAGGGACCCACATGTGCAAGAATGTTTGTGGCAGCCCTTTTTGTAGTGGCTGGAAACTGGAAACTGAATGGATTCCCATCAATTGGAGAGTGGCTGAATAAATTATGGTATATGAATGTTATGGAATATTATTGCTCTGTAAGAAACGACCAGCAAGACGATTTCAGAGAGACCTGGAGAGACTTTCATGAACTGATGCTTAGTAAAACGAGCAGAACCAGGACATCATTATACACAGCAACAACAATATTACATGATGATCAATTCTGATGGACATGGCTCTCTGCAACAAAGAATTGTCTCAAACCAGTTCCAATTGTTCACTGAAGAAAACCATATACCCAGAGAGAGGGATAGGAAATATGGACCACAACATAACATTTTCATGCTCTCTATTGAGGTTTGCTTGCATTGTGTTTCCTTTCTCTGATTTTCTTTTTTTTTCTTGTACATAGGATTTTTCTTTCATAACTTCTCAAGTATTTCAACATTATTAACATGTAGTGGACTTCCTGCCATCTAGGGGGAGGGGAGGGGACTGGGGGTAAAAGTTGTAATGGAAAGCTTTGTAAAGATCAATCCTGGGGAAATACCCATACATATGTTATACAAATAAAAAGCTTTAATAAAAAAAATTAAAAAAATTAAAAGGGACTGAAGAGATGCTATGGAAAGCTGAGTCCTACAGAGAAGTCTAGAGGTTATAGAATCATAGATATAGAGATGGAAGGGAACATAAAAGCCATCAAGTTCAACTCATTCATTTTATTGATGAGGAAATTGGCTGAGATAGATTAGGTGATTTCTTCAGGGTCACTTAACTTGTGAATACCTGAGTCAGAATTTAAATTCAAGCTTTATGATTTCATGTTCAGTAGTTAATAATGAATTAAAAAAGAATAGGTTTTCTTCTGGCTTACTGTAACCATACAAAATTATAAAAAGTTGTTCTTATAAATTGAAAGTACAATTCCTAATAATAATAGCTGGTATACATATAAGGTTTTTACACTCACACAATACTTTACTCATTTGATCTTTACAGCAATAGATCAGGAAACTGAGGGCAAAGAGATTAATGAATGGCCCAAGATTACATAGTTACTAAATATTAGAGATGAGATTTGAACTAAAATTTTCCTAACTCTATATCGTGTATTCTTTCCACCAGGTGAAATTCATTATTCATATTAATCAGGATCTAGCTGTAGTAAAAGAAATGATACACAGAAAAAGATAGAGAAAGAGAGAGACAGAGGGAGACAAAGTCGGAGATAGAAACAGTCAGACAAACACAGAGACACAGAAACAGAGATAGTGAGAGGGAGAGACAAAGGGACAGAGAGAAAGAGAAAGATAGAGAGAAAGAGAGAGAGAGAGAGAAAGAGAGAGAGAGAGAGAGATACAGACACAGAGATAGAAAAAAACAGAGATAGGAAGGGAGAAAGACAAAAACAGAAAGACCAAGAAATAGACAGAGACAGACACAAACAGAGAAAAGAGAGAGACAGAGAGAAACAGAACTAGAGGGAAAAAAGAAAAGCATTAGAGAGAATGAAAAGGGATTGAAAGAGAGAAAAAGAATAATAGAAAATGAGAATTGAATGAAAGAAAATTGAGAGAGTGAAAATGAATAAAA
This sequence comes from Myrmecobius fasciatus, assembly GCA_023553655.1. Taxonomy (NCBI): domain Eukaryota; kingdom Metazoa; phylum Chordata; class Mammalia; order Dasyuromorphia; family Myrmecobiidae; genus Myrmecobius; species Myrmecobius fasciatus. The sequence continues at coordinate 289,474 of JAJPUD010000960.1, forward strand.
GGGGGAAAGAAAAATGAAAGTGAAAGAGTGTATGAAGAGAAAGAAGAGAGGGAGAGGGGGGAGAGAGAAAGAGAACTAGAGGGAAAGATAAGAAGAAAGAAAGGAAAAAGGAAAGATAGGAAAGAATAAAAAAGATTGAATAAGTGAGAAAGATAATGATAGAAAATGAGAGTTGAAAGAAATAATTGAAACTGAAAATGAATGAATGAGAGAGAGAGAGAGAGAGAGAGAGAGAGAGAGAGAGAGAGAGAGAGAATAACAGTGATGGAGTAGATGGGGAAAGTTGGGGGGGGGGAGCTAAACAAAGAGATAATAAAATGGAAAGTTAAGGAGAAGGCACAGAGACAGAGACAGAGATATATAAAATGAGACCAGAGAGACAGGAAGACAAACTTGTTCCTCTGTTGCCAGAGAGAAGGAGGATTTCTAAGCCTTATAACTAGGTTACCAAAAAAACAAAACAAAACAAAACAAAAACCCCAAAACCTCTATCTCTGGCATGGGTCATGAAGGAAAGGGAAGTTCTAGAGGACATACAGACTAGAGATGGAAAAAAAAAGGGTTGATAACAATGGAACACAAGTCCCATATATCCTTCTATCTTCCTTCCTCATGACTATTATTTTATTCTGATCATTTACAATATCCATTTTTTTCTCTTGTCTATATGACCTGCCTCTAAAGAGAGGGCTAGGGCAGATGGGTGGCATAGTCACCCATAGTTGGGAGAGAACACTAGCCTTGGACTCAGGAAGACCTGAGTTCAAATCCAGTTTCAGATACTTGACATTAGTTGTATAACTGGGCAAATCACTTAACCCAGATTGCCCCTCACAAAAAAACAAAAAACAAAAAAAAAATCAATACCTAAAGGGAGTGCTGTTTCTCTGCTTCCCTCTCCCTCACTCCCGTCTTCCATTAGGACAAATGGGGATGCAAAAATTAGAGAAGACTGATGGAATTAGAGCCCATGCAAGCCTCACAGGAAACTTAACTATGGAGCATGAACTTGTCCCAACAAGACATGCTTAGATGTTCAGGAGGAAGATTTTGGACTTTTGTATTTTAATGTGTGACTGTCACTTGGGTGTCTGCTTTGTGTGTATGAATGTGTATGATGATGAAAATGATTATACAAAGTCAGGGTAAAATTATCAAGTTTAGTAATAATTGTAGATCTTGGAAAACTAACAAAGTAAGTAAAAAAGCTAGAAAAAAATATTTGGCTCTGCAAAAGCGATTCTAATTACGGTGATTTAAGTAAACAACTTACTATTTATGCCTAATTACTACATGCCAACACAAAACAATTATGTAGCTCATTAAATGTGTAAATTAACTTGTAAGTTTCAGTGAACTTTGTGGGTCTTCACATGAGAAGTCTTCACCTCCTATTTTACTAAGAAAATTGAGGCTGTCCAACATGAATTCCCTCAACTACCTTCCTTTATCCCCCTAATCCTCTGTATCCTCATTTGTCCTCTTTATTTCAGTCTCAGAGGAAAAGGTGAATCTCCTTACTAAAGTTAACTCTGTCCTCTTTTGCTTTAGCAACATCTTCCCTTTCAAGTATCTTTAGAATCTTCTCTTCTCAATTTGATCTTTCCTGTTAACTTACAAACATGTTCCCTTCTCTCCTCTCTGAAAAAAAAAATTCCTTTGACCTTGCCACCTCTTCAAGCCTTTTCCTAAATTACTTTTCCCTATTCCCCTACAAATGACAGTGTATACTTACTATTTCTAATCCCTTGCCACCTATTCATTTCTCAAAAACTTGTAGTCTGACCTCCACCCCCAATACTCTTTTGAAACAATAGACACAGGGGTCAGATGCGAGAGATATTGTAAAAATAGAAATGGCAAGATTTGTAAAATGATTGGAACTATTGGGTGAGAGAGTGAGAATAAAACTGAAGCTATGAAACTGGAAGAGTGGAAAAATGGTGATGTCTTTGATAAAAATCAGAATGTTAGGGATATAGATGAGTTTGGGAGAAAAGGTAAGAGACATGTTGAGGACATCTCATTTAAACAAAAATAAAAAGTCCAATGATGATGAATAATTGAGGCTCAATCCCTCCCACAAATTCACCTAATACACCAGGTTTGTAATCTTGAAATCATCTTTAGCTCTTCCCTTTCCCTCAGTCTACAATCCAGTTTTGATATAAAGTCTAATTATTTTGGCTTCTATAATAGCTCTTGCATCTGGCTTTTTCTTTCCCGTTCTACTCTAACCACCCTAATTCATTTTCTTTTCTCTTCATACCAGTTCTGTAATAAGAACTTCCTAACTACTTTTGTTTCTGACTTTTAATAGCAGCTGTCATTCTCTGGTCCTTGTTTTCTTTTTACAAAATTTATACTTTTTTACTTTCACATCACATTCATTTCCGAATACACACACACACACACACACACATACACACACACACATATATATATATATTCGGAAATGAATGTGACATATATATATATATATATATATATCCCCACCCCTTGAATTATCCATTATAATAAAATTTTGAAAAGAAAGAGGAAAAAAGCAATTCAACAAAATATCAATCATGTCTAAGAGTATGCTCAATATTCTACTCCCATATTCTACATTGTAATGAAAGAAAGAAGGTACATTTTCTCAACTCTTTTCTTTAGCTATGCTTGGCCATTAAAATTATACAACATTTAGTTTCATTATAATATTCTTTCTATTTATATTCTTTTGGTCATTATGCATATTATTTTTATGATTCTGCTCACTTCACTTTATATCAGTTTCCTTTTGTATTTCTTTTTTCTTCATATTAGTTGTTTATTACAGTTTAAGAATATTCCACTACATTCACATATCAAAATGCATTCAGTCATTCCTAAACAGTGAATGCCTATTTTGTTTTTGTTTCCATATTTATGCTCTCCCCAAAACTATTGCCTAGTTACTACTTCCATGAAATGACTTTTTTCTTTGCCACAAAGAAAAAGAAAAAAAAAGGAAAATGATTCATATTGGTTGTAGTTTTTGAGAAATTCTACAAGATCAACTTCCTTTCCCTGAATGTATGCCAAAATTTTAGAGTAAAAATGTGGTCTGTTGTTTTGCAAACAGAGGCTTGGGAAATCCTTATTCATTGATTGTGGTTACAAATATATAGAGCCATGATGCATAAAATCAAAACAATAAACATTTATTAAATGCCTATCAATCAAGTCCCAGGCACTGTGTTAAATTCTGGGGATACAAAGAAAGACAATAGTAGTTCTTACCTTCGTGGAATTCAGTCGAATGAGGAAAGTAGATATTCAAAAACTATGTATAAACAAGATGTATAGAGGATACATTGGAGACAAGTAAATTTTTTAAATAATAACTTTATTTTTCAAAATACATGCAAAGATATTTTCAGCATTCACCTTTGTAAAACTTTGTTTTCCATATTTTTCTCACTTCTTTCCTCCCTATTCCCTCCCCTAGGCAAAACAGTAAAATTAAGGAGGACTTTCTTGTAGAAGGTGGAGTTTTAACTGTTTTAGCTAGGAACCCAAGAAAAAGTGGTAGAGGTGAGAAGGGAGACAATTCCAGACATGAAGAAAAATCATTGAAAGTACATGGGGCCCCACATGTACAAGAATGTTTGTGGCAGCCCTTTTTGTAGTGGCTAGAAACTGGAAACTGAATGGATGCTCATCAATTGGAGAGTGGCTGAATAAATTATGGTATATGAATATTATGGAATATTATTGTTCTGTAAGAAACGACCAGCAGGACGATTTCAGAGAGGCCTGGAGAGACTTATATGAACTGATGCTGAGTGAAATGAGCAGAACCAGGAGATCATTATACACAGCAACAACAATACTATATGACAATCAATTCTGATGGGCATGGCTCTCTTCAATGATGAAATGTTTCAAACCAGTTCCAATTATTCACTGAAGAAAGCCATATACACCCAGAGAGAGGGATGTGAAATGTGGACCACAACATAACATTTTCATGCTCTTGATTGATGTTTGCTTGCATTATGTTTCCTTTATCTTTTCTTTCTTGTAGATACGATTTTTCTTGCCCAACAATGATAAGTGTGGAAATATATATACATATATTCGATTTGTGAAGTATTTTTAACATAATTAACATGTAGTGGATATCCTGCCATCTAGGGGAGGGGTGGGGAGTAGGAAGGAAAAACTTGAAACAGAAAGCTTTGTAAGGGTTAATGTTGAAGAAATACCCATACATATGTTTTGCAAATAAAAAAAATAAATGATATGCAATCTTTAAAGTAATTTTAAAAAAAGTGCATGGGGTCAGAAGGTGGAATGTCTTATTCAAAAAACAAAAAGGATGATAAAGTCATTAAATTACAGAATACGTAGGAGGCATTGAGGGATTAAAAAGAATAGGTAGAATGGCATCAGATAATGATAAGCTTCAAAAGACAATTTAAAATTTGATCTTGAAAGTGACAAGGAAGCACTAGAGTTGGTTGAATGAAGTAGAATGTTCAGATCTTGTTTTAGAAAAATAATTTTATAGCTGGGTGGAAGATGGATTAGAGTGGGGAGACCCTTGAGGCAGGGATACCAAATGTAAGGACACCATAATTATCCATTTGTGAAATGATAAGAGCCTATCTCAGGGTAGTGAATATGCCAAAGGAGATAAGAGGATACATTTGAAGGTAAAATTGGCAGGGCTTAGCAACAAATTGAACATGGAGGTGATGAGAGAGTGAGGAGTTGAAAATGAAATTTAAATTATTAGCCTGGATGACTGGAAGGGTAGTCATGACCTTCATAGTAATTGAAAAAATTAGGAAGGGAGAGAATTTCAGGAAAAATATGATAAATTCCATTTTGGATGTGTGGAGTTTAAAAAAAATTTGTGGGATATCCAGCCTGAGATGTCCAAAAGGCACTTGAAAATGTGAGATTGGAAGTCATGGGAAGTTAGGGCTGGACAAATAAATCTGAAAATCATCTGCATGGTGATGAATTCATAGGAATCATCAAGTGAAATAGTTATAAAAGGAGAAGAGAAGAGGATCCAGGACAGAGACTTGGGGAACTCCTGTGGTAAATGGGTGTGACCTATCAGGAAAGGAGGAGAAACACCAGAAGAAAGCAATGCTATGAAAACCTAGAGTGAAGAGAGCAGAAAACATCTAGAAGAAATGTGTGATTGACAGAGTCCAAGTCTACACAAAGATGCTTAAAAGGATGAGAATAGAGAAAAGTCATTCAAGTTGGCAATGAGGGGATCATTGGTAATTTTGGAGGCAGCAGATTCAGTTGAATGATGAATTGGGAATCAGAGTGAAGATAGTTAAGAAGAGAGTGAGAAGAAAAGTTTTGTAATTCATTAAAAATATTTGACGTTCATTCCACAATTATGTTCATGATTAGCATAATGTAGCTATGCTACATAGTAGAAAAAGATTTGGTTTTACAACTAGGAAGACTTGTGTTCAAATTCTGCCTCTGACATATACTATGTGACTTTAGACAACTCATTTAATCTCTCTCGTTTTCTAAGAAACTTTAAAACTATAAATTATAGAGAAGTTAACAATCATTTCAACTGTCTGTCCATGATACACATTTAGCTACTAGTTCCCCTAAGATCTCTTTGCTGAGCCTAATGTTTAAGGTGTAACTAGATTTTCTTCTTCTTAGAAACCCATATCCATCTTTGCTTAGCACAGCATAATTCTAAATTCCCAGAGAGGAGGACCTCTCTATCAAAGTAAACTGTGGTGTCTGATTCATGGTTTTCAAGTGATTGCCACCACACCCCTCCCCACCCTTGTCAGCTGTTATAAATCATCCAGTAGGCATTTAAGGGTTAGAGAAGTGACTTGGAATTAAAAGAATACTTCTCTGAGAAATAAATACATTTAGTACTCTAGCTGAATGGGCACATTCAAATGTAGTTACAGATCTCATGTACTGCTGGTATAGATTGCAACATCCTTTGAGATACTTTTAGATGTGGGATATAATACAGATCTCATAAAGAAATTTACTCATAAAGAATTTACAAATTTTTCTGGAGTGACATTCCTTATAACAGCTGTTTCAGCTGTCATAAATGGCCCATGAATATAGAAGCAGTTCCTTATAAATAAATCCAATCCAACCACAGATAAACTAGATAATATGGGAATGACAAGTTTCAAAACTGGATGTATGCAGGAATGAATAAGTATATAAAGTATTGAAGCCCTATACAGGACTGGCAGCAGACCAGATATTGGTTATCCAAGGTCTAGTCATGAGTACCAGCCCAGCTTAGGCCAGAGAGATTCATTATAAAAAAAGTAGGGCAATAAGTAATAACTTATTTTGCTTATAGTAGCCTGTACTAATCATCTACAAAGGTATTGGATAGGTTGTTAAATCAGTAATTCATTGATAAACATGGCTTCTGATTTTAAAGGAGGGAAAGGGACCCACATGTGCAAAAATGTTTGTGGCAGTCCTTTTTGTAGTGGCTAGAAACTGGAAATTGAAAGGATGCCCATCAATTGGAGAATGGCTGAATAAATTATGGTATATGAATGTTATGGAATATTATTGTTCTGTAAGAAACAAACAACAGGAGGATTTCAGAGAGGCCTGGAGAGACTTGCATGAACTGATGCTGAGTGAAATCAGCAGAACCAGAACATTATACACAGCAACAAGACTATACTATGATCAATTCTGATGGACATGGTTCTCTTCAACAATGATGTGATTCAAACCAGTTCCTATTGTTCAGCGATGAAGATAGTCATATACATCCAGAGAGAGGCCTGTGGGAACTGAGTGCAGACCACAACACAGCATTTTAACGCTTTCTGTGAATATCTCCATGCATTTTGTTTTCCTTCTTAGGTTGTTTTTTCTTCTTCTCTTTCTAGATCTGATGTTTCTTATGCAGTAAGATAACTGTATAGATATGTATACATATATTGTATTTGTCATAAAATTTATCCTATTTAGCATGTATTAGATTACCTGTCATCTAGGGGTGGGGGGTGGGGGGAAGGAGGGGAAAAGCTTGGGAAAAAAAGTTTTTGCAAAGGTCAATGTAGAAAAATCACTCATATGTTTTGTAAATAAAAAGTTTTATTAAGAAGTTAGCATATGCTAAAAAAAAGATAAACATGGCTTTGTAATATTTTAGATAAGATATTGGAAAGTTCAGCTCATTCAAGTAATTATTCCAAATTTTAGGTTTAGCTTATAAGGCTCAAAACAATCTAATTAAAATAATTGTTTGGGATCCTCTTTTGTTAGTAAGAAAAGACAATATGGAGAATAGAGTTCTGAACTTGGAATCCAAAAATTGAATTTCAATTCTGCCTCAGATTCTGCTTGCTGTGTAGCATTGGTCAAGTCACTTAACCTATGCCTGACTCAGTTCTCTCAATTATAAAATGATGATAATAATAACATCTATTTCACAGAATGGTTGTAACAGTCAAATGAAGTAATGTATGTAAAATACTATACCTTCCTTATAGTGCTATGTAAATATGTCATTATTCATGTATTCAACAATTATTTCTATAGCACAAAATACAGTATTAGGTACTTTACTGGGAAATAAAATAGTATAAAAAGTGGTCCATGACCTCCAGGATTTTGCAATTAAGGTCATTTGCTAAATTTGTTCTTTTCTGGTGCTCCAGAAAAAAGTTGGAATTTTAAAATGTCATTTAAAAAAGGTTTTGCCACTTTGAGGAATCTTTGATTTCATGTATATAGATATTCCCTCCAATGATAGAGATAGCAACCCATCCATATTGTACAACTCATGCCTAAATTCTCCTATAACTCTTTCATTTTGATGGAGATGAGGATGCACCTAAAGTATTGGAGTGTATTTCTGTAAATCCCTTATAAATCTTCCTATAAATTTCTTAATACAGAATAAGTATCAATGGAATACAGACTGTCTGTCAGCTTACTCTACTTTTGTTATATAACCAGACTACTTCCTTTTTTAGTTCTGCATTTCTCTGAGAACCTTTTACACTCCTTTTTGATGTAATTCTTTGTTAATAATATGCTGCAGTTTATCTACCTTCCTACCCTGCATGTTTCTATTGTCTTTTTAACCTGAATTTTTTGAAGATTCTAATATTCCATACTTAACAGTCACATGCATATTTAAAAATATTTGAAGTTTAGATAAATATTCATCTGCATATTCCCAGGTTTCTGATTAGCCCTTATCTCTCCACTTCACTTTGTTCTGTAAATTCGTGTGTGATTTTTTTTTATCAGACTGTAGTAACACTTTTTTTGCATAACTTCAAACTCAAGGAATCAACTAATTTACTGAATATTTCCCCTCCCCATCCCCCTACCCCCAGACATGACATTGGAACTGATGATGTACAAATCAGTATTTTCCTTTAAGCACTTTCCATCTAATCTGAGAAATATCAGTCTTTCCTATTAACTATTTCTCCCTTCTAAAACTGGATTAAAAGGGCTGATGATTCAATAGTAAGCAAATACTTGCCACATATCCAAAACAGAGGCGTAATGATAATTTAGGATGAGATGTTTGAAGACTTTCACTTTGCCCAAATACTGAATATATGTAGCTATGTCATTGGTTTCAGTGAATCTGTGAGCAAGACATGACTAATTCATTTAATTTCAGCTAATGGTTGATTTATGGGTGGAAAATCCATGCTCAAACTTAAGAATTTGGGTGAGGCTTCTAAGCCTCATATGCATAATTGTGCTGGATACCTCTGCCACCTTGCGGCAATATTAGACAGAACATTGGTAGAAAAAAACAAATACAAGGAAATTGTATTTCAAAAATGCACTGATAAATCAACACCATCTGTTGGTTAATCCTTTCATTCATCAAATAAATTCTTAATTTGGGAGAAGGGACCAAATTTGGTACCTGTTTCCTTCAACCTGAATTTATTGCCTGAGTTTTATGATATTGCCCCCAAATCCAATCTATCATAATGATTTGTATTAGTTAAGAAGTTATTTCTCTTTAATTATACATAGACATTTTTCTTTTCTCTATTGTCTGAGTATTAAATTCTTTTGCAAGCCTTCCATCAAAGGCCTACCTATTACACCTACTCTTATGCATTTAACAATGTGGTGAGATGGAAAGAATGCCAGATTTGGAGTTAGAAAAATCTGTTCCAGTCAGAAGACTGGAGTTAAAGTTCTAATTATGAAACTTTATTGAACCTCTATTTCTTCATATGTAAAATGGGAATAGCAATACTTATACTTCTCTCAAAATGTTATTGTAACAAAAGTGTTTTGTAAATCTTTTTTTGGTAATTTTTATTTTTTTCCAATTACATGGAAAGATAGTTTTCAACATTTACTTTAAATAAAATTTTGTTTCAAATTTTTTCTCACTCCCTGCCTTACATGCCCCCTCCCAAAGTTGGCAAGCAATCTAATATAGATTGTACATGTGTACATGTGTAAATATTTCCTTTTTTTAATTAAAAGCTTTTTATTTACAAAACATGAGTGATTTTTCTACATTGACCTTTGCAAAAACTTTTTTTTCCCAAGCTTTTCCCCTCCTTCCCCTCACCCCCACCCCTAGATGATAGGTAATCTAATACATGCTAAATATGATAAATTATATGACAAATCCAATTGTGTAAATATTTCCACATTAGTCATGTAGTGACAGAAGAAAGAAAACAAAAGGGAAAAATTACAAAAAAAACCAAAAACAAAAACGACCTCCTAAAAAAAGAGAGCTTTAAATGCCTACTAGTGCTCAGTACTGGGGATATAAAGAAAGACAAGACAGTCCCTGTTTTCAAGCAGCTTACAGTCTAATATGGGAAACATGAAAACAGCTATGTACAAAGAATCTATATGAAGGATAAATGGGAGATAATTAACAAAGGGAAGATGCCAGAATTAAGGAGGATTGGGAAAGGTTTCCTGAAGAAAGTGAGATGTTAGCTGGGACTTGAAGGTAGCCAGGGAAACCAGGAGATGTAGATAAGGGAGAAGAGTATTCAATGCCTGAGACAACCAATGAAAATGTTCTGAATAAAGAAATAGATTGCCTTGTGAGAGGAACAGTTAAGAGGCTAGGATTATTGAATCACAGAGAATGTGTCCATGAGTAGGCTGTTCCAGTCAACCATTTGCCTCTCAAGTGCTCTCAGCTGATTTGGAGACACTTTCTTATTTCTATTACCTATCTCACTGTGTTGTGAAGAAAGCATTTCATGAATTGTAAAGCATGATATAGATGTATAATTATAATTATTATTGTGGTTTGTTAATCTCTCTATAGCCAGGATGTTTAACCAAACAAATATTTTTTCACTAAAGGCATTATGTTCAGGATGTTTTTCCTCAAGGAGTTAAACATTAGAAACTAAATCACTTTTTTTTTTATTCTAATCATTTCCAGGACCCACTGAACTTTCAGAGGAGGATAGTAGTCAAAACATTGGGAGTTTGAAGAAGCATCATGGTGAAAACAGTCTTTGATTTGGAATTAGAAAGAACTAGGTTCAAGTCCTAACTCAGACACATCATCATAGTCGTCATTATCATCATCATCATCATCATAGCTAGTATTTATGTAGCACCTAGTATACAGCAGGACCGAGGCTGAGTTATTTACAAATACTTTGGCCCTAACAATATTTGATTCTCACAACAACTCTGAGAGATCTATACTATTATCATATTCTACAGGTATTATTACACTGTACATTAGAAGAAACTGAGGCAATCAGAGATTTGGTGATTTGCCCCAGTTCACAAAACCAGTAAATGTCTGAGAACAGATTTGAACTCTAGGCTTTCCTGTTGTCAGGTGCAACACTTTCTCTATCTGTGTTATCTCTGTGACTGTGAGGAAGTCATTTGGCTTTCTCAGATTCTGCTTTTTAATCTGTAATTAGGGATAATAACAGAATCATCTTGCAGTGTTGTTGAAGCTTGTTTGAGATAATGCATGTAAAAAACTTAATAAGTCTTAAAATATAACATGAATATGAACTTGTTACTGTTTATTTTGTTTCTAAGGAAAAAAAGAAACCCACAAGACTTGCTGCCTTTGTAAAGGACCACACTTTTGTTATTGTTGGTGACAGTGGTTTGTATTAAGAACATCCTCATATTCAAAAAGAATTTTCTTTATATACTTACTTTTTTTTCTACAGGAAGGTGGGAAGACTCTGGAGACACAATTTTTTCCACATCACAATTCTGACCAGTCCTGCTGATGTGCTTCATTAGTGGAACATTGACTTTCAAAGTTTTGTAGAAAAATCAAATTATTCCTGAATTTTGAGATGTTGTTAAAGTCAGCTGCAAGTTAACAGTTTCTACATAACAATGAAATGTTTTTACATAATGATGGACTCACAGGAGCCCATTAATCAAAGACAGAAGACAGATCCAGATTTTTGTTCAAGCCCTTATTACTTCTCTCCAGGCCTATTGCAAGAATAAAAGGACTTATTGAAGGGCCTAACCTCTATTGAAATCTTCTGGGAGATAAACACGCCCAAATGACTTGTGGGACTGCTAAACAGATTTTTACTTTCTTCAGCATTGTCTTAACAGCAATCCAAAATCCAAGTTTTCTGGCTGGTCTGGCTCGTCTTCTTAGAAATCATCTTCACTGAGAGATACATAAGTACAGAAAGCATTTGTTATTTCCAGTCAGCTCCCTAGAACTCTTAGCTTCTTGAATCACCAAATCTAAGGGCATCTATCTCAGTATTTATATTTGACCCTCTATGCTCAGAGAATTAAAGCTGAAAAGATCATTAGGAAAATGAGATCTTGGTCTCAGACACAGATTAGATACTCAAGTACATATACTTTTATGTTGCTGCTGGGAAAAAAGGAGAGAGAAATCCCTTTCCCTTCTCACACTGGGAAATCCAAGGGAAAGCTGTCATAGTCCTGAACTACACATTCAAAGGAAGGTATAAAAGTAAAAGTTCTTTCCCCTTTTGAGGATTAGCTCAATGCTCAATGCTCTTTTACACAATTCACATGCACCCTCACCTCACTCCACTGAGGACTAAGACACCAACTAGGAGCTTTTTGCTGGATAGGTCCTTTACCTAGGGACAAGACCATGGACTCTTCTCTGTACATGCTCCCTGGGATGGCCCTCTGCATCCCAAAATGTGAATATTCCAAAAAGGAATTGCTGTTATCCTAAAATACAGTTCCTTCAGTACTGAGTTACAGCACAAGTATTTACACTATTCCAAGAATTAAGGTAATTTGAAACCAGATTTGCCTTTGTTCTATGGTTATAAATTGGATATATAAACTAGATGTAGGAAGGTTGTGTTTTCTTAGAAATTATGAAGATTAGCTCTCAATCTGTTCTTGACTCCAGGACTTGAGACTTAAGTAAGAAAGTTTATGTAAAAAGTAAGACCCATAGAAATTCAGGTACCAAGGCCCCTGATATACAGTGTAATAATTTTTCAGATTATTATCTTCTCCTCCCTCTCCTTTTATTTCTCTTTCTCCATTTCTTTCATCTTCTCCTTTTCCCTCCTCCTCCTCCCTCCTCCTATTCTTCTTCTTCTTTCTCCTCCTCTTCTTCCTCCTCCATCTCCATCTCCTCCTCCTCTTCCTCTTTCTCCTCTTCATTATTATTTATAATTTTTTGGCTAATTTGCCTGTTTGAAGATGTTTAACTTGCCACAAGATGGCAGTATTTTATCACAAAAGGGAGTAGAACTCACCCTTTAAATATACTCTTGTGGCTTCATAGATTGCTAGAACAGGAAAAGACCTAGAGGTTTTCCACCCCAATCTTCATATTTTATAATTATTTTAATTGAGGCACAGCAAGATGAAATAACTTGTTCAGAGACATAACTGGTAAGTTGGCTGATCAATTGATTAGTTTATTCATTCATTCACAGGATCAGAAATTTAAGCATGAAATAAATCTGCAAAGTTCAGAGTCCCAACCCCCTCAATCTACCAATGAGAAAACTATAACATGAAGAATTTACATGATTTATCCAGTGTAAAATAGTGTCTAAGAAAGAATTTGAGTTTAGGTTTTCCTGACTCCAAGTCTAGACTCTTTCAAATTCATCATGAAGTTTCATTTATTGTTTATTTATTGACTACCTATTATAACCCAGGATCTGTGGGACATAAAAAGACTAAAACAGTGAGCCAATAATTCCCTTTCTTTAAATTTCTTTGTTATTACTCTCATTCTTGAAAAACATATTCTTCCACATGCTTTCAACCAGATTAAATTTAATGAAAATAAACAAACCTACAAATTGACAGATGAGCTTTTGACATTGAGACAAGGCTTTGACTACATTTCTGCGTAGCCTCAGCATAAGCAAGACATTTGGTCTTTGATTATAACAGGTAAGACAGGAAAAGTTTTGTAACACCTCCTTAGAGTTTTATAAGGGTTGCCAAGTGGGACAGTGGATCTAGTGCTGGGACTGGAAGCAGGAAGATTCATTTTCATGAATTTAAATCTGGCCTTGGACACTTAATAACTGTGTGAACATAGACAAATCATTTAATGCTGTTTACCTCAGTTTCCTCATCTATAAAATGAGTTGGATAAGAAAGTAGAAACCATTCCTGTGTCTTTGCCAAGAAAACCAAAAATGAGATCACAAAGAGTAGATGTGACTGAACAACTCCAAAAAAGCTTTATAAATCTTAGGGAGTTAATTGAAAACCTTGTGTTTAATTGCATGGCCCACAAATGTCACAGGTGAAATTTGAACCCAGCTCTTCCTGATTCTAAGCTAAGCATCCACTCATAATGCCATGGTCCCTTTGTAAAACTATAAACTATAGGAAAGAGAATTGCAGGATATAGAAAGATCATTGTTGTGGGATGCTAAAGAAAATTCTAAGAGTGAAATGAATCTGAATGAAAGAATAAATAGTTTACTATTTACCCTGGCTGGATTGGCCAGGAGCTAAAGACAAAAGCCTTCCATGGAATGGATTATAATATTAATGTGATGGCTTAATCTGAGAAGGATCATTTTTAACACTAATATGACCAGTCACAGGAGACCAGAAGCAAGAAGGCAATTGAATGAGGCCAAAGAGTTGACTATCATCAGTCATCATCTAGGGTAGGTAAACTGAGGGGACAGGGAATGGGTTGAGGTGGGTATTCAAGGTCTAGAAATTTAGATCAATAATTTGGAAACATTGGGATTAAAATGGCAAGACAGGTATAGCCTTTAAATGATCTCCCTTCCTCAAGCTTCTCATTACTTTAATCCATTTGCTACTCAGCTGCCAAAGTGAATTTCCTGAAGTGTATATATCTGATCACACTATCTGTTATTCATTAATCAAAATTATCACAGTAACAACAACTGGCATTTCTGTAACATTTTAAGGTTTCCAAGGTACTTTACATAGATTTTCTCATTTTAGCCTTACAACAATATTGGGAGATAGGTGCTATTATTATTTTGATTTTATAGATGAAAAAAACTCAAGTGGGTAGAAGGTAAATTGCTTGCTTAGGATCATACAAGTAGGAAGTATCTAAGGTGTGATTCAGATTTTTTTTTTTTTTTTTTTTGCTTTTTGCTTAGGCAATTGAGGTTAAATGACTTGCCCAGAGTCACACAGCTAGGGAATGTTAAGTGTCTGAGACCAGATTTGAACTCAGGTCTTCCTGACTTCAGGGCTGGTGCTCTATCCAATATGCCACCTAGCTCCCGTGATTCAGATTTTGAACTAGAGTTTACGACATTTTGGATAGTCGGAAATTATAAAAGGGAAATACATGCATGGATCAGTTTTTTTTTTTCCATTGGATGGGCCTAGAGAATGACTATATTCTTTTGGAAATTGTAGCTATCTGGGCCTGGTTTTTTCATTGCCTTTAAACCCTCAGTAATTTTCCTTGCTTTACTTCATCCAGTTTCTTTACCTCTACCCTAAGTTGTGCAACAACAAGATATCTTCAATTGGAGCTAAGAAATATGAGTGCCCATTTCTGTGAAGCTGGTAAGAGCCTAAATTTAGAGTTTTGCAAAATTATACAGTCTTGAAATCCAATTCCTTTTTATTGATGAGGAAACTTGAGGCTTAAAATGATAGTATGACTTGGCCAGGGTCACATACCCACTATGCAACTGAAATCAGTTTTAAACCTGGGTTTTCCTGGCTCCAGGTACACGCTGGCTAACTTGCTTGTTGGCAGGAGGATGGACTTTATGAGTTGTTGAAGTTCCTTTCAGGTAAATGAAGCAAGCTGATTTCTTGGCTCTCAATGCCTCAGCAACCAACATTCCCAGTTGTGTGAGTGCCTTCTGCTCCAGCCTCCTCAGCTATAGTTAATTCACAGAAAGGGGATAAAGACAAACCAATAGGAAGAATAAACAGTGAGCTGAAGGCTTGACATACATGAGCCAATCTGTCAAGTGCTTCAGAGTTATAGTCTTCTTTAGAGTTTTCTGATTTTTTTATAGAGAATTTCCTTTCAGTTCCTATATCCTATAATAAGCTATGTCTCCTCAGCACATTTTGTGCCTTCTTTTGGTTAAACAACAACAACAATGCTACTTTGCTTACTCATATCCTGTATATCCCATATAACCAGAGCTTTCAATTGTGGCTGCCTATGTCTAGCCTTTCCCTAGATTTCATCTTTGGAGCCCTTTCTTTCTTCCACGAACAACTCTACATTTTCATCTGTTTAATTTCATGAGGTCCTCTAGCCACAGGGTCTATTAATACCATGGCTGCAGGCAAAGATCTTGAGAATCAATGAAAAATTAGGAAGGGGAACACGTACTGAATTAGGATGCTAGAACCACTGGGAGAATTTTTCTTATCCATTTTAGGTACACGTCTCTGTCTTGGGCTTCAAGAAGAATAGTAAAAGATATAACAACAATATCATTGTTAAGGTTATATAGAGATACATTGAAGTTTTGAAATTTCAGAATTCAGTGCAAAAGCTAAAGCTGTTGTTATTGTTATTGATAGATAGACATAATAAAAGTATCAAAAAGATACAAATTTGAATCTTGCCTTAGACACTTACTAGCAACATATATTTATATAGTTATACTATATAAAGAAATTCACTTAGTCTCTCTCTGTGCTTCAATTTTCTTGAAGATGAAGGAATTGAGAAAAAGAAATTAAAGGAATTAGAATAGGCTATGAAGAAATAAAACTATCATTCTTTGTAGATGATAAGATGATATACTTAGAGAATCCTAGAAAATCATTTAAAAATGACTCGAAACAATTAACAGCTTTAGCAAAGTTGCAGGATATAAAATAAACCCACACAAATCATCAATATTTGTATATATTACTTACAAAGCCCATCAGTAAGAGATAGAAAGAGAAATTCCATTTACAATTACTGTAGACAAAATATAATACTTGGGGGTCTACCTGCCAAGACAAACCCAAGAATTATATGAACATAATTACAAAACACTTCTCACACAAATGAAGTCAGATCTAAACAATTGGAAAAATCTCAGTTGCTCATGGGTAGACCAGCTAATATAATAAAAATGACAATTCTGCCTAAGTTACTCTACTTTTTCAGTGCTATACCAATCAAACTGCCAAAAATTATTTTATAGAATTAGAAAAAATAATAACAAATTCATCTGGAAGAACAAAAGGTCAAAGAATACCAAGGGAGTTAATGAAAAAAAAATACAAAGAATGGTGGCTTAGCAGTACCAAACCTAAAACTATATTATAAAGCAGCAGTCATCAAAACCATTTGGTACTAAGAAATAAGAGTGATGAATCAGTAGAACAGATTATATATACATGACACAATAATCAAGACAAATAATCTAGTATTTGATAAACTTCCAAACTCCAGCTTCTGAATCTAAAACTTAGTATTTGACAAAAATTGCTCAGAAAATTGGAAAATAATGTCAGAAACTCAGCATAGACCCATATTTCACATCCCATACCAAAATAAGGTCAAGATAGGTACATGATTTGGGCATAAAGCATGATTCCATAAACAAATTAGGAGAGCAAAGGATAATTTACCTATCAGTTCTTTGGAGAAGGGGGAATTTATGACCAAAAAAGAACTAGAGAACATTATGAAAGGCAAAATAGACAACTTTGAGTATATTAAATCTCAAAGTTTTTGCACATGCAAAACCAATAGAAAAAAAATTAAAAGGGAAGTACAAAGCTAGGAAAAAATCTTTACAGTCAGTTTTCTGGTAAAGGTCTCATTTTTAAAATACATGAAGAATTATATCAAATTTATAAGAATACAAGTCATTCTCCAACTGATAAATGATCAAAAGATATGAACAATTTTCAGATGATAAAATTAAAACCATCTATAATTATATGAAAACATGCTCTAATCACTATTGATTAGAAAAATGCAAATTAAAACAACTCTGAAGTACTGCCTCACACCTATCAGATTGACTAAGATGACAGGAAACAATAATGATAAATGTTGGAGGGGATGTGGGAAAAATAGTAATACATTGTTGATGGAATTTTGAAATAATCCAACCATTCTAAAGAGCAGTCTGGAATGGTACATACCTTTTGACTCAGCAGTGCCATTACTGGATCTATATCCCAAGGAAATCTTAAAAAGGGGAAAAAGTCCACATGTGCAAAAATATTTGTGGCATTTCTTTTTTTTTTTTGTGGTAGCAAAAACTAGGAAAATGAGTAGATGCCCATCAATTAATTGGGGAATGACTGAACTATTTTTAGTTGTAGTATATGAAGATAATGGAATATTATTGTTCTATAAAAATGATGAACAAGCTGATTTTAGAAAGGCCGAAGATTTACATTAACTGATGTTGAGAGAAAAAAAACAGAATCATGAATACATTGTACACAATAACAGCAAAAATGTGCGATGATCAGTAATGAAAGACTTGGTGCTTCTTAGCAGTTCAGTGATCCAAAGCAATCCCAATAGACTTTGGACAGAAAATGCCATCTGCATTCAGAAAAAGAAATAAGAAGACTGAATGTAAATTGACAAAAAAAGAAAGAAAATAAGATGAAGGAATTGAACTCATTGACCTCATAAGATCTAATCTAGCTCTAATCTATAATCACTGGGGAAAAGGGAAATAACTTTACCTTCTTTACTTAGCTTTTATTTCTGCTACATTTAGATTTGGGAGAGTAAAATGGGTTTTACACATATACTTCCCAGGTTTTTTTTGTGAGAATCAGTGCCTGGAGCATCCTTGGAGCTTAATAAATGCTTGTCTCCTTTCTTTTTTCTTAATCAATTTCTTAAGCCCTGATTTGTAGTGTTTGCCAATTTCTGAGGTAGAAATACTCACACTGAAAATATAGTAATTAGATCTCATGAGCTAGTCTGAGTTAGCTCCAACATAACCTTGAATGTCTTCTACTATTACTTTGCTCCATTATTCTGTCACTACTCAAGCATTCATGACCCATGTTCTGCTAATTAGTTCTTCTGCTTGAGGAATCAATTAATCAGTAAACATTTATGAACTGCTTACTATGTGCCCAGTACGGTGGATAACAAGAAAAATATATATATATATATATATCCCTGTCCTCAAGGAACTTACAATGACATTGGAAATCACTCAACTATAGAGACTGAGTCCACTAAAAATGTATATTATCTAATATCAACTGGATCCTCATTGTAATAAAGCAATATTTTTACTCTTTCCTAGTAGACTTTCTACTTCACTGTCTACAATATCTATAACAAACCCTCTCTTCTGTTCACAAGACTCCCAAACTCTCTCCTCCAACCCTCTTAGAAGAAGACTGCCTCCCATTCTACTGAGAAAGTAAAGAACATTTGTTGTGCTCTCTGTCTTCTCCCCTTCTCTAGAATTAAAACTCTTTGACATCATCCTCTATTCTTTTTTAATATCAGTCTTTAATGAATAAGTGGCCTTTATCTTTGCTAAGATCAGATCTCTTCTTGCACCCTTGATCCTATATTCTTGTCCCTTTCTAACCCCTTTAGTAGCTTTTCTACTTTTCATATAAGTATTGAGGGAGAAGACAAAAATAGCCAGAATGATCATCAGATCATCTACAGCTGTCAGAAGTATTATAGATGAAGAATGAGCAAAAAGAATTGGAAAGATGTTGGATGCATAGAAGGAGATCCTAATGAGAGAATAGTGGCATGAAAATCCAGAAAGAATATCCCAAAGGAAAACGTGATCAAAGGCTCCAGAGAGAAAAGAAGAAAGCAAACATTTATCACGCATTTACTAAGTGTCAGGCACTGTTAATCACTTTACAAATACTATCTCATGTAATCCCTGGGAGGAAAGTATTGTTACTGATTTTGCATTTTACAGTTAAGGAAACTGAGGCAAATCAAGTCACTTGTTCATAACAACCCTGGGAGGAAGGTGATATTATCCCCATTTTACAATTAAGAAAATTGAGGGAGACCAAGTCTTGCTTGACTTGCTCAGGATTACAGAGCTAGTGAGCGTCTGTGGCCATATTTGAACTTTCAACTGCCTTTTCCTTTGCTAACTATGACCATATATAATTCTCTTTCATTCTTAAAACAAACAATTTCACTTGACACCTACCACTCCTGTCAAGTTATCATTCTATTTTCTCCTTCCTTTATTAGCCAAACTCTTAGAAAAAAAAAACTGTCTATACTCATTGTCTTCACTTTCTCCTCTCTCACTTGCTTCTAAACTCCTTTCAGTCTGACTTCAGCCCTCACCACTCAACTGAAACTGCTCAAAAGTTACCAATGACTTCATAATTGCCAGATCCTTTGATCTTTTTTCAGTTCTCACTCTTTACTTCTCTCTGGTATTAGACACTATTGCCCACCCTTTCCTCTTGGATATTCTCTTTTCACTGGGTTTTTGTGACATTGTTCTAAGTGTTACCTTTCTCCTTGGGGGACTGTTCACTCATTCACAAACTATTTTGTTAAGGTCATCTTTCATGTCCCACCTCTTAGTCAATGCTCTGTCCTGGACCTTCTTCTCTTTTCTCTCTACTCTTTCTCTTGGTGATCTCATCTGTTCTTTTGGGCTATATTACTCATCTTTATACAGTTAATTCTCTAACTTATAAATATAGCCCTGCTTTCACTTACCAGCAGCCTATTGGACATTTCCAAATGCATTTCCCATAATCATTCCAAACTCAATCTGGCCAAAGCAGAACTTATTAGGTCTAAGATAAAAGCATTTTACCTAAAACTCTTTCATCTTTTTAACTTCTCTGATTCTATTGATTCACCATACTTATCCATGTATACAATTTTGGAGTCATATTTGGTTTACCTTTCACCTCACATATCTAATCCTTGCCAAATTTTATCAGTCTACTCCTATAACAGATCTCATGTCTATGTTCTATCTACTCTCAAATCTTGGCTCCAATACTTCCTAGCTATGGGGTCTTGTATAAGCCACTGAATGAATCTGAACCTCAGTTCCCTGATCTGTAAGATGGGAACAATAATGGTTTTAATACCTAACTCTCAGAGTAGATATGAGGAAACTGCCTTGCAAATTTTAAAGTTCAAAATAAATTCCAGTTGTTATTAAGAAGAAAGAGATGATCAGTGACATAAAATGCCATAAAGAGGACTGGTTATATCAAATAAACCTGGAGAAAAGACTATTAGAAAGAGGATTAAAGATCTGAATGATGGACTTCAAAGGAGCATTTTCAGTATAATGATGGGAAGAGTAATCAGCCTGCAGGTACTGAGGAGGGTAAGGATTGACAGGGACTGTAATATATACAGTATATTATAATATATTATATAATATATATTACTTTTCCAATAGTGTGTGACATTTTCAAATATCAAAATATTTTGGCAGATGCTCACATAAGGCAGCTTGGTGTTACAGTGGATAAAGCGCTGGGCTTGCAATCAGGAAAACTCATCTTACTGAGTTCAAATGTGGCCTCAGAAACTTAAAACTCTGTGTTCCTGGTCAAGTTAATTCATCCTGTTTGCCTCAGTTTCCTCTTCTGTAAAATGAGCTGGAGAAAGAAATGACCAATGACTCCAGTGTCTTTGGCAAGAAAACCCCTAAGGGATCACAAAGTCTCAGAAATGACTGAAATAACTCAATAATAACGGATGCTGACATAAAGTATTATCTGCTATTATGATATCATGATCTAAGAAAGCAAGTATTTCCCAGCAGAGCTCCACATTCCCAGTTCCTACATTTTATTCCCATGAGAAAACTATTTCCAGAAAATACCTTGACAGTGTCTTTGAGGATACTTAGCTAAATAAATGCTTGTACTCAATCTTACTTTCTAGTTACCTTTATACTCAGCATTTTCCAATCCATCCAGCTTATAGCTGCTAAAATGATTTTCCTAAAATATCTCAGACTATGTGGCTTCCTAACCCAATAAACTATATATTGCCTTACAATTGCACATAAGCTCTTTTGTTTGTCTTTTAAAAACCCACCATACTTTTATCCCCAGCTTAAGTTTCACTTTATTATGCACTATTTGCCTTTTCACATTTTACAATTCAGTCAAGCTGACTTTCCTGCACCATGCAGGAACAACACTCCATCTCTCATATCCATTTCTTTTTACTGGCTGTCCTCTACAGAACTCCATGCTTCCTTCAAAACTCTGCTCAAGTGTCAATTTCTACATCATCCTTAACTGTCTAGTAGCCTCTACTGCACCCAGAATTACTTTAAATTTATTTTGTATATATACTTTTTATATGTTTGTTAATTTTCCTAATAGAATATAGCCTCCATATGGTCAAGAGCTATTTCTTTTTTTATATATTTATTTATTGAAAATTTTTTTAATTTTTTTTTATTTTAAGCTTTTTATTTGTATAACATATGTATGGGTAGTTCCCCAGGATTGATCTTTACAAAGCTTTCCAATACAAATTTTACCCCCAGTCCCCTTCCCTCCCCTAGATGGCAGGAAGTCCACTACATGTTAATAATGTTGAAATGCTTGAGAAGTTACGAAAGAAAAATCCTATGTACAAGAAAAAAAAAAGAATCAGAGAAAGGCAACACAATGCTAGCAAATGTCAATAGAGATCATGAAAATGTTACGTTGTGGTCCATATTTCATGTCCCTCTTTCTGGGTGTATATGGTTTTCTTCAGTGAACAACTGGAACTGGTTTGAGACAATTCTTTATTGCAGAGAGCCATGTCCATCAGAATTGATCATCATGTAATACTGTTGTTGCTGTGCATGATGATCTCCTGGTTCTGCTCGTTTCACTCAGCATCAGTTGATGCAAGTCCCTCCAGGCCTCTCTGAAATTGTCCTGCTGGTCGTTTCTTACAGAGCAATAATATTCCATAACATTAATATACCATAATTTATTCAGCCACTCTCCAATTGATGGGCATCCCTTCAGTTTCCAGTTTCTAGACACTACAAAAAGGGCTGCCACAAACATTCTTGCACATGTGGGTCCCTTTCCCTCCTCTAAGATCTCTTTGGTATATAGGCCCAGTAGGAACACTGCTGGGTCAAAGGGTATGCACAGTTTGACAACTTTTTGAGCATAGCTCTAAATTGCTCTCCAGAATAGTTGGATCCGTTCACAGTTGCACAAACAATGTATTAGTGTCCCAGTTTTCCCACATCCCCTACAACATTCATCGTTATCTTTTCCTGTCATTTTAGCCAATCTGACAGGTGTGTAGTGGTATCTCAGAGTTGTCTTAATTTGCATTTCTCTGATCAATAGTGATTTGGAGCAACTTTTCATATGACTAGAGATGGTTTTAATTTCATCATCTGAAAATTGTCTGTTCATATCCCTTGACCACTTATCTATTGAAGAGTGGCTTGAATTCTTATATATATGAGACAATTCTCTATATATTTTAGAAATGAGGCCTTTATCAGAACCATTAAATGTAAAGATGATTTCCCAATTTGATGCTTCCCTCCTAATCTTGTCTGCATTTGTTTTGTTTGTACAGAAACTTTTTAACTTAATATAGTCAAAATTATCCATCTGGTGTTCAATTAGGAGTTCCAAGTCTTCTTTGGACATAAATTTGTTCCATCTCCACAGGTCTGAGAGATAAACTATATTACGTTCCTCTAACTTGCTTACAAAGTCCCTCTTTATATCTAGATCATGAACCCATTTAGATCTTATCTTGGTATGTGGTGTTAGGTATGTGTCAAGCCCTAATTTCTTCCACACTAGTTTCCAATTTTCCCAGCAGTTTTTGCCAAATAGAGAGTATTTATCCCAAAAGCTGTGGTCTTTGGGTTTATCGAACACTAGATTGTTAAGGTTAATGCCTAGGTTGTCCTGATAACCTATCCTGTGCCACTGATCAACTGCTCTATTTCTTATCCAGTACCAAATGATTTTGATGACCGCTGCTTTATAATATAGTTTTAGATCTGGTACAGCAAGGCCACCTTCATCTGCCTTTTTTTTCATTAATCCCCTTGAAATCCTTGACCTTTTGTTCTTCCAAATGAACTTTGCTACTATTTTTTCTAGATGTGTAAAATAATTTCTTGGGAGTTTGATTGGTATGGCACTAAATAAGTAGATTAGTTTGGGTAGTATTGTCATTTTTATTATGTTCGCTCTGCCTACCCATGAGCACTTAATATTTTTCCAATTGATTAGGTCTGATTTTATTTGTGTGGAAAGTGTTTTGTAATTTAGTTCGTATAGTTTCTGACTTTTCCTTGGCAGATAGATTCCCAAATATTTTATCCTATCATCTGCTATTTGGAATGGAATTTCTTTTTGCATCTCCTGCTGCTGACCTTTGTTGGTAATATATAAAAATGCTGATGATTTATGTGGATTAATTTTGAATCCTGCAACTTTGCCAAAGTTGTGAATTGTTTCTAGTAGTTTTTTAGTTGAATCTCTAGGGTTCTCTAAGTATACCATCATGTCATCTGCAAAGAGTGATAATTTGGTTTCTTCATTACCTACTCTGATTCCTTTTATCTCTTTTTCTTCTCTTATTGCTAAAGCTAACATTTCTAATACAATATTAAATAGTAATGGTGACAGTGGGCAGCCTTGTTTCACTCCTGATCTTATTGGGAATGATTTTAGTTTGTCTCCATTACATATGATGCTTGCTGATGGTTTTAAATAGATGCTACTGATTATTTTAAGGAAAAGCCCATTTATTCCTATACTCTCTAGTGTTTTTAATAGGAAAGGGTGTTGGATTTTGTCAAAGGCTTTTTCTGCATCTATTGAGATGATCATATGGTTTTTGTTAATTTGGTTATTAACATAATTAATTATGCTGATAGTTTTCCTAATATTAAAATAAAACCTATCAGCATAATATTAGGAAAACTATTTATTGAAAATTTAAAATCAAAATGAAAAACAAAAATAACAGAAAAAGGAAAAAAATTGTCATGTACAGCAGAAAATGAGAGTATTCAAAATATGAAACAATATATTTCCATTTCAAGAAAGCATATATAATAAACATTATACATTGTATTCAGAACTGGCCATCTTTGCTTCCTTGTAGGTTTTCTTTAGTTTGCTGCTGTGCACTTTTTACTTTATTTTTTTTCTCCTTCCCCCAACTTCATTTCATATATATATATATATATATATATATGTACAGACATATACATATGCATATATACATACAGATACATAGATATCTATAATCACACATATATGCACACAGATATACTTATACATTTATATAAGGTTGTTCTAGGCTAGTTTGTCTTTTGTTTCTCTGAAGGTGGATATTATTATGCTTTTTAGGTCCAAATCTTACCACATTTTTCTTATTCCATCAATTCATCATTTCCTACATCACAGCAATTTTCCAACCTTATACAATCTAATTGTTTTAAATAGTCTAAAACAATATTAATTAATATGGTTGATATATGGCATAGGACTATTTCTTTTCTTTTCCCAGGACCCTTTTAAATTGAAGATGAAATTGATAATTGCTCTCATGATTTTCTTTTTTTAGCTCAATTTGGTGAGATAGTATAACATAAATTATTTTCAAACAGGAAAACTTTAAGTTTGAGAGGCCATAGGGCATAAAGCAACAGTTTTCAAAGTGTGGTCTAGAGGGGCAGCTAGGTGGTGAAATGGATAGAGCACCAGCCCTGAAGTCAGGAGGACCTAAGTTCATATCTCATTTCACACACTTAACACTTTCTAGCTGTGTGATCCTGGGCAAGTCACTTAACCCCAATTGCTTCAGAAAAGAAAAAAAAAAAGTGTGGTCCAGAAACTCTTGGGAGTACCCAAGACTACTTTGGAGTGTTGCAAGATCAAAATAATTTTTATAATATTTTATCCTAAAATGCTCTTCTTTTTCTCACATATATCTGTGTGAAGACAGATTTTCTTGCTATATTTCAATGCAAAAAATTGATTGAATGCAGAATCAGAGAGCTATATTCTGTTAAATCAAACATTAAAGAAATTTGCAAAACTATGTAAAACAATGCCATTCTCTGGGGCAGCTAGGTGGCGCAGTGGATAGAGCACCAGCCCTCAAGTCAGCAGGATCTGAGTTCAATTCTGGTCTCAGACACTTAACATTCCCAAGCTGTGTGACCCTGGGCAAGTCACTTAACCCCAATTGTCTCAGGGAAAAAAAAAACCAATGCCATTCTCACAATTTTTATTCATATTAAAAATAAATTTCACAAAAACATTATTTATATTAACATGTGATGCGTATTGTTATTTTTAAATGAATTAAATAAAATCTAGAGATATTCTGTACCCAATTTGAACTAGCTCATGAGAGCCAATTGTTAAATTTTGCATGTGAGCATGTGCACCTCAGAAATTGGTAACACCACAAACTCATGCTAGATTTATTGTTTTGTAAATTGTCTAGACTTAAGAAAGTATAGAAAATAATACAAATTAAAATGTGTAGTACATACCTTTCCTTTTATGGAGAACTGGTTGTTAAAACATTTACCAGTACATCACTGGATATATCACACATAAAAGCTCTTTGGAGTCCTCAATCATACTGAAAGAATATAAAGGGGTATTAAGATCAAAAAGTTTGAGAACTGCTGGTAATGATGAATGAACACTGTATTGGAAGCTTCTATTCTAGTCCTAGCTCTGCCATTACCCTCTGTATAACCTTAGAGAAGACATTCTATTTCTACACATATGCCATAAGTTCTCTGGGCTGGGCGAAGGCAGCATGACAGCACTAGTTATCATGTAGAAAAATCTGTTAATATAGGAAAGATAGAATCAAAAGGGGGAATCAGTGTTTAGGCTAATCCACTAACATCCAGGATCAGCCTGAAGTCATGGACAATAGAAATAAACTGAGGCAAGCCAAGTAGGTAGATAGCAAGAATGAATATTCCAAATAATAGACCCCTATGACAATATGTGACTTCCCTAGACTCAGCTGGAAATAAAAATTTCCAAGTCTTCAAGGTTATTGATTTTTAATTTGTTTCTTCTGCCCTTAGGTATGATACCTTTACTGGTATTTACCTTTGGCTCTGATGGATTAATGAATGCCCATATTTTCCCTAGGTAAGACAATGAGATGTCTTAGTGAATAAAATACTGGACTTGAAGCAAGGAAGATGTGTTCAAATCTCTCCTCAGACACTGTCTGGTTATCTCATCTCATGTTTTTTCCTCATTGTAAAATAAAAAGTTTGTGTCTGATGGATTTTGTTGTCTTGTAGTTATAATCCATGGTCTACTTAAAAATTTTATTTAACTGACATTGCTATAAAATAAATGTTCTTTCCTCTAACTGAGCTCTTCAATTTTTTTTTGTTTAAAATTGCAACTGATCTAAAATAATAAAGTATGGAAAGGGAATATAATATAGAAGGATATGTGATTTCATCAGTAGGGATAGTCTTTCTACCATGTGCTCTAGGAAATTTCATGAAACATACAGAGGTAATTAAATGACTTGTCCTGGTTTCTATAGTTAGTAAAGATCAGAGGTGACATTTGAATCCAGTTCTTTCCAGATCTAAGCCAAGCACTGTTCTCTTTGTCAAACTGCCTCAAAATCCCAAATTAATTGCTCCAGAACCCCACTACCCTTCTCCTCCACCAAAATGTACAAAAACCCCAGGATCTTGGAGGAGATGTGTACAGATGCTATTCTGCTCTTTCCTTTTGAGATTTTGTTAGCTGAAAATTTAGAAATGTGTGTGTGTGTGTGTGTGTGTGTGTTGGTGATGTATTTAAGATAATATGCTAAAGAGAAGGGCTTGAGATGGGGAATTGTATATGTTGGGAGGTGGAAAGTCTTGATAGTAATATTTTTTAAATGAAAGAAAATAAATATCCTCAGTGAATATCCTCAGTTGAGGAAATTTGAGCAGAAGAGAGTAAAAGGAGGGCACAGAGGGAGACATGAGCAACATAGTGCTGAAATTGTGTTGAAAGTAGTATAAATGCTGACCTCAATTGGGCTGTGAGTTACAGATATGAGAAAAATTAAACAAAAATGCAATGAGATGTTTAAGGCAGAAAGTTTTTTTTTCCTTTTTTAATAAAGCCTTTTATTTTCAAAACATATGCATGTATAATTTGACAACATTGACCCTTACATAGCCTTGTGTTTCAGATTTTCTCTTCCTTCCCCCGCTGTCCTAGATGGCTAGCAATTCAATATATGCTAAATGTGTTAAAATATCTGTTAAATCCAATATGTATAAACATATTTATATAATTCTTTTGCTGCACAAGAGAAATCAGATCAAAAAACGAAAGTAAATGAGTAAGAAAACAAAATGCAAGAGAACAACAACAAAAAGAGTGAGAATGTTATGTTGTGATCCACATTCATTTCCTACAGTTTTCTCTCTGGGTGTAGATGGCTCTCTTCATCACAAGATCATTGGAACTGCCATCAGTCATCTCATTGTTGAAAAGAGTCCCACTTGTCAGAATTGATCATCATATAATATTGATGTTGTTGTGTACAATGATCTAATTCTGCTCATTTCACTTAGCATCAGTTCATGTAAGTCTCTCCAGGCCTTTCTAAAATCATCCTCCTGATCATTTCTTCTAGAACAATAATATTCCATAACATTCATATACCATAACTTATTCAGCTAATATCCACTCAGTTTCCAGTTTCTCGCCACTACGAAAAGGGCTGCCACAAACATTTTTGCACATGTGGTTTCCTTCAGCAAACTTCATTTCAAGGGAGGGAGTATACCCTTATTTCTATGGTCAGGAAAGGAAAGCCTGCCAGAGGGTGTATTCTAGCTTATGTTGAGTCTATTCAATTTCTGTCTATTTCTGTCTCTTTTCTTTTTTCTTCTTCCTCTTCTTTTTTCTCTCTTTAATCTCTCTCATCTGTCTCTGTCTATCTCTGTGTGTCTGTCTCTCTGTTTGTTTTGCTCTGTGTCTATATCTCTGTCTGTCTCAGTCTGTCTGTTTCTCTTTCTCCCTGACTTTTCCGAATCTTTTTATGCTCCCATTTGGGTTTGGAAACGACTTATTGGGATTTACTTATTTGGGATTTGGGGGAAAGTAAGGGTGCAGCCATTCACCATTAGATATTTGAAAGAGGGGGCAGATGAGGAAGCTGTTTTTCTTGAGTCCCCTAGTAATGCTTTGCAAGCTATGCCTTCTGTAAGGGTTTTGCAGACCTGGCTGTTTATAAATTGAGAAATGGGACTTACCTAACTGGAAATAAAAGCTTAATTTTGGCCTTAAAATTCAATCAAGTTACTTTTAAAATATCTTTTTACTGAGTTGAAAAACTAAGCTCAAAAGCAATAGCTATTAATTTATTTTATTTTTTGCTGAGGCAATTGGGATTGTGACTTGCCTAGGGTCACACAGCTAGGAAGTGTTAAGTGTTTGAAACCAGATTTGAACTGAGGTCCTCCTAACTTCAGAGCTGGTGTTCTATCCACTGAGCCACCTAGCTGTCCAGCAATTTTTACTCTTAAAGCTCACCTCTGTTAAATGAATAGTAAGTTTAAAAATAATGAAGGGAATTAAAAAATTCAATTGTGTTAAGAGAAGTAAATTTTTATAGACATAAGTATATTTGAATTTACTCTTTTCCATTTGATAAATATAATTTAGCAGCCAGGAAGCTGTGAATTCAAAGTCCATTTCATATATTTGTAAACTGGATGACTTGATAAATTCACTTAATCTCTGTCTACCTCAATTTCCTCATTTGTGTTAAGGGATAATAATAGCACCTACTTCCATAATTTTGTTGAGGATCAAAAGATATAGTGCCAATCTTAAGGTGTTTTATAAATGTTAGCTATTTTAAATATTATTACATATTTGAAAAAACTCTGAATTAATTTTTTACCTTTCTGAGCCTCAGTTTACTCATATCTGAAAGGGGCACAATAATAACTACCTCATCCACCTAATGTAAATTTAATGAGATTGTAGCTATAAAGATGACTTTGAAAAAATCTTAAATGCTTTATTGATTTAATTTTGTTGAGCTCACTCCTTTTTCATTAAGCTTTTTCTACATACATTAGGTCTGGGATTCTCCATCTGGGTCTTGATAACTTCACTATAACAAAATAATTCACTATAACAAAAAAAAACTAGGAAGTTTGTG
The DNA here is from genome assembly GCA_023553655.1 of Myrmecobius fasciatus. Classification (NCBI taxonomy): domain Eukaryota; kingdom Metazoa; phylum Chordata; class Mammalia; order Dasyuromorphia; family Myrmecobiidae; genus Myrmecobius; species Myrmecobius fasciatus. The sequence goes on from JAJPUD010000960.1 coordinate 319,079, forward strand.
CTACATGGTAGATGTAGAGGCTTATTTTTTCACTCTCAAAATAGTGATACAGTTTAATAACATTAATAATATTATTATTTAATAATGATAAAAATCTTTCATTTGGAAGAGGAAGACTGTCAGATTTCCCTTTGACGGATCAAATAAATCTCCTTATGTGTTATGTTACTACAGGTGAATTAGAGTGAGGAAGCAAAAAAAAAAAAGGGAGGAAGAATCAAGAGCAAGAATTGGTTTTGTAAAAATGAAACAAGTAGGTCAGCTGACCTGATAGATGAAAAACTGCTCCCTTTGGGGGTTGAAGTTTTGACTTAAATTTAGCCTTTCAGAAAAAAAAGGAGAAAAAATTTTCAGGGTACAGATTGTGAAACTGGTAGCTATGATATGACACTCTTGTCTTTGGTTAAATGTCAAGGCAATATGTCAATGTAACTTTTGGCTGACACAAAGAAGGAGCTATGCTTAAGTGGCCAAAATTTTTCCCATGGACAACTATGTTTTTGATTTTAATAAGGTTTCATCCTGCAGGCTGATTACCCGTAAACGCTTTTGCCAGTTCAGTTCTAGAATACCAATGGGAACCCTGAGGTATTCCCCTCAGATGACTACATCTAATAACAAGACGGAGCCATTTTGGGGGAAAATACATACATACACCTACACCCACATCCACACCCACAGGAACACACACACACACACACACACACACACACATACCACAAAACAAAAACAAAACCAATACTCTTTAACCAAAAGTATTATGGCTATCTAGAAAAATACACAACTCAAGGCCCAAGGAAGGCATGGCTGTCTAGACCAATAGGTAAGATAGTGTGGTATATAGAGGATTGAATCCAGGTATGGGAGTCAAGGATCCTACATTTTAGAACCAGTTAGTTGTTCAACTTGGGATATAATACTCAACTCTATGTGGCTTTCAGTTTTTGTACATGAGGAAAATTTATCTAGATTAACATTTCTCAGTATTTTATAGAACCTTGGAGTTCCATGAAGAAATCCTTGGGATCTGTGATGGCAGGCAAGCAAGTACACATAGTAAACATGCTATTGCAATGTATGTGTTCAGCTGATGGGAATAACTAGGAAAAGTTGAGGAAATTAATCATGTGACTAGAAAATTAGATTCTTCTCTATTTTTTAGAAATGATTGAATTCATCCAATAATAAATACATTAAGCATAGTTTTTTGACTGCTGATTTGTCCTAACAGAGTATAACATAGTTAACATTGTTGTTGTTTTTTATTTTTTAAAATATAAGTATATTTTTGTGAGCATTAAGGATAATTGGGTAAAATAAAAAGAAAACTTGAAGTTTACAGAGACAAGAAAAGTAAGAGTATTAATAATTAAGACTGATAATGAAATAAACATTTGTGAAGATAGTTCAATTGCTATATTCTGAAGACATAAGAAGGCATCTATTTTATTTGTAGCTAGGGTTATAGTACGATGCCCACTGGATTTGGAGTCAAAGGACCTGATTCTGTCACTTCTTACCTGTGTGACATTGAACCTAACTTCTTGAGGTATCAGTTTCCTCATCTGTGAAGTAAGGATTCTTTCCCCCTCTGCCACTTCCAAACTACCCCTTTAGCACCATCACCTGACAATATGACTTCTTTGAGGTAAACTCTATCAAAATTTATTACTTAATCCAAATCTTAGTCAATTTATCTACTACCTCTCTCCTCCACCCCCAAGTCATCTCTTCTCCAAGATTTCTCCAGTAACTGATCCATAGTCTATTTCTCCACCCCAATGCTTGTCTTCTTAGATTCCTGATTCCTTCATTTCCTCAACTTCCTTACCCTAAACCATTACTCCAGCTTAATCATTAATAAGTGTTTCAATTCCATAGTTAATCATTCCAAAATTCCTTGATCAGTTCTAATCTCTTATCCATCCAACTCTCCCTATGCCACAATTCTTGTAAAGCTATTTTTCATTTTTATGAAGACCTCCAATTCCTACATCTTAAGACCTCTTCTAGGTCTTAAGTCCTGTTCTAACTTTCCTTGCTGCTTTCTCGGTCTTAGCTCTATAATTTACCAGTTTAAGACTATGCTGCTCCCTACTCTTGAATGCCTTGTCACTTTGTTCTACCAATGTTTGTACTTTCTCAAACCCAAAATTTGGATAACCACTATCTGCCTTTTCTGCTCCTATTCACATACTATTGATTGAATCTGAAGGAAATCATACAACTTAATTGACTGAGTTCATTATTAAAGCCTATTATCTAAACTCAATTGAGTCTTCACTAGATTCATAATCCTATTATCTTATCCTTTACAAGAAAGGCAGGGAAACTAGGAGGCACAGTGGATAGAATGCTGAACCTCTAAAAGAAAGACTTGGATTCAGAAGGATATCAGTTCAAATTTTAATTCAGATGCTTAATAATTGAACAATCATGGGCAAGTCATTTAACCTTATTGTGCCTCAGTTTCTTCATGTACAAAATGGGTGAAGAGTTGACCCTATGATTTTAAAGATCCTTTCCTAGATCAACATCTTCAGTCCTGTAACTTTTAGAATCCTTTCTAGCTGAAGATAGATGGTCACATATATTTCCAGTGACCCGGTTATTTTTTGTTTTGTTGTTTTTATTGTAGCTGTTTTTTCCAGATTTAAAAAAAAATTGTTTTGCAGTGCTAACAAAATTGCAAAATATTTACAAAGTGCAGTACATCTAAAAACCAAACTCAGATTTTGAAAGTAAAAATATGATGAATTAGAACTATTTGTTATCAGTTTGTATAGGTAAAGAAGACCATGAAAGTAGATATGAAGTATCTTACAAAATGAGTTACTGCATCTATGGTGATTATCATATGGTGAATATGATAAATGATCATATTCATCCTGTTATGTGGTGTATAATATGATTATATATATAAAAATAAAACTGACTTATAGCTTGATTTTTTTTTTTTTTTTTGCTTTTTGCTGAGGCAATTGGGGTTAAGTGACTTGCCCAGGGTCACACAGCTAGGAAGTGTCTGAGACCAGATTTGAACTCAGGTCCTCCTGACTTCAGGGCTGGTACTCTAACCACTGCGCCACCTAGCTGCCCCTATAGCTTGATATTTTGATGTATCTATGATCTCATCGACATTGACCATCACTAAATATTTAAGTACCCACCAGTCACTGTGATAAACACTGTGAAAAAAACAAACAAACAAAAAAACCCAACAACCTCTAAAGCCAATCCTTTTTCTTAAAGAACTCACAATCTAATTGGAGAAACAAAAAAGCAAATATGTTAATCTAGATAAATTTCCCTCATGTACAAAAAAAGCTATATATAGAATAAATAGAAAATAATAATTAAAAGAAAGAAAGGACTGCAATTTAAAGGAATAAGGAATGGCTTCCTGAAGATGAGATTTTAATTGGAACCTTAAAGAAGCTAAGGAAGTAAATAGGCAGAGATAAAGAAGGCAATCATTCCAGATGTGGGGAGTTCCAAGATAATGCCTTGAACTGAGAAATAGAGTGTCTTATTCCTAGAATAGCAAGGATACCAGTATCTTTGGACTGAAGAGAACATGGTGTGGAGTAAGGAGTAAGGGGTAAGCAAAAAGCCTGGAAAGATAGGGAGGAGAGCTAGTTTATGAAGGGTTTTGAATGCCAGATATAGAATTTTATATTTTTTTCTGGGGGCGATAAGGAATCTCTGGAATTGACCTATCTAAAACTACACAGCTACTAAGCATCAGAGGTAGGATTCAAGCTCCAACTTCAAAATTAGTGTCATTTTCTTGGTGTCATACTGCCTCTTATTCTTGAGACCATATTGTCTCTTTCTGATCACTGCTTCATATAGATAGCTATATATATATATGCATATATATATACATTTATATGTATATATGTGTGTGTGAGTATAATTTCTTTTTTGAGCAAAGAAAGGCAGGGAAAACAGATTTAAAACTACAGTGCACAGATTTTAGAATTCTCTTCTTTGATCAGGAATATCCAGACATGGTCTTGATCAGAGCCAGAACTAAATGCAGGCTTACGAGGACAACTGCTTTGAGTCTAACAGAATGGAATGGAGAATATAGCAAGGAATATTTAAGGAGAATTTTTTTTTGTAAATGTTCCTGAAAATTCTGTTCTCCATGGCCCATTGGTAATTATTTTGCAGTAAATTAAGTATTTTTGTGTTTAAAGTTAAAAGCTTCTCATGTACAATAATCCAAAAGTATTGTCACTTTAAAATCTTGCCTAAATGTGATAAATGTTCATTATTTCCTATAGGATCAAGTCCAAACTGTTTCTTTGGATATACAAGGTCCTTCATAATCTAGCTTCATCTTAACCTCCCAATTTTACTACATGGACCCCACTCCAGTCTAATCTTTTCATTGTCTCAGAAAATGTGAAGATGACTCTAACTTTGGTCATATAGTCCCACCCACATGGAATATCCTCCCTTTTCATCTCTCCAAAGTTTACATTTGCAGGTACACTAGTCTATCTAAAAATAGACTCATTTCCACATGCAGACTTTAAGGAACAATTCCACACCTTCCCATACATATCCTTTTCCTAACCACCCTCATACACATAGATATATATATAAGTCTATAGACCTAAATACATAGAAATATGTAAACATACAAACCTACAAAGGGGAAAACACAGACACTTGCATAGATATAGATATAAACAAATACACCTGGAAATATAAATACTCAAAAGAGTAGGAAATGAGAAGATGTATCAGTTGTCAGATAAGAATGGATAGATGATTTTGGGAACAAGATGGTTGCTATCTGGTAAAAAATGACTAGGAAGTGGGATGAGAAAATGAATAGAATAATAGAAGCAAAGAATATCAACCCTGGAAAAGACATCAGGCATTATCTAACCTATATCAGCCAGAGAGTGGATAGGAGTAGGAGAAAAGTTAAGTGTTCAATAAAGTGTCTATCCAGGTTAGTAATTCTGTTTGTCAAAAAAAAATCATAAGGCTTGGTTGTCAGTTAATAAGAATTTAAGTGTGTTCTAGGAACTGTTCTAAGAACTGAAAATATAAAGAAAAACAAAAATATATCTTTACTCTCAAGTATTTGTTGAATTTTTAGTTTTAGTCACTAGTGAGAGGATATAAAAATTTAATTTTGTATGATGAATGAAAAGCTAAAAGAAATCAAAATGGGGACAGTTAGGTGGCACAGTGGATAGAGCAACAGCTCTGAAGTCAGAGACCTGACTTCAAATCTGGTCTCAGACACTTAACACTTTCTAGCTGTGTGATCCTGGGAAAGTCACTTAACCCCAATTGACTCAGCAAAAAAGAAAAAAGAAATCAAAATGCATTAATAAAGCACTTACTGTGCTAAGCACTGGAAATAATAAAGACAAAAATACTTCCTATCCTCAAAGGGGCCACGGTTTGGGAGAGACAATATGAATCCATCTAGGTACAAGCAAAAATTATATGCAGAATGATTTGGAGGTAATCTCAGAGGGAAGATTATACTGTATCATACTTGGCTAGTTAGGTTGTTGTTCTTTGTTCTTGAAGAGGACCAAAATGACATCACCATCTAAGAGTCTAGTTACAGTGTGTCAGACTGTATCATTTGTATTAAATTCCTTAGCACTTTATTTCTCATATATCCAGGCTACAAGTAAATAATTTATTTTTGCACAAATTGACAACAGAATCAAACAACAAATCATGATCATAAAAGTGAATTAATGAATTAATTAAACTACATGGAAAAAAAGCTTTGAAATTGCACCTGCAAGATAAGGAACAAGCCAATAGATGGAGCTAGAGGCTAAAGAGGGTTCTGAGGTTCCTCACCCACTGCCCACCCTCATTCCATAATCCCTAACAAACTTTGTCAATCAACTAGTGAAAAATATGTGTATTGTAATGTATATAATTAGGGAACCAAACCCCCTTTCTGATTATAACTTTTTTGTGTGGTTAAGATTATGCATTGAATTTGGGAGCTCATTTTTTTCCTAAATGCATTGCCTACTCTGTGTACTCCTTTATTTATTTCTGTGGTTATTCATATATTGTTATAGGAAAGAACTGATTTTATCATTTAATCTAACATCCTCATTTTTCAGATGAGGGAATTTGGATTGTTGCTGGTTGCATGTCATGCATCTTCGGTGTGATTCTATCAATATGTCATAGAAAAATGTGATAGTACTCAAAAAGCATTTATTGTGTCTGCTGTGTGTCAAGCAAGGGAATCTAGGTAGCAGATTGGATAGAGCATTATGCTTGGGATCAGAAAAATTCATCTTCCTGAGTTCAAATCCAGCTTCAGATACTTATTAGCTGTGTGACCCTGTTTATCTCACTTAAACTTAAGCATGCTTGCCTCAGTTTCTCATCTGTAAAATGAACTGGAGAATAAAATGGAAAACCACTCCAGTATCTCTGTCAAGAAAACCCCAACTTGAGTCAGGAAATTCAAACATGACTTTAAAAATGGCTAACTGATGTGTCAAGCACATGTCAACACTGGCATTTAAAAATGGAATCAAAATGATGTTGGAAGAAAGGATGTGGAAAAACATTAACAATAGCATCATTTCTCCATACTCTCATTGGTAAGATCATATACTGCACAGTAGAATTGTGTTCTTGTATCTCATGTGTTGGGAGATGGTAGTGATGAGCACATGACTATCACAACCCTTCTCTTAATCTCAAAGTCCTTTCCATTTACCTCTGTGTGATGAAGTAGAAAGAAGGTTGGATTCGGAGTCAGGCTGTCACTAACTAGCCCTGTGACTCTGGACAAATTACTCATGTCTATGGAGTTATATTTTTTCATCATCTTGGAAATGAGGAAGTTGAATTAGTTCTTCTCTGTGATTCCTTCTAGCTTTGAAATACTTTTGTTCTAAGACATCTTGACTTACTCCAATGTTGTGCATTTTTACTGCAAATTTAAGGCAAAGCACTGAACAAATTAGTAAAAGCAAAAGTATTTGTAACATGAAATTTCTAGGCAACCAATAATAATTCTCTATTCCCTGGAGCTACTATTTCCTCATATTCAGGGTAATTTCTAGTAGTGAACACTTCCACATGCCACCTTCTGCAGATGGCTACCCATGAAGAATGACTTTTTCTTCTTGCTCTAATGAAATATTAGACCTACTTAGTCAAGCAAATATTCATAGGCACCAAGGAAAAATAAAGTAATAATGTGATCTGTCCATGAGAGTTAGAGCAGGAGTACTTGACTCGAGGTCAGTGAACTTTGAAAAAAGATAGACAGAACATAGATACATAGATAGCTGTATTTCAATATAATTGGTTTCTTTTGTAATCCTTCATATTTTATTTTCTACATACAAGAACAGGATTCTGATGGTCTTCATTGAATTGCCCAAGTATGACACAAAAAGACAAAGAACTTCTGTGAAGACCCTGTGGGATATGGTGGAACATGCACTAATGTGTGGAAAAAAAGAAACCTGAAAAAAAATCATTTACCCTAGTGAGATTAGACAACTAGGTTCAGTTTAAGAGTAAATTCTCAAATCTAAACAACAGAAAGCATTCATTACTAGATTTTTCCATTCATACTTTGAAATGATAATTTATATTCAGAATGATCTAAGGCACTGGAAAAAATCCTCAAATGCTTTCTGAATCATCAAAGAAAGATTAAATTGCACTTACCATTATTTTAGTATTAAGGTATTTTACCATATTTTAATTTTTTCAATATTAGTATCCTGTATTTCAATGGATTTGTGACCTCACTGTTGTGGCTATCTATTCCTTCTCTTGCTACATATCAAACCCACTGATGGATTCTTTCTCATCCTGTATAGTACTAGTCCTTCTTCTATAGATCCTTCCCTAAAGTTCTCATATCCATGATTCCATCAAGAATTCACCCAACATGCTGAAGATCTTTTTCTGGGTCTTTTTTACATTTGAAGAGTACAGATGGAACACTTGAGCTTGGGTAATAAATAGTAACTTCAATTCAATTCAACATTAAGCACCTACTGATTTTAGAATGTTGTTCTAAGTAGTCAGGGAGAAAATTTAGATAAGTTTTGCTAAGTAACAGTTCCTTGCCCTAGGATCATGGGCTTTTAGATATAGAACTAAAAAAGACCTTCATGACTATCTTTTTCAATTTCTGCATTTTATTTTATTTACAAATGTGGAAATAAATCCAGGGAAGTTTTAATAATTTGACCTAAGCTTACAAGGATACTAAGATAAGAGTGGGAAGGTAAACCACATACTCTTACTCCAGATCAGTACTCTTTCCTCTGAGCCACAGTGCCCTCAAGGGAATTTGCAATCTATCCAGCATATAGCATACCTTAATAGCTTCAGTGCTAAGTGATACATGATAAGGACATGAGACATGTAAGCCAAATGCCATTTGAAGTTGGACATGGTTTGGAAAGTCAATATTGATTGGGGGAAAGCTTCCTGAAGGAGACATATTTGAGTTGGATTTTAAAAGGTGGGTATGAGTTTAAAAGACAGAGCAGGGCAGGCAAAGGTGCAGATAGGGAAATATGGCCATTTTGGAAGTATAGAACAGAAATAGCAACTATTTCAGTCTGGCAAAAATATTGTTTGGATGGCCATCAGTTGGAGAATGACTGAATAAGTTATAGTATATGAATGTTATGGAATATTATTGTTCTGTAAGAAATGATAAGCAGGATGATTTCAGAGAGACCTGGAGAAGACTTAACATGAATTGATGTTAAGTGAAATGAGCAGAACCAGGACATCATTGTACACAGCAACAAGATTATACAATGATCAATTCTGATGGATATGGCTCTCTTCAAAAATTCAGATCAGTTTCAGTCTTGGGATGTAGAAAGTTAACTACACCCAGAGAGAGGACTGTGGGAACTGAGTGTGGTTTGCAACATAGCATTTTCAATCTTTTTTTTTGTTGTTTGCTTGCATTTTATTTTCTTCATCATTTTTTCTTGTTTGATTTGATTTTTCTTGTGTAGCAAAATAATTGTATAAATATGTATTCATATATTTGATTTAACATATATTTCTACCATGTTTAACATATATTGGACTACTTGCCATCTAGGGGAGGGAGTGGAGGAAAAGAGGGTAAATGATAACACAAGGTTTTGCAACAGTTAATGTTGAAGAATTATCCATGCATATGTTTTGAAAAATAAAAAGCTTTAATAAAGAAAAAAAAACTACATATAATTGGGAAAAATGCTATTCAGTGGGGGAAAGAAATTAAGTTTTTAAAAGACATACTAATCAAAATTATATGTTTGTAGAGAATATGGGAAAGGATGGGGTCAAGACATTGGCCATAGCAAGGAGAAAAGTCATTCTTCAAATCATGAAAATTTCCATTCCATTTCTCCCCATAATAGATAGTGTGCTTCAAGAGGGTAGAATATGTGATTTATTTTGATTTGTAAATTTCAACACTAAATATAATATTTTGCTCATGAAATAAAAGAATATTGTTGTTGTTGTTCAGTTGGATGTGACTCCTTATAATCCCAATGGACCATAATGTTCATGGGGTTTTCTTAGCAAAGATACTAGAGTGGTTTTCTAATAGATTAAGGCTATCAGGTTAAATGATTTGCCTAGGATTAGGCAGATAATAAATATCTGTGGCTGGATTTGATCAGATCTTACTGAGTAGAATCCCAATGTTCTTTCTTCTGAGCCATCTAGCTATCTGGGCTAAAGTATAGTTAATCCATATATATATATATAATATATAATCCATATATATATATATATAAAATTAGCTAGAACAAAACAACTCTTAATAATTCCAGTTGAATACAGTTTATATATATATATATATATAACATATATATAATGTATTCAAAATGGACTCTGTACATGGAATAACCCCTCTTCATTCAATTTGCAAAGCATTGCTGTTGTGTTATATGCCTGTTATGTGCCAGACACTGTGACAGACACTAGGTATGTCAAAAGAAAAAAAAAACATAAAGCTTATATTCTACTGAAGGGAAAATATATAAGTATATTTAAAAAATATTAATGGCATTCATGAGAGGAAATAATAGGAAATTAGAGTGGTAAGAAAGATTGGAACACAATTGTGAAAGGTTTTAAATAACAGAGGGGATTCTTCTTATACAAATTTATCTGGGAGTTTGGTAGCTTTGCCATCAACTGGAGCACCTTTACTCCTGGTAATATTTGAACTGGAGGTTCATTGAACTATTTTTAAGGGAAGATGACTGTTGGGGTCTCTGTCTTCTCCCTCTAGCTTGAGAGCATGTTGAATTGAGGCAGAGATCACTGTTTATGGCTTACTCAGTCCAAGATGAGTGGAGGCTTCTTGAGGAAGCATAGTATTAAAAGTACAACTGGACAAAGCAGTGAATGAAGCAGATTATGTGCCTAGATATTTCTAAAGAATTTTTTAAAAGACCTTCAGAAGTGATAGGGAATCCCCATCCTACTCCTTTACCTTCAGGAAATCTGTTGGGATTCTCTGTTAAAAGCGTAGGTGCAGGAGTTTCCCTGACTAGCTTAGAGTTTCTGGAGCTATGACTTTAGGGGACTCCTGGGAGATCAAAAGTTGGAGTTAGAATTTCCCCATACCCCTAAAATGGGGGGTTAGAAGGTATACATCTGTAGTCCACTTCACCAAACCTCCAAGAAATCCCAGTTGAGTGGATTATAAATTATTGAGGAGGATAAAAATGAGGACTCGTGAGCATACTAAAATTACTTCCATAGCACGTGTAGTGTGTCACAGTTTTTTTTTCCACTTCATAGTATGAGAAGTTGATGCATTATTATGCCTCTGACTTTTAACTGAGTTTTGCAATAACAACAAAAATAGAGCCGTAGATTATGGACTTCCTGATTTCACAATCTTCCTTTCATATAGGTCAATGTGGAACATAAGACCATTGACATTTATGGTTATTGGAATTGAAGGGGGGAGAGGGGAAGGTGTAATAATCTAGAAGGAAAAACCTGGGATAATGATGGTAAATGAGACACAATCTTCTAGAAAATAGAATTTGGAAAATGGTAAACACTGTGGCTCATAACTTTAAAATTTTGCTATTATTGAATAAAAAGGAAGGAAAAAAGTGAGAGGAAGAAAAAGCAAAGAGCTTTTATTAGTGAAGAATAAAAATGAAGGATTGCAGTGTTGGGAATTGGGATTATGTAGTTAGCTAGTCAGTTAAAAAGCATTTATTAAATGCTTACTGTGTGCTAGAAAATGTGTTAAATACTGACATAAAAACAATCCCTAATGTCAAGGACCTTGTTTTTCCAATAGAGAAGTCACAGGAAGGAGGAAGTCAAAATCCAGAAATCTCCTGCCTAATATAGGAAGTCTGGTCACCAAACTATTAAGTCCTATGTCCCATACATGCCTATACATATATGCCATCATCAAGAAGTATCTTGTGATGGCTATTGATCAGTAGGTCACTATCAAAGTAATGAAAATTCAGCAAACAATTATATTCTTCAAGGGATAGTTCTTAAAAATCTAAAGCCCATTTATGTCTGTTTTTAGTTTCTGAATGCCCACAGTTAACTTTCCAATTCCCTCAGTCACTGATGATCCCATTGAAAAATGAAAAATGGTCTCCTTCAGAGGACCAGAAGCACAAGCAGAAGATACCAAGCTCTGTTATCAGAGTATCCGGTTATTCAGGGCTTGCCTTTCTTCTTATTAACTTTTCTCTATTTCAACCATTAAGTTATTTCAACAAATGTTCTAATTCAAGATTAATGTGGGTGCTTCATAATTGTTGTGGGGAGGGAACAGGGAGAATTTTCACCAAAGACTCAGAGAGATGTGGCAGTCTTTTATACCTAGGTGTGTCTTCCACAGCTCTAGCAGTGGAAAAAAAATCTCTCCTTGCAATATTGATTATTGGACATTTTAATGAAATAAGGTGTTTAGAGAGTAACTTCATTTTAATAAGTACCTTTTTTCTAACCTACCAAAAATACCAAAATATGTGAACTATGGCAAAATCATAGGCAAAAATACATATGACCTTCACATTTCATTCATTTATCTGAGCTTTTTCTGCTTTGTAAAATGCAAGGGTGAAGACTGAAATAGCTGATCTCTAAGATCTCTCTAAGTTTGTGTCACAGTTTCTGTCTCTGCTTCTCTGGAGTAATAATAAATTGTGGAATTCTATTAAGATAGGATCAATAAAAATAGTTTCATCATTTTCTCTGGAAGAAAACTAGTTATTCAAAAAAAAGAAGGCAGCTTTAATTGAAACCTCCTGAAAAGTCCTTTTTATGTTTTAGCTAGGGGCTGCCAGAGGAAATATTAGACATTCTGAAACCATGTGAAACTGTCCCAGCTCCATCATTAAGCATTCAACTTCATGTTTTGTCTTCATGCAAGGTACATCAGAGCAACATGACTCTATGAAGTTTCCCTGCTCACAGTGCCTTCAGGGCCCCATAATTTGGCATTCAGCATTGTTCAAATGAGTTTATCTTCAGTCTGGAGTATAGAGGTTATTAAATAACCTGATGGCTCAAATACCCTTGACTGGCAGCCCAGTTTTTGCTCAAATGTGGGAGGGAGGGGGTTGGAGGTTGGCAGATGAAGAAAAGGCATCCAGGACTACAAGAATTGTAATTCATACAAGAGCTGTTTCTTCTGAGCCTTCAAGAGACCTCATTATTATTTAGATATCAAGAAGAAGAAGGTAACTATCCTATGAAATGGCCTATGGATAGGTGCCAGTTTCTGTACTGTTTAATGTTTTTATTAATGACTTAAAGTCATAGATGACATGCTCATCAAATTTGCTGATGACACAAAACTGAGAGGGATAACTAATATTAGATAGGATTAAGGATTAAATAAAAAGAAATAGTGAGGACAGGATATATTGCCAAATAAAGTAAGATGAAATTTAAAGTTTTAAACTTGGATTCCTGATGTTAAATCTTAGCTGTATATTTTTATCCATTCAAACACATACACACATACACACACACACACACACATACTCACCCACACATATCCATTTCACATATCTCTTAGTTGTCTTTCATCATCTCTATTACATACTCCTAGTGTAGAAGAGGAAATTAAAAGAGAGGAAAAAATATTATAACCAGCAGCATTCAATATATTGGCCAGGATATTTTAATTTTAAAATTTCCTGTGAATACTTAGCAAAATTATCCACGCAGGCACAAACATATTAAAAATATAGGCAAATAAAGAGAGAGTTGACTTTCACACATGCATAAAATGATAGTTTGCATGCATACATGCACGTGTGTGTGTGAGTGTGTGTGCGTGTGCGTGTGAAAAAGGCTCAGGAATAAGAGTCAGAAGACCTAGATTTAGTTTAAGGCAAGTCATTTTCTGCCATTTTGTTCCTTTAAATTGAAAAAAATAAAACAGCAGCTAACTAGAAGGAAGTCAAAACACTAAGGGTAAAGAGGAAGAGCAAGATGACATAAGGGCCCAGTGGATAGTGTGTTAGCCTTAGGATCGGGATAACCTGAGTTCAAATGTGGCCTCAGACCCTTATTAACTATATGAGCCTGGGCAAGTCACTTACTTGACTCTGTTTGCCTTATTTTCCTCATCTGTTTAAAAAACAAAACAAACCCCCCCCCAAAAAAAAACTGGAGAATGAAATGACAAACCACTCCAGTGTCAGGTACAATTAAAAATGACCAAATATCAACAGCAAAGATGATAGAAATTGGGATGTATATTGCAATAGAAGAGAATAAAAGATTTTAAAGAGAAAAACAGGAACAAGCTAGTTTACATAAAGCAGTAGAACATGATTGAAATGAGCAATGACATGAATTTAGTCTGATATAAAATTAAAATAGACTCATAACGCACTAGAGCTTTGTCACACACTCTTAGATCTTCCAGAAGCCTTAGGAGTGTGTCCTCTTGTAAAACACAGAGAGTTTTAGTGAGGGGTATGGTGAAAGAGACACAAAATTGGGAGCCAGAGGGCCGAAATTCTAAGTTTGACTTAATCATTTACTACTTGCAGGTATGGGCAAATCAGTTTATTTTTGGGAGTCTCTTGTTATTTTCTGTAAAAATGAAGGGATTGGACTAAATGATCTCTGAGAGCTTGAAGCTCTGGGCCTATAATCCTATAGTGGAAATGAATGGCATCTTTGGAATGTTTTCTATGGGTAACACAATGTATTGAGTATGGCTCAGTGCATTTGGGTGCTATTAATGAAAACCCATCCTGCCTCTGCCACTTAGTATATGTATGATCTTGGATAAATTAACGTACCTGGGACTCAGTTTTCTCATCTGGAAAATAAAAGAGACTACAGGACTTTAGAGATATTATTTTATGCATGTCTGAAAGTCAACTTTCTCTTTCTTTGTCTATATAATTGGGCATGCATGGATAATTTTGCTTTGTATTCACAGGAAATTTTTAAAGTTAAAATATCTTGGCCAATATACTGAATGCGGCTGGTTATATTTTTTTCCTTCTCTTTTAGTTTCCTCCTCTATATCAGGAGTATGTGGTAGAGATGATAAAAAAACAAATAAGATAAATGTGAAGAAAAAAAAATACCCAAACACATAGAGAATCATCAAAAAAGGACTGTGGGCCACAAGTTTATAATCAATCTTCCTTCAAGGCTCAGCTCAGAGATCACCTTTTCCACAAAGCTTTGCCTAATTCCCTAGCTAAAATTCATCTTGCCTTTCTCAAATTACCTTAGAAACTTTTCTCTGGCTCTTTTATTGGCTACTATCATATTTTCCTTTTTGTTATACCCATTAGCATACACATTAATAACAATAGATGACATTTGTAACGAGGGCAAGTAGGTGAATAGAGCATCATCTTGAATCAGAAAGACTTGAGTTCAAACTCAAACTCAAACATTTACTAGCTGTATGTGACTCTGGACTACGCACTTAACCCTGTTTGCCCCAGTTCCCTCATCTATAAAATGAGCTGGAGAAGGAAATGGCAAACTACTACAGTATCTTTGCCAAGAAAACATTAAATGAGGTCACCAAGAATTGGAAACAACTGAACAACAACAATGAGTTTTGCAAAGTGATTTATGTGTTAAAGTAAAGTTGTTGTTATTATTATCCTTATTTTCTGGATGAGGAAATTAAGACCAAATATAGCAAATATCTGATTCAAATCCAAGTCTTCTTGACTCAAGATCTTCTCATGTCTATCTCTATAACTTAGGACAATCCATTGAACACAGAAAGTAATTAGTAAATGTTCAATGTTTTGAGTATTGGGAAATACTGGTTTAAAACAGGGACAGGCACTAGACATTTGTGTTCTATATAGGATGGCAAACAGTAATTTAGTATGATTTTTAGAGGGAAATCACAAAAAAAATAATCTATTCTTCAACCCAGACTGTTGAGCAAGAATAATGAATAATTTTATAAATAGGACAATGTGATTTCCCTGTGAATTTACCAATTGTCTTAGCTTCTAAAAATCCATGGATAGAAAATGGGTTTTTTTTAACCTACAAAAGGAAATGGGAGTATCAAAGAGAGTTGATGAAACCACTATTCATGGTGAATGGGATAACAAAGTTACCCAACTTTTATTTTGCTTCTATTTTCTCTGCCAAAGAAATCTTTGAGCTTTGACAGAAAGAATAAAAGTGTGTAATATGGAATTCATATCCAATTTAACTAAAGCATTTGTAAAAGAACATCTCACTGCCCTTGAAAAATTAGAATCACATGGACCAAATGAGTAACTTTATCCCAAGACATGGAAAGAACTGGCAATTGGGATTACAACAGTACAAATAGATGAATTACAACTGGTTGAAAGGTGGGTCCCTAAAAGAGTCCTCATTAATACTTATCTATCAAGTTGGAGAAAGTATCGAGTGAAGTGGCCTATGGATTGGTACCAATTTCTATGATATTTAATTTTTTTTATTAATAGCTTCAATAAAGTCACAGAAGGCATGCTCATCAAATTTACTGATGACACAAAGCTGAGAGGGATAACTAACAGAAGATAAGGATCAAGATTGATAAAAAAGATCTAGTTAAGAACAAAATATTGAGCCAAATATAGTAAGATGAAATTTAGTCTTAAATTTAGAGTCAATGATTATATAACTTGGATTTCTAATGTCAAATTCTTGTATTTTTTTTAATCCATCAAACATATATGTTTTTATTGTAGTAAAAAGGTCTCAGGAGTCAGTTTTAGACTAAAGTAAAAATCTTAATCTCTCTGAACTTCAATTTATTCTTCTGACAAATGGAGTTAATAGCTACTCTGCCTAGCTCCCAAGGTTCTGGAAAGCATTAAGTGAGATAATGTGTATTGAGATCAGATGGAGTTTTGAAAACAAGTAAAGTACAATAAAAACTATAAGTTAGTGTTATTATTCCTAAGGTATTATTTCCAGATTACAAAACCACAGTTTTGCTTATACTACAGGTTAGATCATGCCCTCTTTTTACCTGGTGAAATACAATGAATCTCTTTTACTATGGCATAAAAAGTATGCCTCTTGATAATTTATGAAGATTTCTGCTTTGGGACAAAGGTACGTGCAGATTTATTTATTTATTTCTGTGTTTTAGCCAAAGGTAGCTGGCATAGCAATCATTGAGTTCTTCTCTAGTCCTGGATGGATTGTCTTTGAACACACTGTCAATCACAGACAATTAGCTTCCTGTCCTTGTTTGCTAACTACAAATATAATTTATGTAAGAGCCTTAATCCAGGAAAAGGGTCTCTATATTTCATAATGGCAACATGCCATTTTGCTAAAGAGAAAATATTCCATTTTGTGCAGATACTTTGCAACCAGCAGATAAGCAAAGTATGCAAATTCATAATGGCTCTGTCCACCACAGTGTCGTCAGGGATTAATGGCAGCAAGAAGGACTGGACACCCTGGGACAGATAGAAGTTTCCCTTATTTATATGATGTGACCTTTGGGCGGGGTTATAGAAGCAAATGTCCCCAATTAAGGTACTACATTTCAAAAATCTCTCAATCTTTTCAAAATAACATAATAATTGTTGCAAAGATGTCCCCAACTTGCCCATTTTCATTTACCAGAAACAACACTAATTGAATTAAAACCTTACTGTAGTTCTTTGAGGTTATCATTTAATGTCTTGGAAAAAGTATTGGACAGAATGTCAGTTGGATAGATCTGGTGAGTGATCTTGTCTCTACTACTGGACTCTGGAGTAATTAAATCACTTGCCTTTTCTAACCTTCATTTTTTTTTTCATTTATTGCTGTTCAGTCATTCAGTCATGTCTGACTCTTCATGACCTAGTATGGAATATTCTTGGCCAAGATACTAGAGAGGTTTGCTATTTTCTTCTCTAGTGGAATAAGATAAATAGGTTAAGTGACTTGTCCAGGGTCATGTAGCTGGTGAGTATCTGAGGACAAATTTGAACTCCAATCTTCCTGACTCCAGGCCCCCTATTCTATCCCCTGACCTATCTTGCTGCCTCTTTTCATTTGTACCACCAGAGGGAAAAAAAAAAGAAAAAAAAACTTTTTATTTGTACTATCAGAGTAAGAAACCAAAACAAAACTTCCCTTGTTGACTCCAGCTAGGCTGTTTAGAGGATAAAAGAGAAGCTTTATGAGAAATTAGAGAAATATTAAGCATTTAGTAAATCTTCTTTTTCCCTCCCTCCCTCCCTTCCTTCCTTCTTCTCTCCCTTCCTCCCTCCCTTCCTTCTTCTCTCCCTCTCTCCCTTCCTTCCTTCTTTCCTTCCTTCCTTCCTTCCTTCCTTCCTTCCTTCCTTCCTTCTTTCCTTCCTTCCTTCCTCTTTCTTTCTTGTTCTTTTTTTTTCTTTCTTTTCCTCTCTCCCTTATTCCTTTTTCTTTCCCTCTTTCATTTTTTCCCTCTTCCTTCTTCATTCTCTTGGTCTTTGTGTCTCTTTCTCTCTTTGTATCTCTGTCTCTCTTTGTGTCTCTGTTTTTGTCTCTTTCTGTCTTTGTCTTATATAAGTTGGAAATATAGCTGCCACTGACCAATCTCACTACTGAGTAGCAGGGGAGCTTCCATTTGTTCTCTTTCCAACCTAGACTAATTCTGCCCCATCTTAAGCAATTGCTGCCCCCTCCTCCACCCAGGTTTGGACATTCACCATATTGGTATCAGAACTAGTGTGAAAACCCAATCAGTTTGGTACAATTTAGCTCTGAACTCCTAAATTCAAGTGATCCTCTAGTCTCAGCCTCCTTGGGAGCTGGGATTACTAGTGACCATTGTTACCCTCATTGATGTTCTGTTCTTGAAGATAATGCAGGTGAAACATAAAACCTAACAGATCCTATCAAGTGAAAAAAAAAAAAACCTTCAAGTTCACAATAAATGATATCTGTGAAAAAAACCTAGTTAACAATGTTTGGAGATGTTCATCACTAGAATGACTATAAGATAATGAAATTTTCCAACCATAACAAGTTATGAACTCACTACTAAAATATGGAGAAGGTTGTGGTCTATACCTGTGGTTAGCGAGTCCATCAATAAATAATCACTCTATAAAGTGCCTACAATATGCCTACCACACATTGTACTAGGCACTGAAGATATAAATTCAAAGAATGAAGCCATCCTTAGTCTCAATGAGATTACATTCCAATGAATTTACATTATAATCAATCAGTCAATCAACAAGCACTTAAGCATTAAAGTGCTAAACAGTGGCAAAAAAAAAAAGAAAGAAAGAAAGAAAGAAAGAAAGAAAGAAAGAAAGAAAGAAAGAAAGAAAGAAAGAAAGAAAGAAAGAAAGAAAGAAAGAAAGGAAAAAGAAAGAAAGAAAAGAAAGAAAAGTACTTCCTATTTTTAAGGAACTAACAGTCTACTAAAACCAATAACAAGGCATATTCAGAACACATTTAGAGGAGATGGAAGGTAATGTGAGAGAGAAAGCAATAGCAGCTGAGGGTAGGGGTGAAGAAGACTCAGAAAGGCTTCTCGTAGAAGTTGGGATTTAGCTGGGAGCTGGGAGCTGGGAGCTGACAGGTATAGGTGAAAGATCAGAGCAATCCATGTATGGGAGGAAGCCAGGGCAAATGCACAGCGATGTACCCATGTGCAAGGGACTGCATGTAAACTAATATAACAGGATTATTCAGGCATATGAAGGGAAATGAAGTATAACAAGATTGGAAAGGTTGAAAGAAGTCAGGTTGGGAAGAGCTTTAAATACCATATAGAAGAGCCTCTATTTGATCCTGAAGATGATAGGGAACTCCTGGAATTAAAGATGATTAAAGTCATGGGACAGTTTGCATTTACTTTTTTGTCCTCTATAATTATACTTGTTGAGAAGCTTTGAATTATGCCAAGTTACAGAAGTGGGAGCAACTGCAAAGTTAAGGGAAAGTTACTTTAGTGGTTTTTTTGTATCCAACTATTGGGTTTTATACATCTGCTAATCAGAGTTTGGGGAAATTTGTTAGAAGACCATAAGTCTGATCTGAAACTAATTGTTCAGGAAACATAAGCATATACCACTATTTAGATGGATCTGTGATCTCATAAATAGGGGTATACACTGCCAATAGTATAGATCACAGATATCCATACCTTCTCATCCTATGTGACTATTACCTCTGTAGAAAACTTGTTGTGGACCTTCTTTTTCAGAGATTCTTAATCTTTTTTTGAGTTACAAATCCCCTTTATTGGTCTGGTAAAGCTCAAGGAACCCTTCTTGGAATGATCTTTTTAAGAAATTGAAGAAAGTGCTAAATTTCAATTAGAGATTAGTGAAAGTTTTAAAAAAATTCCCACTCAAGAAACCACTGAAATTTACCCATTGTCTTAGTTGTGTTGTGTTTGACTTTTTATAACCCCATTTGGGGTTTTCTTGGCAAAGAAAATGGTTTGCCATTTCCTTCTCTTGCTCATTTGATAGATGAGAAAACTGAGGAAAACAGGGTTATGTGACTTGTCCAGGGTCACAAAGCTAGCACCTGTCTGAGGCTGAATTTAAACTTGGGTTTTTCTGACTCCAGGCCACTGTTCTATCCGCTGTGATATCCAGCTATCCATTTTTTTTTCAGATCATAGGTTAAAAATTTCTGTTTTAGAACTTTTGACATTGCATGGAGCACATTGGCTGTTGCCCTTTGCATTTGATATATAACTGGGCCACATATTTTTCCAGTTTTTTCTAATGATATCCTTTATCATCCTTCTGCAATACTTTAGTACCTATTTGCACTCCTCTCTCCCATTTGCCTTTCCAGTGCCTATTTAGTTACTTTTCATCATACAATGAAGAATTCCATGATTTGTATCCATAGAGTATTCCCAAGAATATTGACATTAGGAGATGATAAATATAAAAAATTCAGAAGTTATTAAGTGTGGTAATTCAAATCAGATTGAAGCTAGAAATAGAGAGAATATATAAAAACAAGAAGTGATTGAGGAAAAAGAAGTTTAAATTTATTTTAAAAGTTCAGTGGATATTTTGTTTTTATCCATCTCAAATTTATGCAAAGAAAATGCAGTTTTTCTGCTCCAGACTTATTCCCTAATATGGCAATTAAGAAAGAACTTTTGAGTAATTCTACTGTAGGAGGTAGGGGCCTGAAAAGAAATTAGTTGTAGATTAGTAGTATATATAACTCTTTGAGCTGGAAAAGATCTTAGAGATCACTGAATCAGTTGGATCTGCCTAGATCATGATGAGTTTTTACTAACTGGCTAAACTCTATCAAATGCCCTTGCTTCTTAAAACTTAAAAATTTATTTGCCACATCCTGGCTATGTCACTCTGGGAAAGTCATTTAAATTCTAAGTGCCCTAGGCAATTCTCTAAGATTGTAAATTGCAGAGAAATGCCAGTGTGCACTGGTAGAGGGAGTTTCCTTGTGAGGAACTTCCCCATCCCATTGAAATCGCAGAGCTAAAAAATCCAAAAAAACTCAACAACCAAATACGTCTATACTTATTTTTTTAAATAGTGCTTCATTCTATTTTTCCTGCTCCCAACAATTTTCTTCCTCTGCTCTTCGAGACCTCAAGAGCCACTGTTCAAAGACTTTCAAAGTGTTTGAAGTAGAGAATTTAGATATTTGAGCATTCTACTTTAACTAAGCAATCCCTTATTGCAGGGGTAGGGAATGTTTGTCCTGCAGGCTGAATAAGCCTTTGAAATCATTTGATCTGCCTCTGTCAAGGCAATCAGAGGCAATGATCTCTCACTGTTTGAGTTTTTAAGTTGATAATTTTCTATAACCCAAGAATGATGTTATAAATATCCAAATGGCCTTTGGCAGAAAAAAGGTTCCCCATCCCTGCCTTATTGGATCCACTCATCTGCCTTGCTATTGGTTAGGCTGAATCCCCACTGGGAGAATATGTGCCATACTTATTTAAATTTTATAAATGAAGAAAGTGAATGTCAGAAAGCTGAGCTAACTCACCCAAGATCACACAGTAAGTTAGTGATGGAGCTATCAGAACTTAGTGCTCTCCACCACCATCAAGCTTATTTCACAAAATGTAGCCAGCATATATTCTTTCAGTCAAGAATGTTGGAAAGTGCCCAAGAGTCAAGGTTACAATGAATTGAGGTCTGGTAAGAAATGCCTGAAAGGAAAACATGTTTTAATGAGACTGAGAAAAAAATTTAGAAGTAAAAAATTAAGTAACTCTATTGTGCACAGGCAGGAACCTAAGCACAGTAAGGTTTGTCCTACATGGAGATAAGAAGGCACAGGGGAGCTAGGGACCAGGTGCAAGCCGTTTAACTGATGACACTTGCTACTTCACATGTGGGTGGCAGGAAGGAAGAGGGAGTAATTGTGGCAGGCACGGAGGGAAGAGCTTTGTCCTATCACTTGTGCAGAAGATGAATTCTTAGATGGCTCGACCACTGGGGTATGTTTGGTGAAGAAGGGGATTTCCACTCTTAAAAATAGTACATTTTTGGTCATGTTTGAGATGGCCTTTTGGGGAAATTTTTTTATAATTAGTAGCTGGTCTTCTAGTATTGACCATTGCTTTAAAACCCTCTGCAGCATGACATGACTTTACAATGCTTTGGGACATTAAACAATTTGACTCCAAGAGTTTAAACATGGAGTTAAAGCATTCAAATGACTAGTTATGCATGCATATTGTGTGTATATGTATATATGTACATATGTGGGTGTCCATACCATATGTATTTACATATTTATTTGACCATTGTTTCAGTCGTGTCCAATTCTTGGTGACCACATTTGAGGTATTCTTGGCAAAGATAATGCAGTGGTTTGCCATTTCCTTCTCCTGCTCATTTTACAGATGAGGAACTGAGGCAAACAGGATTAAGTGACTTGCCCAGAGTCACACAGTTAGTAAGTATCTGTGGCCAAATTTGAACTCGTGAAGATGGGTCTTTCTGATGCCATGCCCAGCACTCTATCTACTGTACCATCTTGCTGTAAACACATACACACACACAATGTATATGCGTATATATACGTATACACACATCCCTGCACACATACATATATTTTTGTATACATTTATATCTATTCATCTCTTTTGAGTTAGACCTCTAAGTCAATTAAATATAAGAATAGGGAAAAGGATTGACCTTATGATTTCATTGATCTAGGAAACTTCCAGATAAGGAAATTTCCTCTTCCAATGGAGGTCCAGCTCCTTCTCCACTTGCTGTCTTAGAGAATTGCTAAAGCACTGAGAATTTAAATGACCTATCCAGGATCCCACAGCCGATATGAATCAGAGGCAGGACTGCTTTGAAACTAGTTTTCTGTTGACTGAGTTACATACCATATAGATGTATGCATGTGAATATATGTGTAGATATATGCATATATTATATATGTGTGTATGTAATATATAAACTTAAAATTGCCATTATCTTAAAAATAATTACCCTTAAAAACATTAATTTATAGTAGGCCCATCAAAGAAAGCTGAAATGGCTGGTATAGTGTCTTGGTGTTGGGGTTCAGTCATTTCTACATGGCTGACTCTGCCATTTGGGGCAGAGAGACTGGAGTGGTTTGCCACCTTCTCCAGCTCAGTTGACAGTTGAGGGAACCCAGGGTCACCCAGCTAGTAAGTGTCTGAAGTCAGATTTTAACTCAGGGAAATGACTTTTCCTTACTCCAGATCCAATACTCTATCCATCATACCACCTAGCTGCTCCTGTAGAGTGCCTGGAACCATACTGATGTGGTGTGACTTACTGCTTCTCTGAACCCAAATTTCTTTTCCTACAAAGATGAAAAGATTGAATCATGATCTGAGGCTTGAGTGATGATGGTTTGGAGTTGAGTATCTGAATTCAAATTCTTCCTCTATTATTATTTGGGTGCACTCAAGCAAAAGATTTTACCTTCCTAGACCATAGTTTTCTCATCATTCAAACGAGAGGTTTAGATTAGATGATCTCTAAATTTTTTTGATTCTATGATCCCTAAAGTTCCATCTTGCTCTTCCTTTCTATGATGCCGTACTATTCCTAGGAAAGGTACTGTCAGGAGTACAAGGAGGGTGGGGATAGAAAGAACAGTTAATTTTGCAATCGGAGGATTGTTTCCAAGACTCCATTAATTTACCATATGTGTGATCTTGTGAAAATTATTTCTCCAGCCCTTTCTTTCTTCATTTATAAAATGAAAGAGTTGGACTAAATGACCTCGAATGCACCTTCCTGTCCTAGCAATGATTAAAATGTGCCAGTAGGCTGTCATTACTGATCTTGGGTCAGTACATTTTCATTTCTGCCCTTCTCTCCCAAAACAACTTTCTTGAACAAGCGTATGCATTGTGCTTCTCAGGAGCATTGATTCTCTATTATAAGGAGATAAATTTTTTTCTTCCAAAACACTGAAAGAGCTTTTAGAGACTGAAATTAACCATCACCACCCTCCCTACCCCACCCATATCAAATATAGACATTGAACAAGAATTCATTGCTGTTTTCTTCTGACTGTGCTCAGGATGAATTCTGTTTAGAAGATTGAATATCATACTAACATCATTGAGATAAGATCCTAAGATCCTAGGTTTAGGGTTGGAAGGGACCTCAGAGGTCTTCTTGTCCAGCTCTTATGTTTTATTATTGTTATTATTCAGTCATGTCCAACTCTTTATGACTCCATGTGGAGTTTTCTTGGTACACAGTTTGGAGTAGTGTGCCATTTTCTTCTCCAGTTCATTTTACAGATGAGTAAACTGAAGCAAAAAAGGTTAAATTACTTGCCCAGGGTCACACAGTTAATAAGTATCTGCAGCTGAATTCAGACTCAGATCTTCCAGATTCCAGATATGTCCTTCTATCCACTATACCACCTAGTTATCCTCTCGTTTTACAAATGAAGAAATGGAGCTTTAGAAAGGTTAAGTGATTTGCTCAGATTCACATAGTTAAGAAATGTTTGAAGATTGTATGTCCTGAAGGTTAACGGTTGGAATTTAATTAAAATTTCAAGATGCACTATATTTTGCTTTGTATAAAACACCTTAAAGGGTAAACTCATGCCTGCTTTAAGGACTGGGTCCTTACTGACCACTCACTTCATCACACTGACATACCACTATGTATGAGCTTTGACAAATTCAGCATTCTCCCCAAAGGACTAATTAGCAATTAAATCTATCTTTGACTACATCTTTGGTTCCTGGCATTCCAATTCATACTATTCCTGGATTATTTGAAAATTATAATAGAGAAATAATAATAATTCTAGCTAATTCCAGCCTAATCCTGATTAGGAGGCAGTACATAGCTATTAACTATTGACTTTTCATCACCTAGTAATGGCATGTAACAGTTCTGATACCCTTCCTAACTATATCCTCTGGCAGGTAGTTTTCTCCCAAACACCAGTGACTTACTTGTTGCCACTGGCTCCTTTTATTTTACTTCAATACTTGTACTTGATCCTATCTGCACTTTCTAAGGTGTTGAACAGTTAATCTGATAAACTAATCCTCACCAAAGTGGCCTTGGGAGGGAGCCAAAAGACTCTAGGGAACACATGTATTTTTACAGTTACTTTAGGGGAAAAAGAATTATTCCAGTGACTAATGGTAGGCATTTAATGCCAGATAGACATCAGGAATATGTCACCGTGGCAGACCAGTATGGGGAATATTTTTAGATAAATAGGGTTAGAGGCTGCTTAGATAATACTACTTCACCAAATAAGGGGGGAGAGGCATTTAAATTGGAGCAATTATAGTGTCTAATGAATATCTGTGAATGTAGTCCCTGATCGCAAAAGAATTCCATCAGCCATTATGTTTAACCAAATTAGGCTTCGTCATGATCAGTATATCCAAAGGTACCTGGTGTTTGCTTACCTTATATTGGCACATTTGCAAAAAGCATTGATTCTTTTGTCAAAGTGCACAGCCCTGAATAGCTGGAGATCTGAATGTAGTTAGAACTGAATTCCCAGGAATACGTATGTGGGAGGCTTCGTTTCCTTGAACCAGATAAAGGAGAGCCAGAGAGTATCAGTAAAGCAGAATACCAATCTCCTACCCTTCTTTTATGAGGTAATTCTGCATCCAGAACCATCTCCAGTTATCTTGATCTATATCTGGCCACTGGATGCAGATGGCACTAGGGGAGAAAGTGAGGCTTATGACCTTGCACAGCTCACCCTCACTTAAATCCAACTCATTTGCATATTATGGTATCACTTCCCTGATGTCATGGTCCTCTTCCAAAATGAAGGCTAAGCAATAGTCACTAGAAGTTTTCATATTTAAATCCTCTGCAAGTGGGCCTCCAGATCTTTTAATTAACAAATACGTGACTTTTTCTAAATCTTTATCCTTCTTGACATTTATGTAGCCTTTGACACTATCACAATTATCCTCTTTTCCTGGATAATCTTTCCTGTCCTGATTTTTATGATATTGCTTTTTTTCTGATTTTCTTCTCTTTCTGACCATTCTTTCTCAATCTACTTTGCAGTATCTCTACTAAAGTCACATGAATTAACTATGAGTGTCTCTGAAGCTCTGGAGCTACTTCTCTTCTCCCTCTATGCTCTCTTGCTTAGAGATATGATTAGTTCCCATAGGTTCAATTATGACCTCTATGCAGATGATTGCCAATTCTATATATCTTTTTCTTGAGCACCAGTCTCTTATCAACTACCTTCTGGGTATCTCCAGCTAGATGTTTCATAGACCTCTTAAATTCAACATGTCCAAAACAGAACTCATTATATCCTTCCTCTCCCCAAACTCATTCCCTTTTCCAAACTTTCTTTTTACTTTCAAAGATACCATTGCTATCCTAGTCACTCAAGCTTATGATCTTGATGTAACTTTGACTCCTCATTTTGTATTCTGCTCCCATAGATAATCCGTTGCCAAGCCTTGTCATTTCTAACTTCACAGCAAATCTTTTATGCATCCCTTTCTTTGACCTGATATTGCTACCACCCTGCTACAGGCCCTTATCATCTGATTCATATCTGGTCCATTGCAATAGCCTTCTAACTAACCTCTCTGTTTTGAATGTCCCCTTCAATCTAGACCATCCTGCACTTAGCTCCTAAAGTGATCTTCTTAAAGCACAAGTCTCACCATGTTACATTCTGCCCCCTACCATCATGCAATAAATTCTAACAGGTTCCTATTCCCTTGGGATAAGATATAAAATATTCTATTTTAAATTCCACTTCTCGACTCCTTTCTTTTTTACTGGTTGTCTCCCATGCATGAAATTGTTTGTTATTTCTTCCTTGAACTTTCCCTGGCTTTCTTCAAGACTCAGTTCATATCCCACACTCTTCAGGAAGACTTTCCTGGTCTCTTCACCCCATCCCCATCCCTTGGCAGTGTCTCACCTCCAGCTTTTCCAAGAAGATGAATTTCCATTTATACTCCCCCATTAGAATGTGATCTCTTTGAAGATGAGGATCATGTTTCTGCCATTCCTTGTATCCCAAACACTTAGCTTAAGAGATATATACATACATGCATACATACATTATATATAATATATATATATATACATATATACACACACATACATCAACATATATTTATTTATTTATTGGCTGGCCAATTGGCCAACTATAATAACATAGTAATAGAGGTTGTCATTTTAAGAAATTTAAGGGGAGGAAATTGTATCCCCAGTGTTTAGCATAGTGCTTGGCATAAAGCAGTCATTTAATAAATATTTGTTGATTGATTGATTAATAGAGGAAATTCCAATGAAGATTGGTGACTTTTCTGAAGGTTATAGACTTAGCTGTAGAACACTGAGAAATTAACCGACTTATGCTGGGTCCCATAATCAATATGTCAGAGGCAAGATTTCAACTCATTTCTTCCTGGGTTATAAAGCCACTTAGTTCTCTGCCCATTAAAACACATTGCCAGTGGTTTTTATGTTTCCAAAATATCAAGTGAGCCTTAATTGAGGTTTTATTTCTGTTTCTTGATATCTCAGATCCAATTTTTTTTGTTTACTTTCAATTAGATCAAGAAAGCGAGATTGTTCTACAGATAAAAGTTAGGGCTCTGACCATACTCAGAAGAAAATAAATGGGCAGCCCAGTATTTACCTGAGCTTTGCTTTGATGTTTGTTTTAGTTTTCAATTGAGCTTCTGCATTCTGTGTCAGGTGGTCAGCACTTGGTATCTGTTCAATATCTGTCACAATGTCTTGCACATAATGGGTGCCCAATAAATATTTGCTCAAATATGTTATGGGGAATTTTTATTTCCCTTCATTAGTTTGTACTTTTTGGTTCATTTAAAGACTGTTTTTAGAACAAATACCAGAATTTGAAGATAGAATAAATTTGAACCGGAGTTCAAATCTGGTCTCAGAGACTTGGCAGTAGTTATATGACCCTGGAGAAGTTACTTTACCATAACTGCCTTGCCCTCTCCTCCCTAAAAGTCTGCTTTAATATTAACCTCACCTGAACAAAAGCTGTCCAATGAATATTTAACTAAGAGTCTTAAACATTTCTTAGCCAGAGGAAGAATCTCAACTGATCTTGACTCCTTGGTGTTACTGTTGTTCAGTCCTGTCCAACTCTTTGTAATGCCATGGACTTGTTCATGGGATTTTCTTGACAAAGGTACTGGAGTGGCTTGCCATTTCCTTCTCTAGTGTGTCCCCATTTTATAGTTGAGGAATTCAGACAAATAGGGGTTAAGTGACTTGCCACGGGTCACATGGCTAGTAAGTATATGAGGCTGGATTTGAATTCAGATCACCCTAATTCCAAGCCCAGTGCTCCATCAACTAACTCTACCATCTAGCTTCCCCATGACTCCTTAGTGACATGCAAATCCTCCTCAATCAACCTATATACAGGTTCTATAAATGTAATTTAATTTGTAACTTGCCTTAGTTTACCTCTAGAGTTTGTTTGATGAGATTTGTTTCCTGAGAAACAAAAATAATTTTGTATATGAGATTATGACTCTTTAAATTTGTTCAACCTTTATGACATCGAAGGAAGTACGGGATTATGGATTTATTGTCTCTTTATTTTTTATAGCCCGAAAGAAATGTAAATGATTATGACATGTAAATGAATTATTTCTGTCACTTGGAAGTGATTTTGTCTACGAAATGCCTTGTCAAAATCCTCCTAGTTGTTTAGGTTTTCTCTGAAGCCAGAACTTATGTTTGAACAATATAATAAAACCTTCATTTTAACCTCCACAATTTCCAAAGTGTGCTAAATATATATTTGGAAGCAGTTATCCATCATGATGTGGTCACAGGATAAGGTTTGGGAGAGCAAAGGCACAAAGATTGTGAAAAATCATAAAGCATTCTCCCTGTCAAAATCCAAATATGATTTTGTGTCATACTTTTGGAGGGGGGAGATGTTTATAGACAGATTTTTTATAGACAGACTATAGATAGAAAGGGAGAAACCAGGAGAGAGTTGGGGAGATAGTCAGGGGAGATTTGGGGAGATGGTCTTAGAGGATTAAAAAATTTTGGTCTTAGATAGAGGGCAAGCTGGCTTGAGTTTCCATCAATCACATGAACTCAGAGAGGAGATATTTCTCCCTTTAATTTAATTCAGGTGAAGTTTCCAAGTGGATTTGAAGATTCTTTTGACAAACTATAAAAAAAACCAACCAAACAAAAAATAAACCCACACTAGGAAAAAGTATACTTCCAGTGAGGTGAAGAAATAAAAATTTCAATAGATATATGAAAATTCTTACAAAGAGACCATGTGCATACAGACCAGGTGGAGATGAAGGAAGGAAAAGAACCTTTCTAATGTTCTTTTTGAAAATGAAAAATTAGAGTCACTGTGGTTTGGGAAATCCCCAAACCAGAGGGAGGCCTTCCACCCAAGACAATGAAACAGTTGATTTAATTTAGAGATAACCCATCAAGAAGAGATTTCAGAAGAGGGACATTTCTGACTGGCTCCAGAAAGCCAACACTATTTTGGGGTACCCAACCTATCCCATGACAAACTTTGTGCTTTTTTCTTGAGGACTCAACAAGTCTGTATAAATTGTTGCAATTAGACTAGAAGAAGGGGAGGAAATCATGTTTCTGTCTATCTCCCTTTCCTCAAAAGAAGATTCTTAAAGAGTTAAAAGATACTAAATAAAAGTTACTATTTTCTGGTCCTCAGATGATATTAGGTACTGAACATTCTGGGCCCATTGTCCCAAGGAAACTGATATCTAGCACAGCAAGAGCTTGAACTGCTAACATGCCTCTGAAGACAAGAGGTCATGTCCATACAAAATGTTAGGGGAGGCTCTATTACATATGGCCAAACTTGGGTAGAGGAGTAGAGGTGAGCTTATACTATTTGAAAGTTTCTCTTTCCTTTGTATTTCAAAGGCAACTCAATCTTGGAGAGACAAAAGCACAATTCACAACCCTAGGGAGTATACAATAGTGAATTTTAGAAGCTGCAACTGTTAATATCAACAATAATACTGTTTTGTATGACACTGAATTCTTCCCCTATCCCTAATCTTCTCTCATGCTATTTGATTTTTGTTCTTATAACAACCCAAAGTATATGCTGGAAGTGGGGAGCAGGAAGCTATTATTTTCTCTGCACTCTATATAATGGAAATAGGGACTTTTTATTAGGATTGAAAAAATTCAGGACAAAGGATATCATCTATACCTGAACTATCCCTTTTGTACATGAAATGAAGGGTAAGGAGGAGTCTCTTTAAAAAGAGTTGAAAAATGTTTTTTTAATCCCCAAATCACATTGGCGTGGAGCAATCTCACAGAAAGGAAAACCAGCTTCTTCAAGGAACAAACAGCCACTGATAGTCACAAAGCCCAAGTAGAAAGTAATGAACAGAAGCAGAGGCTGCACTAAAAAATAGGAGAGTGACTGCTGTGTATGACAGCTGTGGGGATAATGTTCAGAGATTTGGAGTTCAAAGAGAACTCCAGAACTACCCTAAAGAGACAAGAATTAATGCAACACATCTACTTGCCAGGAGAGGGAATAGTGAGAGCACCAGTGCCTGGCACATAGCAGGTATTTAATAAATGCATATTGATTGTAGATCTACCAAAAAGTGTTCTAGTTATAAGGAAATCCTTCCTTATTTTACGCTATGAGTTTTTCAAGGAGAGTTCACATCCCTCCCAGCATGAGTATGGGAGATTATGTCCCTTCATGTGAAAAAGCCTAAGAATTAATATTTTCCTTTATTATTTTTTTTACTTTGTTACTCTACCCTAAATCCATATTGGGTTTATAATAAAGAAAAAAGAGTTTTAGCAATTAACAAGGGGAAATATGAGATCTAAGTTCCCTAGGGGAACTCACAATGATACTATTAGGCAGAAGATGTCATTAAGGCATGGCAAGTTCCTAATGAACTCTCAATGCCATAAGGTAGACTAAATTCCTAAAGAAGGAGTTTTGGCAGGGGATTACACTACTGACTAGCAGGCTAAATTCCTAAAGTTTAGTGGAAGGAATTACAGTGATGTAGATCTTTTATAGGGGAAATATAACCTTTGGAGTTGACATCATAACTTGGCTTTCTGATTGGACACATTAAACTGTGGGGTCTTGATGATTTTGCAAATGCAAGGAACAAAAGATATACTTAACAAAAAGCCCACATATGGTGAGAAAATCCTATCATTGTTATCCTGTTATATGGTGAGAAGTCCTTGCTTGTCTCAAGGAGTAGCTTGAAAGTAAAATTCAGGTTCTTTCCTGCTACCAAAGTCAACAGATCCCATGTTCCATATAGATAAGGAAAAATGAAATACAGAAAGATTAGATAATTGCCATGTCATAAAAACATAGACTCTTGAGAGCTGAAAAAAACCTTCAAGATGATTTAGTTTGACCACATTTAACAGATAAATAAATTGAAGCTGGATAACATTAATGGAAGGAACAGAATCTCAAACCTGGAAGGGATCTCAGAAGTCATAATCAATAAACATTTTTAAGTGCCTACTCTGTGCCAGGTGTTGTAATAAGCACTCAAGATATAAAAAGAGGTAAAAATAGTCCCTTCACTCATGGAGCTCATAATCTAATGGAGGAAACAACAAGCAAATAAATATGTGCAAACAAACTACAGTTTAAAAAAGTAAAATGAATAATTGGAAGAGGGAAGACACTAGAATTATGAAGCATTGAGAAAAGCTTCTGAAGAATTCCAACTTAAATAAAAAATTTTTTTATAAATACTCCTAAATGATCATTTGACCTCTGCTTAGAGACTCCCAGTAATAAGGAACCTATTGTGTGCCAAAACAAGTTATTCCAATTTGGGGATTTGGAGATTCATAGGATAATTGTTAGAGTAGCTATGTGGTTTTTGCTGTTGCTATTACTATTGTGTTGAGTCATTTCAGTTTTACCCAACTATTTTCTGACCCCATTTGGGATTTTCTTGACAAAGATACTGGACTGGTTTGCCATTTCCTTCTCCAGCTCATTTTACAGATGAGGAGACTGAGGAAAAGAGGGTTAAATGATTTGCCCAGAGTCACAAAGTCAGATTTGAACTCAAGAAGATGAATCCTCTTGACTCCAATCCCCAAAACATATCCACCAATCCACCTTGAAGCTTTACTGCACTGTGCTTCAGCTTCCTTGTCTGTAAAATGGGTTATAATAATGGCATCTACCTCCCAGAGTTTCTGTGAAGATAAAATGAGATCTGATTTGTGAAGTGCTTTCTGTAAAAGACTATGCAAATGCTAGTTTTCATTGTTATTGTTATCATTATGATTATTATTGAAACCTAAAAATTTCCTAAGCATGCCATTACACCTTTATCTCAGTCATTACTAAACATATTGAAAAACATAGGACTAGGGAATAAATCTCTGGGTAACCCCATAGAGAGCTCCCTTCTAATTGATACGGAACACATAAATGACAGTCCTTAATTCTTTTAATGATGCTATCAACTAGTTTACTTCTCTCTATCTTGTCTACAAGCATATCAGTTTCTCATAGACTGAAATCCAGGTATACAATGTTAATGGAATTCCCCTGATTAATCAGCTTAATAATCTTGCCAGAAATGAAATGAAGTTAGTCTGGCACAATCTATTCTTGATGAGGTCACACTGGTTCTTAGTGATTCTTGCTTCTTTTTTTCCTAAATTCTCATGTTAAACCTTTTAATAATATGTTCTATAATTTATTTTTAATCAATAATTGAAGTCATAGTTGACAGATTAGAGTTGCCATAGTATGCACATCAATCTACACTCATAATTAATCATTCCTTTTTCTATCCAAAGATGGAATTAATTCCCAGCGTTGTTTTCACCAATTCTACTTTGATCATCAAGCCCTCCTTCTGGATAGGAATCAAGGTCAGATTATCAATTTCCATTACTGTTTCCTCCCACCTTTTGATAAATGAAATGATCATTTAATGCAATTCAAGAATTTATCATTTACTCTACCTTGAATGTAGCATCATAAATTTAGAGAGGGATAGGACTTTAGAGATCATCAAATTCAACCTCTTCATCCTACAGAAGAGGAAACTGAGGTACAAAGAGTTTGTATCTTGTCCAAAGTCATACAGCTAGTAAGTGTCTGACACAGGATTTAAATCCATTTAAATCTTTTTGACTATAGGGGTAACTAAGTTTTACAGTGAATAGAGTGCTAGCTTTAGAATGGGAATCTGAATTCAAAGCCAATTTCAGACACACTACTTGTGCAATTGGCGAGTTTCTTCATCTGTAAGATGAGCTACAGAAGGAAATGGCATATCATTCCAGTTTCTTTGCCAATCCCCCCTTCAACCCAAAACAAATAGGATCAAGAAAAGTTGGATACAGCTGATTAAACTTACAAATAGCAACTTCTTGACTCCAAATACACTACTGTATTTACTATATGAGAAGTGCCTCGTCAGTTGATATCTCCTCTCTCTACTACATCCTGCTTCTGTGGCAGTTTTGGGATCTACTTTCAGAACTTGCTACCATTCTCTGTATCTGCTGGTGATTTGTAGAATCTTTACACTGTGCTAATCATTTGTATTTCTCCCTTCATGAACCCTCATCCAAATGTTTTCCATTATACTTCCCTAAACCTATTTTAGTTTATAGATTTCCTTGCATGTGTATGTACTAATAACATATATGCTTTTAATTAGATTAAGTTAGATTAAAATGAAATTTTATTTATAAATGAATAAACTTATATTTTTATTATATTATATTATAATCAAATAATGTTTATATTTATTTATACATTAATTAAATTAAATTTAAATTTTTAAAAAACAACCACATTCCAGCCAGGAGTCATAGCCCAAAACATACCAAAACTTTAGGACACCAATGAAGTATAACTTACCTCTTTGTCTAAAGTCATACTTCTGAGAGAGAGGAACTAGCAGCAGAGTTCTGATTTACAGTTCAGTTTTATTCATTGTGATAAAAATCAAAACAAAACTTTGGTAAATAAGTCAATTATTGTTAATGTCAAAGGCCGGACAAGTATCTAGGATTCTTAAATCCAACCCAACAGTCTTTCTATTAGACCATACTGCCTCAGTGTCATAGGTGACAGGAATGGACACTTTTTGAACTTCTCTCTCTTTATTAACTCGTTCTTGTTCTATTTCTATCAAAGTTAAATGATTTCTAGGAAGCAAGGTGAGCAAATTCTCATGGCTCCAGGTGAAAGTTAGGACTCTTTTGATGGTCATGAGGTTATTGTGGTTTTCTTTTACTCCCTTGTCTTTTACCTCAGATCAGCAT
This sequence comes from Myrmecobius fasciatus, assembly GCA_023553655.1. Classification (NCBI taxonomy): domain Eukaryota; kingdom Metazoa; phylum Chordata; class Mammalia; order Dasyuromorphia; family Myrmecobiidae; genus Myrmecobius; species Myrmecobius fasciatus. The sequence goes on from JAJPUD010000960.1 coordinate 353,356, forward strand.
AAGAGATATGTTATTCCATAAATCACCAGGTAAATAGCAAACCATGCCAGTATCATTGTCAAAAAAAAAATTAGCGACCTAATGCGATTACTAAGAGTTGGACATGACTGAAACAATTGAACAAGAAGTGTCTGATTATACTAGAGAGTGTGATGTCATCCTGTAGGTCCTTGACCTATAGAGGTCAATATTCACATGGAACTCCCCATATAATCCTTTTTTAAAAAAAATTGTTGATTTTATTTTTAATTAATGGAATCAAACAGGCATTTCTATAACAACATAATAAAATATGATTGCACATGAAATTTCATATCTGTTATGTAAAACTTGACATTCTTTTTAAATATAAAGTTATATAAATTTATTATTTTTTCTTTATTTTTCTTCCTTGTCCCCTCCTGCCCTAGAAATAGCTATCAAAAGATATATATGTGTGTGTATATATATCTCTGTGTGTGGTGTGTGTGTGCACAGAAACACATACACAGATATACACACATCTCCCCCATATAATATTACAGGAGTCAGATCTGCTAAGAAGGAACATCCCATGAAAACCAAGCAAAAACTTTGCTGGATATTTTGTAGTGATTTATCATCTATATAAAGATTCTATGGAGAATATAGAATTACCTACTTATATATCCCTCAGGGAATGCTGCAGGGAAATCCACTACTCTGTGACAGTAACAATCAAGCAATCCATCAACAAGCATTGATTAAGTTGGGATTGTTGTTCAGTCATTTTAGAGATGAGAAAATTGAGGCAAGAAGGATTAAGCGGCTTGCTCAGTGTCACATAGCTAGCAAATTTCTGAGGCTGGATTTTAATTCAGGTCTTCCTGATCCCAGGTTATCACTTTTTCCACTATACCACCTAGCTGCCTTTGAATTAAGTTGGGGATGGGACAACAAAAAGAAAACAGGAAATCTACATATAAATACATCTATGTGAAATTTATACAAAAATAAAGAGTATATTGTAACTCCTTGTTGTCAGGCTAAAATGACATGGAAGCCAGATAAAATCTGATAAAATTCTGGAGATCTACTTTTAGTCTGTGAAATTGCTCATTTTGAACATGGGTAATAGTGAAAGTAGAGTTAGAACTCAGATTAAATTTAACCTTGCTTTATGAATTGGGGAAAAGTCTTTAAAATGAAAATTTGTATAATAAGCCCTCTTTTTCATATTCATTTTCATAATCATTCCAGATAGGTTCTTCTTCAGAAAAAATTATGTATATATATCTATATCTATATGTATGTGTGTGAATACATATATACATATATGATTTATGTGTGTTTATGTCTGTGACATAAGTTACATACATGAATCCTAAAATTTATTTATATGAGATTTCTGCTTTCTTTAACAAAAAAGGCCAGCTATTGGAAAAAGCAATGAAGATACTGTATCTTTGGGTACTACTTAGGATACTAGACCCCATAGGTTAGAAATCCAAGACCCGACAAACTGAGGACAAGAAAATTCTAAAACTAGAGGCCATGAGACACCACTAATTCAGGCTTTCAGCAGGAAAAACTTCAGCCTATATCCAGACAACAGACTTTGGTCCTAAATAGAACTGAGTACAAAGTCTCAATCATGATCAGGAAGACTGGAAGAATGGACTAATAAGGAAGAATGACTCAAAGAATTGGATTGCAGAGAGAACCAGGATACCTATGGAAACTATTGACTAATGATTCAAGCAAAGCCAATCTGATTGACTAATAGTGAGACTGTGAACCCATGACTGACCTATTTTAGATATGATTTGTGCTTTGATACTCCCCACCCCACTTTAACTTCATCCTTTGACTTGCCCCTAGATGGTTGCAGTAGAAAGTTACTCAAGCAAAGTACTTAAGAGAACAAGGAGATAGTGTTTCTGTATTCTGGGAATGAGACTTCCTGGCCCTCACCAGCAATAGTCCTACCATATACAGTCTGAATTATAATAGGACTATCTCTGCCTTAATTTTGAACACTGTGAAAACAACTTAAGATTGCATAAGCATTTTTTGACTGTTGTATCACTGTTTATTCATGTTGATTTTCCAGTTCATTGAAACCTCCAGATCCTTGTCACATTAGCTGTTTTCTATTTAGCTTCCCCTAGTAGAAGTCTGGGAGGTTCAGAAATTGGTGAACGTTATAAATCAGGACTTGATTTAGCGTATTGTTGATTGTCTAGATCCAAGAAAATGATGGAGGCAATGTTAATGATTCAGATTAAATTGAAAAGTGTGTCCTGTGAGCATTTTTATTTCCAGAGTCCACAACACATCTGCTTATTGTTTTCATTCATGTCTGACTCTTCATGACCTCATTTGGGATTTTCTTGGCAAAGAGACCAGAGTGGTTTTGCCATTTCCTTCTCCACCACATTTTATAAATGAGGAAACTGAAGTAAACAGGTTTAAATGACTTGTCCAGAATCACACAACTAGCTAGTCAGTGTCCCAGGCCAGATTCGAATTCATGAAGATAAGTCTTTCCAATTCTACTCTACCTACTGTAGCACCTAGCTGCCCTTACATCTGTTCCAAGTCTGTTTATCCCTTCCTATTCAAGCACTTGCTAAGATCATTATGTGTAACCAGGAATAGATGAGATTCTGGATTCTGAATGCTATTTCAGGGATGAAGTATTTTAATTAAATTCTTAACTCTGAAATAATATAGTTAAGAATAATATAGTATAGCAAAGTAAAAAAAGATTACTAGATTTGAAGGCAGAAAACTTGCATTCAAATCTCAGACCTTTTCATTTTATTCATTTATGAATTTTGGGCAAGTCACTTTACTTCCTCATTTGTAAAATGAGAGAGAAGGATGACATGATATCCAAGGTCCCTTTCAGTTAAAAATCTTGATTTTTACATTTATTCATATTCAATTCCATTTCAGATTCAGACCATCATTCTAAACTTTAAAATCTTTTTGGATCCTGATGCTTTCATATAAAGAACCACCTATCATTTTGGTTTGTGTTACCTACAAGTGTTATCAGCCTGCTGCCACAGTCAAGGCCCGACTGGTATATTAGGTTCAACATTGCAACCAAAGAATTGCCGAAACATTCTGAGGTTTACTTAGCCATTCAGAGCAGAGAAAGGACATTTCATGAGGAGATGGTATAGATTTAGCTGAATGCAGTTTTCCTATATGGATCATCCTGCCAATCTGTGGTCAGAAGCCTGAGAGAAATCAGGAGCTCCCCCGTTATTGGCTTTCTGTACTAAGAAAGCTATATCAATGTCAATGTCCTGAGCTTACCCCACTGATCCAGTTAGCTCTCAAGGAGAGTTTGAGTGCCTTTTAAGGAGAAATGACCCTAACCTGCATAGGGAGGGGCCTTTGAATATTATTTCCATCAAATATGTCATCTGTGTTTTCATGCAAGTTCTTAACAGAGATGCTAAATAACAAGAATAATAATAGATCCCTGGGGCTCTTCACTAAATACTTCTCTCCAGGTTGAGCACAACTAGTTATTGGCTGGCCAGTTCAGTAATTTAGTCTCAAGTCTGTACCTACATCATGGAACTTCCACTTAACATATATCTCTCCATCCTATCCATGAGTTTAGCAGAAAGGCTAAAATAAATTTTAAGCATTTTCAAATGCTCTGCTGAAATCTAAGTATTCTGGACCTAAAGCAATCCTCTGATCTACTTGTGATGAGTTTAATTATGCATAGATAACTTCTAATTATTACAAGGACTTGGCAGGCCACTTTTGAGAGTCTGTCCAGCCCAGGTGTAACAAGGATGGATTGTTGTCCCTTTAAACACTCACTTATGAATAGATACAAACACATAATAGCCTCTAGTGTACTTTAACTTTTCATTAGGAATGAAATACTCCAAATTAGTAACTAAATATACATTAGTCAAGTAGCCATTAGAGACTTCTTGGGAAACATTTGTAAGTGCTAATTGTCCCCATTGGAGGTCTTTAAAGCTTTTTCAGCTGTCTTGTTTTTCTGTAGCTTCTTTGAAGTTTTGCTTTTACTCTAGCCAAGCAACTTGCAGGGACCTGAAAAAAGAAAAGGAAAGTTGACTATATATATATATACACACACACACATATATGTACATATATGTGTGTGTACATACACACACATATACATACATATATATGCATATATAACTACACACACATATATATATATGTATATATACATATATATGTGGGGTTTTTGTGGGTATATATATGGAAAGAGAGAGAGAGAGAGGGAGAAAGCAACAGAGACAGAGACAGAGAAATGCAGAGAGAGAGAGACAGAGAGAGACAGAGACAGAGAGATGCAGAGAGAGAGAAAGATAGTCACTAGCCTAAGAATTGATGAAATACAAAGCAAGAGCTGGCTAAAGTCATGTCTTTATTTTACATAGGATGAAAAAAAAAAGTGGTCAAGTAAAATAAGAAGATATTGCCTACCCCTTCCAGAAACTATTGATTTGTCTATTCGATCAACTGAAGTTTATACAGGATGTCCCCAAAATCTTATTAATTGTAACTTCACTAAGATTTTGGGGACATTCTATATAAACTTCTTAAGGGCAGAGACCATTTCATTTATGTCTTTGTATCTCCAGAGACTAAATCAGTGCCTGCTATGGAGTGGGAACATAAAAATGTTTGTTGATCAGTTAATAAACTTTTTGTATAATTTTGAAGGTGAAGTAGAAGCATCAAAGGGGATCAGAAATGTCATCACCTAGGATTTTGCTTGAGCTGAGCCTTGAAGGAAACATTAGATTCTAAGAAGAGATGACGAGAGTAGTATTCAAAGCATGGGAAACAGCCTGGGAGGTGGGATAATAAATACATGGGGAGAAACAACAGAGACGTCTCACCCAACCAGACTTGACCCAGCCCTCAGTAGGCTGCTCAAGTGAAACATTGGATGTGGCCCAATTGGCCCATTTAGTCTTCTCCCAAAAAGTCTTTCTTCAACTATACTTTGATGAGCCCCAAGTAGATGACAATATAATGATTGGACTAAATAATTCAAGTTGAGAACTACTGGAATATGTTTAAGCTTTTGCTCCAGCAGATCTTCAACTTGGCCTACCAATTCATTAATAATTAGAATAGTTATTTAATTTAGGATAGTACAAAATTGAATGAGCCTTTGTTTCTCATAATTCCAATCTTTCCCACTCCCTTTCAGTGATAGAAAAGTGATTCATCTTCTTGAAGAAATCAGTCATTCCTTAAAAGCCTGTCTTTCCTTTTCAAGGGCCACAGGGAGAAAACCAGTGGGAAGAACAGCCTTGTTGGGACTAGCAACTATTAAAGTACCTCTACGGAACCATGAATTCCCCTGGACTAAAGCCCTGCTGCTGAAATCTTTCATTCTTTACATAAATAAACAAACAAATAAATAAATAAAGTCTTTTTGGCTGATACCTATTAAAAACAGATACACAAATCAAGTTTAGCATGTCCTCTGGAAACTCCCAGCTTTCAGACTTCAATAGGACATTCTCTGGGTATCCAACCCAATTAAGACACACACCAAAAAAGAAAAAAAAATCCTCTTTAAAATCTAGCAAATAATATGGCCTTTTGTTTTTCCAGCCTCTTTGATTGTGGTTAGTGGCTCAGACTGAGTTTTCTAAAAAGAAATGTTCCAGAACAAAATACTTTTTTTTCCCCCTTTGGGAGGAAAACTTCATAACTTCATGATTCCTCAAGATGTCCAGCATTGTTAGGCTAAAAACCAAATTCAACTCTTTTAAGAAATGCCTAGGTGGAAAGGAAGAGTCTTGATCTGGTTAATTTTTAGACAAAAATTTTTAGGCCTGAGGTTTGGGGGAGTAAGGGTGGGGAAGGGGAAAACTCATCATGCTATTTCCAAAGAAACAATTTTGAAGAAAAAAAAGTTGTAACCCAGCTTTCATCACAGGGTTTTCCTTTTCCTATTTTTATAATAATGGAAACCTCTAAAAGTCAGAAGGTGTTTAGCTTTCCATGTGAAGCCACACCAGACTTTGCATTATTAGGCCATGAACCTTTTATTGCCTTTGAGCCCTAAAGTCAAAGTCCCAGGATTATTGAAAAAACTTGTAAGCAGATTTAATTTATTCTTTTAGAAAAAAAATAAATTCAGTTTTGATTGTCATTATTTTAGATAATATGTACCCCTGAGTACTGGAAACCAAGTTCTTAAGTTTTTCTTTAGAGACTTTTAATTTATAGTTCTCTAACTCCACAAAAATGTCAAAATGATGCTATAAATAGTAAAGAAAGAGAACACATTGTCTGGTGGGTTTTTGTGTAACACATGCATTGCCAGCCCCCGAACCTTTTCTATTTAAAGAATTTCTTCTTTAATCTATGCTCCAATTTTCTAATCTGTTAAATGAGAGGTTTTACTCAAGAGGTAATCTTGTCTGACCTTTTATATAGATGGGGAGACTGAGATACGGAAAAGTTGAATGACCTGCTTAAAGACCAACACATGGGCAATAAATACCAGATTCTGGTATCTGAATGGAGATTCTCTGACTCCACTGCCAGCATTTTTTTCACTGAGCAATGAAACCTTGTGTCACTGATTTTAACTATACTCTGCATAATTCTAACTCTATGAGTTATCTTAAAATAGGATATAGCAAATAACCATGAAGTTAAGGATGATAGGACTCATGGAGTAAAGGGCTAGACCTGTACAAAATTGTGAAATAGGCCATGAATGTCTTTGGCATCTTTCTACCACCCACGTCAGTGAGCTTTCTATTGTCTTTCAATCAACCAGGCTATAATTAATAGGGAAATTTTTAAATAGTTTCCCTTGTCTAAAGGACTAAGCTAAAAAAAAGTTAAAAGCAGTAGTTTTTCTAGGATAAACTGAAAATGAAGAAAACAAATTATTCCTCTAAAAGGACAAATTCCTTAGACTATCTTCAGAACCTTCCCAGAATACTGAAATAAGAAATGAATTAAAATGAAAAGAAGTGGCCACCAAAGGAGAAAAGATTTGAAAGGATGGAATAAAGACAATCTAGCCTTGAGGCTCAGCTATTTGCTTGCCTGTCTGCCAATGTGTCTATTTTGAAATCATGAAGGTAGATATTTCTACACCACAAATGAAACTACAAATGCCAAAAGAGAAAAGCTAAAGTCATGAATCCCCTCCTTTGTCTGTCTCTCATTCCTGATTATTTTACAGGTGAGCAGGCTTGAAGGGGAGTTTTGCTCTAGAGGTACTGTGCCAATTTGGCTCCAAATAGGCTTTACTGAAATGCATTTGATCTGAGCGACAGAATACATTTTAATAATAATAGTGGTTATGATAATACTAATGTATTTACATATCAATTTATCCTAAAGCTCTTTAAATGCATTAAAAATTTTTAAACATTTAAATTTATTATTTATTTACTTATTTTTAGTCTTTTTTTAAAATTTGAGTTTCAAATTCTCTTCCTCTTTCCTATCCCCTTCTCTACTTATTGAGAAGGCAAATGATATATTATGGATGATATCTGTGTCATTGTGGAAAACATTTCCACATTAGTCATATTTCAAAAAAAGCAAGAAAAATAAACTGAGAAAATTGTACTTCAATTTTACACTCAAAGTTTATCAGTTTTCTCTCTGGAGGTGGACAGCATTTTCTCATCATGGGTCCTTTGGAATTGTCTTGTATCATTGTATTCATCTAGTATCTTAGTCTTTCACAGTTTACCATTATTACAATTTTGCTGTCACTGTGCACAATGATCTCCCAGTTCTTCCTGCTTTACTTAATGTCAATTCATAAATCTTGCCATGTTTTTTTTCCTGAAACTACCTCCCTCTTAGAGCACAATAGTACTCCATCAAAATCATATATCACCATTCATTGAATCAACTGATAAACATTCCCTCAATTTCTCATTCTTTGCCACCATAAAAAGTTACTATAAGTATTGTTATACCTATAGGTCTTTTCCCTTTTTTTCTGATCTCTGTGGGATACAGATCTAGTTAGTAGTCATATTTCTGGGTCAGAGGATATGCATACTTTTATAGATCTTTGGGCATTGACATACATTATTTAAATTTTTCTTCATAACATCCCTATGAAATAAGGTGCTATTATTATAATACCCATTTTATAAATAAGAAAACTGAGACTCAAGAGAGGTTAAATGACTTGCACAATGTTAGCCAGTAAATGTCTGAGTAGAGATTGGAATTCAGGCCCTCCAGACTTCAAGTTCAGGGTCTTTTTTTCCCTTCCATTCTACCATATAAGTTCATACAATATTCTTTAAGAGTGTGGTTCTCTTTCATAAGTCTTGCTCATATCCCTTAAATAACCTGTCTATGAAGTATTGTTTATGAGCAGTATGCTGTCAGCCATGGGGGGAGATACACAAATGAAGAAAACAATTTACCTTTTTCAGAAGAAATTTATAATTGACTTCAAGAGAGATAAAACATTTAACTATAATATACACAGCACCATTGCCTACAAGAAGCACAATAAAGTACTATGAATTCAGTTGAAACTAAAATCACTACTATTTTGGTATTGGTAGGAGTGGATCTGAGAAGGTTTCATGGAAGAGGCGTTATCTGAGCTGGATCTTGAAGAATGATATATTTTCACCAAGCATCAAACCTCATGTCTTTTACATGGTAAGTGTTTATATATATGTATATATATATATATATATATATATACACACATACATATACGTGCGCACGCACACACACATACTGGCTGTAAATAAACTTGTTTGTTAATAAACGAGCTTTTTTTTTTTTTTTTAAGACAATTGGGGTTAAGTGACTTGCCTAGGAAATGTGTCTGAGACCACATTTGAACTCAGGTCCTCCTGACTTCAGGGCTGGTGCTCTATCCACTGCACCACCTAGCTACTCCCCTAAAGGAGCTTTTAAAGAAAAATTCAATGGTGTTTCTATCAGCTTTCCAAAGTCTGAAAACATAAAGTTTGGGGAATGTAATGAATTTTTAAGCTATGATCATTCATGCAAAAGAAGGGTTGTGGGCTGCAGAACAGGGAAGTGTGGAATCATTGTTGTTGTTGTTGATACTTTGTTTCAAAGAAGAACAATGATATCATGGGATGATATCTTGGCTTGGGCAGGAATTGGATTTAAATGAGGCAAAGTTTCACAGTCAACAGCCTCACTTTTCCAGTTAGTGACTCTGTCATGCCATTGACAAGACGAAAGTCAGGACAACTGAAGAACTGTCTTTCTACTTATAAAGTCAGTTCTGCTATAATTCTTATTTTGGAAGTGTGAAACTGTTCCAATGAGATTGACATATTAGGAACCAGTTGAGTTTAAAGACAAATTTGTATTTGTTTACATGCAATTTCATCATACAGGAAAACTATACCACAGTGATAGGGTGTCAATTTTTTTCCAGAGTTTGATCTAAGAAAGATCTAAGAAACAAATTTAGGCTGTGAGTGGGCTTTTATTCCTCTTAAGCAGGCATACAGACATGCAGCTTGGGAAGCAATAGTTAAAACTGAGCTCCGGGTGGCCACAGGCAGTAGGATTTATAAAGATAAAAGTCATAAGTCAGGGGCCAAGGGATGATCACATAGTGCTCTTAATTAGGTTTAGCCAGTGTTCACTGGGCCAGGCTGTTCCTCATGATATGCCCAGCTTAAAAAATACTTGGTTTGCCTCCTACTTGGCTAATTTTGATTCCCAGGTCAGTCTGTTCTCTTCTAGATGCTAGGGGAGTTTGATCAAATCAGATTGTTAATAAAAATCATTAACTGCTTCAGCTTCACAGTGTCAAGAGGGTTACCCCAACATGCAAGAAGAAGAGATGTCTGACTCAAAGTAGAGGAAAGCTAATGAAAATCATATTCTTCAACCTAGGAAACTGTGAAAGCTATGAGAGGTGGTGGTGATATATAATACGTGGCATGGAGGGGCAAAAGCAAGGGGTGGGGACTTGGAGAGACTAGAAGGGAGGGGAAAGTAGGCAGATTGTCAATGGAACCCACTCCACCTTAAAACTGAGGCAGTGGATAAGGAGAGCCTTTGATCCCTGTAACTAAGCAGCTTGGAGAGATGATGGAGCATATAAAGCCATTTTATAATTGGTATACCTGCCAAGGAAAAGTATGGTTCAAGATTGCTGCAGTGCACTGCTTCCTGGAAATGAATCTGGTCCATTGCAGGGAAAATTCTCTTTAGTACCTTATGAAGTAGACTGAGCCACCAGTCTCCCTCTCCCAATTATAGGATGATATCACTTATTCTCCTCACAAGGCAATGGTTTTGTAGGGGTTCCTTGTGTTGGGCTTGTGGTAGCTTTTGGTAGAACTGAGTTGAAACATAAACTTTCAACTTCAGGTTTTTGTCAAGGTAAAGTGCCATATTTATTTTTTTGTTTGTTTATTTTATTTTTTAAAGCTTTTTGTTTTCAAAACATATGCACGGATAATTTTTCAACATTGACCCTTGCATAGCCTTGTGTTTCAGATTTTCCCCTTCTTCCCCCCACTCCCTCCCCTAGATGACAAGCAATCCAATATATGTTATCCATGTTAAAATATATGTTAAATCCAATATGTGTAAACATTTATACAATTCTCTTGTTGCACAAGAAAAATAAGATCAAAAAGGAAAGAAAATGGGGCAGCTAGGTGGCGCAGTGGATAGAACACCAGCCCTGAAATCAGGAGGACCTGAGTTCAAATGTGGTCTCAGACACTTAACACTTCCTAGGTGTGTGACCCTGGGCAAGTTACTTAACCCCAATTGCCTCAGGAAAAAAAAAGAAAAAGAAAAAAGAAAGAAAATGAGTAAGAAAACAGAATGCAAACAAACAACATCAAAAAGAGTGAGAATGTTATGATGTGATCCACATTCAGTTCCCACAGTCCTCTCTCTCTGGGTATAGATGGCTCTCTTTATCACAAGATCATTGGAACTGGCATCAGCCATTTCATTGTTGGAAAGAGTCACGTTCATCAGAATTGATCAAAAAGTGCCACATTTATGATATATCTTTTGGTGAAGTAGGAACTTTGGGTGGAAGAGAGTGGGTTTATACTCCCCCACTTTCCCATTCTGCCACATTTAGTTTATCCTGCTATGGGAATCAAGATGCAGGCTAAGCAGCAAACAGTCCTAAAGATATTGACACTATTTGTGGCAGTATATATACATCTCTTAAGCATTCAACTTGCATTAAACTGTGTTATTATTTTTTTTAAAGTTCCTATCATCTTTATTTTTTTTCTTTTTCATTTGTTACTGATGAAGTTTTTGAGTATTATACTGTTAAATTCATTTTCCCCATAAGCCCAGTGGTTTTTATGTGTGATTTTGGTATTAGATAAACAATTTGGTATTAGAGCAGAAGTAACAGTACTTCTTGTCCTTCTAAATGTAGTTTACGTAGAATGTTCTCCCTTTATGTGGATTTTGCAATTCCTACTGGTACGTAAACAGAATAAATGACTAATGATGTCTCTCTAAGTAGAAACTCTGGGGAGGCTACTTCTGGGGGAATGAAATGGAATGTAACTAGGAGAGATCCTGAAAGATATGTAGGCATTTTACACTTTGGTCCTGGTCTGGTGACAACAAAGTTAGGAACATCCTTTTTTTCATTTGACTACAAATTAGAAATGGGGAGAGAATGCTAGAAGATAACAGCTCTTGGTCTGTAGCCTTTTCTTGTTTTAAGTAAAGGGAATGGAATTTTTAATCTTCTGAGTACTGAAAAATCAGGAAGAGGATCCACTAATCCAGTGTGCTAGAGTCCAAGTTTGTAGCTAGAGAAGCATTAATAATCTGATGAGCAAGAAGTGACCTATCTTCATGTCCAGCCTAGAGAGGTAACTGAAGTATGCAGCCTTTGGAAATAGACTTGGTGAGAACCAATACTGTCACCTGTTTAAGCCTATTCCTCCCACTTCCCCACTGTTGGGGATTATATCCCAGAAGCATCAGGAGAAATGTTTGTAATTTGTTCTTGCTATACCTTTGTAATAAATATCCTTTTATAAAAGTTAACTGATGAAATAAATGCAAATTAAGACAACTCTGAGGTACCACTACACATCTCTCAGATTGGCTAAGATGGCAGGAAAAGATAATGATGAATGTTGGAGGGGATGTGGGAAAACTGGGACACTGATGTATTGTTGGTGGAATTGTGAACTGATCCAACCATTCTGGAGCAATTTAGAACTATGCCCAAAGGGATATTAAACTATGCAAATCCTTTGATCCAACAGTATCTTTACTAGGCCTGTATCCCAAAGAGATCATAAAAAAGAGAAAAGGGTCCACACATGCAAAAATATTTGTAGCAGCCATTTTTGTAGTGGCAAAGAAATGGAAATTGAGTAGATGCCCATCAGTTGGACAATGGTTGAATAAGTTATGGTATATGAATGTTATGGAATATTATTGTTCTATGAGAAACAATCAGCAGGATGATTTCAGAGAGGCCTGGAGAGACATTCATGAACCATGAAGTGAGTAGAACCAAGAGAACATTGTACACAGCAACAAGATTATGCGATGATCAATTCTGATGGATGTGGCTTTTTTCAACAAGGAGTTGATTCAGGCCAATTCTAACGGTGTTGTGATGGAGAGAGCCATCTGCACCCTGATAGAGGACTGTGGGGACTGAGTGTGGATCACAAAATAGCATTTTCACTTTTTTGTTGTTTACTTGCTTTTTGTTTTCTTTCCCATTTTTTTCCTTTTTGATATGAATTTTTCTTGTGTATCTTGATAATTGTGGAAATATGTATAGAGAAGAATTGCACATGTTTGATATATAATGGATTACTTACTATCTAAGGGAGGGGGTGGGGAGAAGGGAGGGAGAAAAAATTTGGAATACAAGGTTTTACAGGGTGAATGTTGAAAACTATGCATATATTTTGAAAACAAAAAGTTTCAAAATAAAATTAATTGATATTAAATGATTAAATGGAAATCAGAGCTTGTCAAAGTTGGGGGGAATAAAGTCAGAAGGCACTCAAGTCAGTGGTACCAGAGAAGAAACACCCCCAGACCTTTCCAAGTTGCCTAGAATTCTAAGGTTCAAAGGTAATCTTTGTCTGGGAGAATGAGGATATGTTGCCACACTACCAATGACCACAGCTATCAGCCAATGGAAGGAGACTACAGTCTGAAGTCAGATGAACTGAGTTTGAAAATTAGTGTTGCTTCTTTGGCCAAATTGTTTAATCTCCCTAGAACTCCATTACCTCATCTGTGAAATTAATTAAATGACTTAGATGACCTCCTTTCTGGCTCTTACCCTACTATCACCATCACATTTGTACAAGAAGGCCAGGTTTAACTATAAGAAGCTGGCTAAGGGTGCTAAATACCAGAGACTAATATACATTTAAAGAAGGGAAAGAGAAGAATAGTTTCTCCTCAAAAAACAAAACAAAAAACCCCCAGAAAAAACACTTTTTATAGTAGGGGAAAGATAGTAAAGAGAAAGGGAGGCCTTTGATGAAGAAATTAGAAATTTGGAAAATAATTAAACTATTGAAAACAGGAAATGATCATAAAATACTGGTTTATTCCTAATTACAGCAACACTACAGGTATGTGGTACCAGAAATGAGAATTTATGAAGGGAGTGAATGCCAAATTTAGCTGAAAAACAAAGAATAGCCTGGGGGGTAGGTTGGGGGTAGCAGGTGGGTCCCAAGAGCTAAGTAATACTCCCAGAAAGCCTTTCCAGGAATTATAGGCAATAAAAGGCTGAAAAAAATGTATGATGGTTGCTATGCTTCATTTTAATTTTTTGAAATGTAATTTGGTAATTCCATAGCCTGTGGACTTGTTTCAATCCGTTTGGATGGAATATATCTTGTAAATCATGTTGGGGGGTTAGGGGGCAAGAAGAGGAAGCAAGTGGAAAATATACACTTGTGCCAAGAAAGGAGAAAGCAATATTATGGGAAAAATGCCATTGGACTGCATCAGAATTGTCTCAAACCTTTCAAGCAAAAATGAATTTACAAGAGAAGAAATCGATAGGATGATTTTATGTGACTATGAAATGTGATTGTATAGGCTGTGATAAGCAGCTCTCTCTGGTTCCAGTTTAGGAGTGCACATCCATTATAGCAGTTTAAATTCAAAATGGAGGTATGTATCAGAATTGGGCTTTGTGTCTGGAAATTGTCAAGCTGGCAAAAGAAGAACAGTTCTTCAGCATGACTGCACTCATTGCTGCAAAACTCCTCTAGAATTTTTTGCAGCACAGAACTGCAGAAACTTTGAACTACAAAATGCTAAGGAATTTCAAAGAAACAAATGACTAACTTGCACCTTCAACATACCACTATAACACCCCTTTGCCTCTTTAACCAGAAAGGGCATACCCTTTGGGAGGCTATCCTCTTGTTAGACTGGGTGGGTGGATGAATAACCAGGTGATTCCACTACAGTAATTGTGGTTGTCAAAGAATTATTACTGCTTTCACTCTGTGGCTTTGATGAGTCCTCAGGAAATGTTGCCAAAAGATCAATGCCAAATGACTCTAAAGAGGATGCTTCTAAAGATTCTGTTGCTATCAAGTCACCCTGGAAGGAACAATTTCACTGTTGTTAAACATGGCTATATCTTGCCAGCCTATTTGGATTTTGGATCTAAAATGATGTAGGTCCCATTACTTTTATTATATTGAAGGGGATATGCTTTGGTTCAGCTTAGCAATTCCTAGCAAAATAATTCTTATAATAAAAATGGGCAAAGACTAGGCATATTCAAAATATTTTTTTCATTAGTATCCTCATCTAAATCTAGATAGAGATAGTCAAGACAAAACATTAAGATAATGGCCAAGCAAGACAAAGTTGTCTTGTTAAAAATAAAGTAACAAAGTGATTAGAAACCTATCTAATCCTTTTGACCATTTTCTTCCAATTATTTGCTTAAGAGCATCCAGAATAACCCTAGAAATAAGATCTTTTCAAGTCCTATCACTTTATTTGGCATGATGAAGAACAAAAGCCACACAGAGAAGGGACTTGTCCACAAATTTCTTGAATTCATCTCAGGTTAACATAGACCAAGTCAGATATTAGATAATAGATATTAGAGCCTCTGGCAATCTATGCTACAAATAACTAATGCAGTTATGTGTTGTTACATGAAAGGAAGAGAATCTAGTATCATTTATTGAAGGCAACTACCTAAATCAAGGGGCAACTAGGTGGATAAAGACAGAATGAATAGAGTTGATAGAGAGCCAGGCCTGTGGTCAGGAAGTCTCATCTTCTTGAATTCAAATCTAGCCTCAGTCACCTATTAGCTATGTGATTCTGGGTATATCATGTAACCTTGCTTGCCTCAATTTTCTCATCTGTCAAATGAGCTGAAGAAGGAAATGGCAAACCACTCTAGTATCTTGGCAAGAAAAGTACAAATGGAGTCATGAAGAGTCAGACATGACTGGGAATTACTGAACATCAAAACTAAGAAATTCTTTCTCTGAAATGGTCCTTTGAAATAATATAGAATCTTATTTAAATTTTCTTGGTCACCTCTTCCAGAAAACTTTCTATAGAAAGTTATGCCAAGTTATCTGGCATGTGCTATTTTCCTTTATAATCTTTTCCTTTCTTTTCTTTTCTTTTCTTTTCTTTTCTTTTCTTTTCTTTTCTTTTCTTTTCTTTTCTTTTCTTTTCTTTTCTTTTCTTTTCTTTTTTCTCCAGTTATGTATAAAATGACATTTTTTTATTATACATGTATTTTTTTATATATTCCACATGAATCAAGTTGGGAGAGAAAATCAGAACAAAGGGGAAAAATTAGAAGAAAAAAAAACAGAAGAAAAAAATGAAATAACATGTATTGATTTACATTCAGTCTTTATAGTTCTCTCTCTGGATGTGGATGTCATTTTTTCATCTACAGTTTATTGGCATTGCCTTTGATCGTGGAACCATGAGAAGAACCAAGTCTATCATGATTGATCATCACACAATCTTGCTGTTACTGTGTACAATATTTTCCCTGTTCTGCTTGTTTCACACAGAATCAGTTCATGTAAATCTTCCCAGACCTTTCTAAAATCAACTTGTTCATAAATTTTATAGAACAATAATATTCCATTACTTTCATATACTATAACTTCTTCAGCCATTCCTCAACTGAGGGGCACCTAACTCAATTTTCAGTTCCTTGCCACTGCAAAAGGGGCAAATACAAACATTTTTGCACATGTGGATTCTTTCCTTTCTCTTATGATCTCTTTTCCAGTTTTTCCAGCAATTTTTGTCAAATAGTGAGTTTTAATGCCAGAAGTTGAAGTCTTCAGATTTATCAAACAAGTAGATTATTATTCTCATTGATTATTGTGTCATGTGTATCTAACCTATTCCACTGATATACCACTCTATTTCTTATCCAGTATCAGATGGTTTTAATGACTGCTATTTTATAATAGAGTTTTAGGTTTGGTACTGTTAGATGTTTAGATCTGACTATATTTGCGTGAAAGCGTTTTGTAATTCTGTTCATATAGTTTTGGGGTTTGTCTTGGCAGGTACATACCCAAATATTTTGTTTTTTCTACAGTTATTTTGGCATTTCTCTATCTCTTGCTGCTGGGCTTTGTTAGTAATATGAAAATGCTGATTATTTGTTTGGGCTTATTTTCTATCCTACAACTTTGCTAAATATGTTAATTGTTTCAAGTAGAGTTTTGGCTGATTCTCTAAGTATACCATCATATTATTTACAGAGAACTATGGTTTTATCTCTCATTGCCTACTCTAATTCCTTAAATTTCTTTTTTCTTTTCTTATTGCTAAACTCAAAATTTCTAGTACAATATTGAATAATAGTGGTGATAATGGACATCCTTGTTTTACCCCTGATCTTACTGGGAATGTGTCTAGCTTTTTCCCATCATAAATAATATTTGCTGATGGTTTTAGGTAGATGTTTATCTTTTTTTTTTTTTTTTGCTGAGGCAATTGGAGGTAAGTGACTTGTCCAGGGTCACACAGCTAGGAAGTGTTAAGTGTCTGAAGTCAAATTTGAACTCAGGTCTTCCTGACTTCAGGGCTGGTGCTCTAACCACTGCGCCACCTAGCTGCCCCCCAATGCTTATCATTTTTAAGGGAAAATTCCATTTATTTTTATGCTTTCTAGTATTTTTAATAGTAATAGGTGCTGTTTTTCGTTAACAGGTTTTTCTACATCTATTGAGATTGTCATATGATTTCTATTAGTTTTATTATTGATATGGTCAATTATGCCAATGGTTTTCCTTATCTTGAACCAGCTGATAAGTTGTTGCAATCATTTTGCTAATGTTTTATTTTAAATTCTTAGATCAATATTCATTAGGGGGATGATTTATAATTTTCTTTCTCTGTTTTGGCCCTTTCTGTCTTAGGTATTAGCACCATATTTGTGTCAGAAAAAATTTGGGAAGACTCCTTCTTTGCCTATTTTTCCAAATAGTTTCCATAGTATTGGAATTAATTGTTCTTTAAATGATTGGTAGATAACCTAGGCATCCATTCTTGTAAGAATGTACAATAAAGCTTATCTGCATTTTAAAAATATGTATGGTAGAATTCACTTGTAAGTCCATTTAGAAATTTTTTTCTTGGGGAGTTCATTTATGGCTTGTTCAATTTCTTTTTCTAGAATGGGACTATTTATGTAATTTATTTCCTTTTCTATTAATCTGGACAATTTATATTTTTTAAATATTTATCCATTTTGATTAGATTGTCAGACTTGCTGGCATACAGTTAGGCAAAATAGCTCCTAATTATTGCTTTAATTTTTGCTTCATTGGTGGTAAGTTCACCCTTTTCATTTTTGATACTACTAATTTGGTTTTTTCTTTCCTTTTCTAGTCAAATTAACCAAAGGCTTATCTATTTTGTTGTTTTATTTTTCTTCCATAAAACCAACTCTTAGTTTCATTAATTAATTCATTAGTTTTCTTACTTTCAATTTTATTAATCTCTCCCTTGGTTTTCAGAATTTCTAATTTGGTATTTAATTGGGGAGTTTTAATTTGTTCTTTTTCTAGTGCTTTTAGTTGCATAGCCTATTCATTGATCTCCTCTTTCTCTATTTTATTCATGAAGCTACTTAGAGATATAAAATTTCCCCGAAGAACTTCTTTGGCTGCATCCCGTAAGTTTTGTTATGTTGTCTCATTATTGTCATTCTCTTGGATGAAATTATCAATTTTTCTATGATTCATTGTCTGATCCACTCATTCTTTAGAATTAGATTATTTCATTTCCAATTGGTTTTTAGTCTATTTTTCTCTGGCTCTTCATTGAATGTACTTTTTATTGCATTGTGATCTGAAAAAGAATACACTTACTATTTCTACTTTTCTACATTTAATTGTGAGGTTTTTATGCTCTAATACAAAGTCAATTTTTGTGTAGGTGCCACATACTGTTGAGAAAAAGGTATATTCCTTTCTATTCCTATTGAGTTTTCTGGAGAGATCTATCATGTCAAACTTCTCTAAGATTCTATTAATCTCCCTAATTTCTTTCTTTTTATTTTGTGTTTAGGTTTATCTAATTCTGAGAGGGGGAGGTTGAGGTTCTTCACTGGCATAATTTTGCTGTCTTCCTCTTCCTATATTTGGCTTAACTTTTCTTTTTTTTTTTTACAATTAATTTCTTTATTTTTTTTATATAAAGCTTTTTATTTACAAAACATATGAGTGACCTTTCAACATTGACCTTTTAGCAAAAACTTTTTTTTTCCCAAGCTTTTCCCCTCCTTCCCCCCACCCCCCACCCCTAGATGACAGGTAATCTAATACATGCTAATAGGATAAATTATATGACAAATACAATACATGTATACATATCTATACAGTTATCTTACTGCACAAGAAACATCAGATCTAGAAAGAGAAGAAGAAAAAAACAACCTAAGAAGGAAAACAAAATGCATGGAAATATTCACAGAAAGCGTTAAAATCCTGTGTTGTGGTTCACTCTCAGTTCCCACAGGCCTCTCTCTGGATGTATATGACTATCTTCATCGCAGAACAACTGGTTTGTTGAAGAGAACCATGTCCATCAAAACTGATCATCGGATAGTCTTGTTGCTGTGTGTAATGTTCTCCTGGTTCTGCTGATTTCACTCAGCATCAGTTCATGCAAGTCTCTCCAATCCTCTCTGAAATCCTCCTGTTGGTCATTTCTTACAGAACAATAATATTCCATAACATTCATACACCATAATTTATTCAGCCATTCTCCAATTGATGGGCATCTTTTCAATTTCCAGTTTCTTGCCACTACAAAAAGGGCTGCCACAAACATTTTTGCACATGTGGGTCCCTTTCCCTCCTTTAAAATCTCTTTGGGATATAGGCCCAGTAGAAACACTGCTGGGTCAAAGGGTATGCACAGTTTGATAATTTTTTGAGCATAGCTCCAAATTGCTCTCCAGAATGGTTGGATCCGTTCACAATTCCACCAACAATGTATCAGTGTCCCAGTTTTCCCACATCCCCTCCAACAGTTATCATTATCATTTCCTGTCATTTTGTTGGCTTAACTTTTCTAAAAGCTTGAATACTATACCATTTAGTGCATCTGTGTTTAGTGTAGATACCACTTCATTGTCTATGGTACCTTTCAACAAGATGCAGTTTCCTTTCTTATCTTTTTTAATTTGATCTATTTTTGCTTTTGCTTTGTCTGAGACCAGAATTGTTACCTCTGCTTTTTTTTTGCTTCTGCTGAAGCATAATAAATTCTGCTCCAATCTTTTACTCGGTTACATACAATATTCTATATGTAATTCTCTGTTTCAAATATGTTTCTTGTAAACAACATGTAAAAATTCTGGTTTTTAATCCACTCAAATCTGCTCCTGTTTTGTGGAAGAATTTATCTTATTCATATTCACAGCTATATATTTCCCTCCATCTTATTTTCTCCCCTGTTACACTTTTGTTCTCTCTTTCTACACTGTCCTTTTGTTTCTGACCCACCATGACCTCAACCATCTCTCCCCTCAATCACTACTTCTCTTTTCTTTGCCCTTTTTTTTTCTCTTACCCCTTTCTCCTAGTGTTTCTGCCCTTCCTCCTATATAGCCTTTCCCTTTTTCTCCCCTTTCTCCTCCTTTTTCCTCATAGTTATTTAAATTTCTATATGTGATTGTTAAAATTACCCTTCCATTATCAAACAACACATATGCATACTTTATTTTATCTGTTAAAATTAAAACTTCATAATATCTCCAGTAGGCATGATTGGCCCCAGTTTTGCACAGTAAATTAAGGAAATGCCTTCTACTGATACAGACCAGTAATTCTTCTGTAGTTTAGTCTTAGAAACCTGCTTGGAGACCAAGACCACTCAGTAACTATAGGTAAGAGGCAGGACTTACATGTAGGTCTTTTCAATAACTGTAATTCATATACAGTTTTTGAGGGGAGGAAGGGAAGCAGCATCACATTACTAGTAAGTGACTTTGATCCTCCTTGACTCCAGAGCCAGTGCTCTATCCATTGTGCCATTTAACTACACCTAGATTTTTAAGATTTGCAAAGTATTTTCCATGTCAACTCCTTTGCTCATCTCCACAACCCTGTGAAGAAGGTGCTACTATTGTTTCCATTTCACAGATGACTAAAGTGAGGTTTAGGGAAATTGAGTGACTTAGTAAGGGACACACAGCTAATGAGTGTTTGTGGTAGTATTTATGTCCAGCCTACTCTGTATTTGGAACTCTATTTATTGTACCACCTGGTGAACTACCTCTTATTTTCTATCCATTACTTTGCTGTCTTTTTAACTTGCACATGGAAGTGCTTAATAAATGCTTGTGAATGAATTTAATATAATAAAGCAAATTTCCAGTGTGCATATGTCCCAATAATAATAAAATAAGAATTCCCAAAGTAAAAAAAAATTTCTATATGTGAAATTAAATGAAAATGTTATTCCCTCTTTGAGCCAAAAGTGAGAGATTAAGCTGCAGACACTGCTCCTTTTTCTCCGTAATAGGTCTTTTGTGCCTCTTGATGTGATCTAATTTATCCCATTTTACTTCCTCTTCCCTCTTCTTCTAGTACAATCCCTTTTCCACCCCTTAATGTTGTTTTCTTTAATATTATCAAAACAGAGTCTATTTTTACCCGCACCCTTAAAGTATGCCCCTCTAACTGCCCTTGTAACTTAACAGTTACAAGTATAATTTTCCCATTTAGGAATGTAGACAGTTTAATTTTTAAATAATATTCTTTTCCCTTTCCTTTTTACATTTCTATACTTCTTTTGAGTCTTGTGTCTATAGATCAAATTATCTGTTTGGTTCTGTTTTTTTTCAATAGAAATGATTGGAAGTCCCCTACTTTATTGACGATACCCTCCCTTGAAAAATGATGCTCAGTCTTGCTGGGGTAGTTGATTTTTGGTTATAATCCTGGTCCTTTGCCTTCTGGAATATTTATTCCAGGTCCTCTGATCCTCTTTGTTGAAGCTGCCAAACCCTAGCCAATCCTGATTGTGGCTCCTTGGTAACTGAACTGATTTTTTTTCTGGAACCCTGCAGTATTTTCTCCTTAAGATTATAGCTCTGTAGTTTCACAACAATGTTTCTTAGGGTTTTCACTGTGGGATCTCTTTCCAGAAGTGATGATGTATTCTTTCAGTGACTGTGTTGCCCTCTGGCTTTAATAAGATTTTCTTGGTGACCTCTTGAAAAATGCTATCTGGGCTTTTTTTGTTTTTTGTTTTTTTTAATTTTTTTATTGTGGTCTTCAGCTAGATCAATTTTTAAATTGTCTCTTCTGGATCTATTTTCCAGGTCAGCTGTTTTTTTCAGTGAGATATTTTACATTTTCTTCCATTTTTTCACTCTTTTTGGTTTGTTTGATTATTGATATCTCATAGAGTCATTAGCTTCCATTTGCCTGATTCTAGCTTTTAATATATGGTTTTGTTCAGTTAGTTTTTGTAACTCCTTTTCCATTTGATTAATTGTACTTTTCAAGGTGCTGTTTTCTTCAGTGGATTTTTAAAAATATTTAACCAATTATGTTTTTTAAGGAATTTATTTCTTCATTTAAAAAATTTGGCCAATTGTATTTTTTAAGGATTTTCTTCAATTAATTTTTGTCCTTCATTTTCCAAGCTGTTCTCAATTTTTCTTCTATCTCTTCTATCTGACTTTTAAAATCCTTTATGAGCGCTTCCAAGAAGGCTCTTTGTGCTTGAGACCAGTTCATATAACTTTTTGAGATTTCACATTGTGGGCTTTTTATCCTCTTCTGAATTGATGGTATTCTATAGGTTTGCCCTGTCATCATAGTAGCTTAAGATTGTTTTCTGTTTCTTGCTTTCTGTGCAGGCCCTAAAGGCTGCCCCACTAATCTGCTCTGCTATTATGTCAGGACTGAAGCTCTCTAAATTGCTGATCTTCTATGATTAAGACCCTCTCACTGGCTTTTCCTGACACCATCTGAGCTGAACTGAGAACTTCTTTCACCCTACTGAGACTGACCTTTATTGAATTCCTTTCAATTTATCTTGAGCTGGATAATAGTTTCATTCCACCTCTTTGTAGTTCTGTCATTCCACCCTTTGTTCAGAGGCTTGCTTTCATGTGGTTTTGGAAAGAAACTGGGAAAGCTCCAGCAATTTCCTGGCTTCATTCTGCCATCTTGGCTCCACCTCATCCTTTTCAGTCTTTTCAAAACTAAGATCACCTTTTGACTACTAAACATAGCTCCTAGTCAAAATATTTATGTCAATATTTTCCAGATGTGGCATATAAATGTAGAATAACCAAAATAACATGATAGTAACCATTTGATAATAAACATTTGAGATTTTAAAAATACAATTCCTTAATAGAAGGCATTATTTAGAGGCTTTATGAAATGGATTAGAGAAGTTTGTCTGTTTTCCCCAAAATTTCTAATAGTCATAGTTCCATATAATCTATTTTCTGAAATGGAACAGGGTTCAGGCTATTAGCATTTACTATTGATCTTCCCCTCCAGGATTATGTAAGTAATAAACACTCTGCAGAAGTCTCTGGTATTGGACAAACACAAGCCTATTATAATGGAACTGTAGGCTTGGAGTTGGAGAGGAACCTTAGAGGTTGCATCTTGCTTCAGGTCATTTGGAAAGGAAACAGGAGGGACAGGTTAGACCCCAAATTCAAATTCAGCACTCCTTCCACTCCAACTAGTACTGTAAGTATAATTAGAGAGCTGCCTCAGAAGCAGGACACATTGGAATAATTCTTACCTTCAACACATATTGGCTCAAAAAAATCATGTGAGCTCCTAGTATCTGCATAACTTTTCAAGAATATAAATTGCAGAAAAGTTCCTAATCTGCGCTGGTGGAAGGAATTTTCTCACCAAGAGTTCTCTATCCAACAAAACCACAAGCTGGTGGTATTAGGAAAGAAAATTTCTTAAATCTTAGCCTTAGAAAAGAGCTTTGAAAGAGGCTTATGATTATGACAAAATGTGAAGGAAAGCGCATAAAGATAGTTGTGCAATTTCTCTACTTCCATGACAATAATAAAGAATTTTCTTTTCACTATGTCTTGGCTCTGTGTTTTTGAAAATTGGTTCCCTGGTGCCATTTGGTATTTTGTGGGTAGGCACACTTTGAACACCAAAAAGTGAAGTGTCTGTGATAGGAAACAGTGGTTTGAATTCATCATCCTATATTAGGACAGAGGCAGAAGTTTAAGACTGATAGTCCAAAAACCCTTTTCATTCCAGTGAGCTCAACAATCTAAAAGGCCTTTTTTTCAGAAGATAGTAAAAAACAAACAAAACAAAACAAAAAAACTCAAGTTCATCTTTTGCAAAATCTTGTTAGAAAGTGTTTATAGGCATATTATCATATTATGTAGACTCCAGGGAGTTAAACCAATTGCAAATTTGTACTAAGTTTAGCCACCAAAATGGTGAGCTGGGACTCTCACTATTTTGTCTAAAGAGGGATGCACCATCCCAGGAAAGAAATGGAACACGTCAAAGCTCTCATGTTCATGAGTAATAAGATGAGGCTTGTAAGTAGCCATTGCACTTCCAATCAGGAGAGGGGGGGTGTAGAAAGATAAAATGGCTCTATAAAATATTTTTTGGCAGTTTGATAGGTATAGCACTGAACGAATAGTCCAAATTAGGTAGAGGAAGATAAAGGGGGGGCAAGAAAAATGGAAAGGGGAAAGAGAAGAGAAGAGGAAGAAAGGAAGAAAAAAAAAAGAAAAAAGCAAAGGTGGAAAAAAGAAAGGAAGAGAGGAATGGAGGAGGAAAGGAAGGAAGAAAAGAAAAAGAATTCTAGGAAGGTTTGAAATGTTTTGTTTGCTTTGGAAAAGAAGCATGAGATTATACAGACCCTGTCTTAGTTAGAATCATATAATAAGCATTTATATACTACCTTAAGAAATGTCAATTTTATGCCTCCTTTTATTTAACTTGAAAATTTTTAGGACATTATGAAGTCCTCAGTAAAGATCATAAAGTTCTTGGGTAGGAACGGTTCTTTTTTTTTCCTCTTTGTATCAATAGAGCCAAACACAGTGTTCTACACATATTAGTAAAAGTCATTTAATAAATGCTTGTTGAAGCAATATGAAATTTATTCACAAATTCATGCTCTGTTGATCCTCCCATCAAGGCTTGATTGTTTAGATATCTGCCATGTCATCCTTGATGATCTGTGTGATTTTGCCCTGATGTCAGAGTTACTTATGCATTAAGTAAATTTGGACACAGGAGTCCCAGGGGGAACTTGATACAATATAATGATGTGTCAAATGCTGGGAGTCTCTCACAAGACCATCAGAGAGTCCTTTCTCCTGTCATATCCTCAAATTTATCATGCCCAAGTCTATCTGTTGACCTCTTTGGTTCTTACTCTCATTTCACTGTGAAGATTTCAGTCCTGTCCCTGATATATGTGTGGTGATGGGATCAGAAGACTTTTTTAGTTTGGGAGGTGGATACTACCCTAATACTTAACCCTTCCTACTCTATGCTCCTTTTTGGGTTTTGGTTGTTTTAATGTTTTTATTTATCTAAAATTTATATACAAATTAGAGAAAAAACAAAATAGAAAAAGAAAAATAATTGTCATGTACACAGAACTTAAGGGATTTAAAATATGTAACAATAAATTTCTATTTCAAGAAAACATAATAATAGAAGAAATTATATATTCATGACTGTCCATCTTTGCTTTCTTGTAAGTTTTTCTGGTTGTTTGTTGTGCATTTTCTACTTTATTCTTTTTCCCCCCTTTCTTCCCCTTCCCCCACCTGATAAGCAGGTGAAAGTTAAGCATGAATATATTTATGTATATATACATACATATACACACATTTTCTTACACATACATACATATAGCTACATAAAAATGTACACACATATACAAATACATATATATGTATGCATATATATATATATATACATCTAGAACAATATTAATATGACTGGCATAGATTTCTCTTGATTGAATCTTTTTTAACTTTGACTTTGTCTGAGATCAATAACTACTACCCCTAATTTTTACAAAATTAGTTCTACTCTTGATCATTGTTACTGTGTGTATATTTCTTGTTTTCTTTCCTGTTAACTCTTCTACTTTACTTCTACATGTAAACTTGCCTTACTATTACCTAACCTCCCCCACTCTAAGGATTATCCTTTGGTTAAATCTTATGCTCTTCCCTTAAGTGCACCAGATAATATGGTTTATTGCTTCCAGTATTGACTTGCACATCTCATTCTTCCATAAAACTCCAGTACCTTAGATATATATCGGACATTCTTATAAAAGTATTTTTTTTTTTTTTGCTGAGGCAATTGGGATTAAGTGACTTGCCCAAGGTCACACAGCATAACAGAATTTTTAATGGCAGGAATAATTTCTTGCACACTGATGCCTAGCATTGTAAACCAATGGCTTCTGAAGGGTTTTTATTCTTCCCTTTTGTGATGATGAATTTCCCTGTGAGGGAACACAATGAACATTCACAATAGACTTTCTAGAATAGCTCTGTAATCATGTGTAGTACAAAGATTCCATCTGTTCTGGTTCCTCTTGAAATTGAAAACAAATAATGGGGGCTTTTGAATGGCAGCTGATCTTTTTAGATTGTTCATCTCTACCAAGTTTGTCAGCTGGGAACATCTGAAACTAACTCAGCTCTAAGTATTTTACTGCTGACCACAGTAATTGACCCAGGGAAGAAACAACATTCAAAAAATAAAACATTTATTGAAATAAATGGATGATAAAAAAAGCAGAAAACAATTTCAACAATCTTCAGAATAGATAAAAATTCATTCTCCTTTTCTTTCCTCAGAGGTTAAGTTCCAGCAAAACCCACATCTCTAAAGATTCAGCAGGCTGATAGGTTACTCTGGCAGTCTGTCTAGTTTCCCATGGCCAAGATATTTCTTCTCTTTGCCCTGTGAGACCTCAGTGATGTTCTGGGGTTTCTAATATCCAGGATCCTGCTATTGCTATGTATTGGCACAGATCCACCAGAGACATTTATTATTCTTTCATCCAGTGGTAGTGCTTTATCAATTCTCTGATGAAAATAATCTTATAGTGGACACACATAACATCCCTGGAATTAGAGTTCTTGTTCTCACAATGAATATTTATGCTCTGAGCCCATGTGTTTTGGAATATGTAGCCTTTTCCCCCACCTGCTTATAATTGTATCCTTAAAGAATGCTTGCTGACTGCCAACATATTTGACAAAAAAGTCTTTTGAAAAATATTGTGGAAAGTATATTCAACAATTTATTGAGGCAATGCAGCCATCTTGCACTTATTGCTATTTATGAATGTCCTTGCAATTACTCAATAGTCTGAGCCATCTTGACCTAGACCCTTTGAATATTATACATATAATGGCTTTTTTTTATCAATAATCAATAAGTTAAAAAATCAGGTAATGTTAACTAGAGTGATAATTCCTGAGCTTTCTTCTGATAAATTGTAAAATACATGTTCTCTCCAGTTGACTCTTACTAAATCTTTGCATTTAGAATCACAATGCTACTGTAATCCTTATACATAATGGGTTCATTGTCCTGTCATACTGATACACCAGAATAGGACTTTAGTGAAGACTGACTATATCAGGGATTTGATAAATGTTTACTGAATTAAATTGTTAAGAGTTTGTCTTTCTGGAGTGAGGATGGGGAAAAGCCTTCTGGTAACTGACCCACAGGAAGCCCAGTAGTCTATGACAAGACTTAGCTCATGTGAAATATAACAAAGTAATTTAACAACCTGTCTTTATTTTAAAATAGTAGAAATAAGGGAACAAATGAAAAACTATCTGGGGATATTTTAATTTACTCTGTTTTTACTGTTGGCAAGAGCTCTCTATTCATTGATTATGAACAACAAGGATATTAAAAAACTACTCTTTTTACTTTTTGTGACTATTTCACTGAGGCCTTACTCGGAGGCACTATAAACACAAAGTTTGGTTCAATGTAATAAATGCCATTGAAGAACTGCATCATGAACTTCACATACAAGATGGCACTACATTTTGCCTGGAAAAAGTCTATAAATTGTAGAGCTGAAATGGATGGGGTAGCTCAGAGATACAATGGCCATGTTCTCAGTGAGTTTTTTGAGAATCTCTGAACAGTAAATAAAATTGTTGAGATATTAGATTTCACTAATCCTACAAGTTCATTAAATATCTTAGTCTTAAAGGAAGCAAGGAAATGAGACTTAAGATCATGGGACAAGACTGAACTTGTGAGATCATTAATTTAGGAAATTCCCAAAGAGGAAATTCTTTCTATCAATCAAGATGAGTACCTTCTTTGCAACTTATAGTCCTAGAGATTTGATTTGGGAAACTGAGAGGTTAAGTGATTTGCTCAGGGTCATCCAGGCAACAGGGTTATGCAATCAATTTATATCAAAAGTGGGATTTGAATCCAGGGTTTCCTGAGCTGCAGACTGACTCTCTGTCTGTTAAATCATATTTCTTCTTATTAGGACCAAAAGACTATAGCTTTGGAGTTATGAGGAACCTTATTATGATTATGTAGTCCAATGGTTCTCAAAGTATGGTCCAGAGAATCCTAGGGAGTCTTTGAACACCTTTCAGAGGGTCTACAAATTCAAAATTAGTCTTTATTTCTAATATAGCAAATATCCATAAATATAACTCACATAAACAAAAACTTTTTGGACAAATCCTCAAAAATTTTTAATAATATAAAGATACTGAGAACAAAAGTTTGAGATCCTCTGAAAGTGAATTTCAGTGGGTCTATGTCCAAGGTACTATGTGTCAGAGAATGAATAATCTAGGATATTCTGGGGTTTCAGTCTCCAGGGCTAGTGCTTTTCTTGTGGGAATGAGTTAGTACTTGTTGCAACCTACCTCATGGCATATAGACTTCTTTTTGGTCTCTCTCCTGTTTCACTAAAGATAGAAGCAAAATCTTCATTTATAAGCATCTCAGGAAGCTGAAAGATTTTTGTGAAACTTTTCAGTCTTACCCACCATTTAAAATGTCATCTCTATTCAGTTCCTAGGATGAAGGTTCATTTCTGCTATCAAGGCTACTCAGCCCGTTGCTATTTACCTTTAGGAGGTTCCCACATCCATCATTAGAAAAGGTATTATTTTGGATGTAAGCAAATAAGACAAGAAATGAATGGACTTCTGTTAGGGTGATGGGAGAGCATCCCATTTTTGATGAGTTTTAAGTTAGGCTTTTGGATTTAATCCATGAATCTTTTCCTAGTATTCCTCATGTTTTAACCATCCTCAACCTTGGGCTATATTCATCCTCTCTTGTCCTCCATGTATGCTAGTACATACACAACTGGAGGAAGTTACACAACTGGGTTGACTGAGTTTGTTATGATGAATTTAAATAATGTTACATTAACTGGATGCTTGCCACTGTATAGCAATACTTGTAGACTTCCCTGACTGATTGTCACACTCTTTATCAAATCTCTTTTCTCAAATCTGTCTCCACTGATTATAAACACAGTCAAGTCTCTTTAAAAAAAAAACAAATTTTTTACTTGATCTTGACATATTGGTATATTATTTTTTTCTCTCCTTTTCACAGCCAAGCTCCTAGAAAAAGTTTATGTTCATTACCTCTACTTTCTCACTTTCCACTGCTCAATTCTTGCTCTCTGCCTTTTGAGTTCAACATTTGACTCAAATTAGCAAAGATCCCTTAAGTGTGAAATCTAATGATCTTTTCTCAGACCTCATTAAAATGTATATTTTTACAGATTTTGAATCGTCTTATCATACTTTTCTAATGGATATTCTTTTTCTTGGTGGTTTCACCTGTCTTTATGGTTTCAATTATCACCTTTACAAATGGCTTACAAATAGCACTGGTCTCTCTGTTGAATCACATTGTCAATTACTTGCTAGATACATCAACCTTGGCAAACTATTTGAACCTCAAACTTAACTTTTTCAAAATTATAATTAAAAATTTTCCTGCCCAATCTGTCCTCCTAAAAGCTTGATTATTTCTTCCAACCTGAGAATATCTGTCATCCATCATCTTTTCTTCTCTATCATATCCCATAGTCAATCAATTGCAAGTCTTATCAATGAATTCTACTTTCCCTAATCTCTCTTGTTCCTACCCTTCTTCCATTCAAATAAATCTTCCTAGTTAAAATCTTTCATGTATTTCATTACTTCTCACCTGGACTATTGTAATAGCCTCCTTGCTCTCCAGTGTCTTCCCTTCTAATCCATTTTTCCATAATTGTCAAAATAATCTTCCAAAGACACAGATTAGGCAATATCACTACAATTCTCAAAAGTTTTCATTGGTTGCTTATTGTCTCTAGAATAAAATATAAACATCTAAGCCTCACAGATAATATTGTCAATATTCTAGTTTGAGCTTGCTTTTCTAGACTTATTTTATATATTGAATATAATATTGTATTTTGTATATTCTATATTCTAATCTACATACCAATCTACTATTGGTAGATTAGGTATTCCTTAATTAGTTTCTATTACCTGCTCTTTTGTCTTCCCATCATCTATCCCTCATGTCTACAATATACTTCCTCCTCATCTCTCCCTTTTAAAATCCTTAGCTTTATTCAAGGCACAATTTAGATGTGATTTTCTAAATGAAACCTTTCCTAATTCCCTAGTATTTAGTAAGAGGATAGGGAGCAACTTTGCCATTCCTCAAATTGCCTATCTGAAAATATATTGTATCCTGTTAAAAGATGTGAGAACAGGGACTGTTTCATTTTTATTTTGTCCCTGTCTTGGATGGAATGTCTAAAATACAGCACATACTTAGAATTCATTGAATTTGATTATTATTTGTGGCTCATTTTTGAAACTCTAAATCCCTAGAATATCTTTTTTTCATGCCTTAAAACTTTTTTAATATCACCTCCTCCAGTTGTTCCATACTCCAGTTCCTTTCTGCCCTTTCAATATAGATATTTCTCTTTCTTTTCTATCTTATTTTCATTTTATAGTTCCAATATTACCTGGGAAAATTTACCTGTGGACTCATGAGACCATGTACTTTTACTATTATATGGCTTATTGTGATTTTATTCACTGAGTAGGGTAGGGATAGGAGGAAACCCCCTTTGAGATGAAAAGAATGAGGAAGGAAAAGAAAGCCATCTTCTCATTAGGCTACCAGGACTTCCCAATACGGTGAGAGCAGACTGAGATGACAATCTTCAGACTCTGCCCACATTGGGGAGTGTGCCTGAGCTTGAAACTGTTTCCAAAAAACCCTATGTAACCACAGACTCAATGAGCTTGGTCATACTCATGTTTAGAAATGAAGCAATATATTAGCTAATGCCATAGTTCAGACTGAATTAAAAAAAAAAAAATTCCCCTCCATAGTCTGTGCCAAAGTCATTTTGGAGCACCGGGCTTGAAAAGAGGTCTAAAAAACCATTCATCTCGAAGGACACATGATACTTTTTGGGGTGGATTATTTGGCGGACAGTTTTTCCTGGTGATTTTAGGAGTGCTTAGCAGAAGTGAAACATTTCATTTTATAATGTTACATTTAGGATTTGTTTAGGTTTAATACTGATGATAGGACTCAATCATTGACTCAAGTAGCTTAAATAGGTGTAAAGGAATTCAGAATAATTAATGTTTATGTAGGACTTTAAAATTTGCAATGTGTTTGAAGTTTCCCAAGAATCCTATGAGATAAGCATGATAACTATTATTTTGTTGTTTTATTAGTTTTTAAATAATCATAACTTTTTATTTTTCAAATGACATGTAAACAACCTTGCAAAACCTTATGTTCCAAATTTTTCTTCCTTCTCCTCTACCCTAGATGCAAGTAATCTAATATAGATTAAACATATTCTAAATATATTTCCACATTTGTCATGCTGTGCAAGAAAAAATCAGATCAAAAAGAAAAAAAATGAGAAAAAAACAAGCAAACAAAAATCAACAACTTAAAGAAGGTGAAAATTCTATGCTTTGATCTACATTCAATCTCCATAGTTCTCTCTCTGGATGCAGATGGCTCTTTCTATCAAATCTATTGAAATTTCCTTGAATCATTACATTATTGAAAAGAGCCAATCCATAAAAGTTGATCATCACATAATCTTGTTGCTGTATGTAATGTTCTCTTAGCATCAGTTCATGTAAGTCTTTCCAGGCTTTTCTGAAATCAGCCTGCTAATTATTTCTTATAGAAAAATAATATTCCATAACTATTTTGGTTTTGTTTTGTTTTTTTTTGTTTGCTTCTTGCTGAGGCAATTGAGGTTAAGTGACTTGCCCAGGGTCACACCACTAGGGAATGTTAAGTGTCTGAGACCAGATTTGAACTCAGGTCCTCCTGACTTCAGGGCTGGTGCTCCTAGCTGCCCCTATTTTGTTGTTTTAACAGATGAGGAAGCTGGGTCTTGGAGAGGTCTTGCACATGATCATACAATTAAATAATAAGTGTTAAGAGCAGAATTTGAACCTAGGAAACTTTGATAATTAAGGTAAACTGAGAAACAATAATCTGAGAAGGATCAATTTATTACTTAGGCTAATAGTAACCAATAAATTGGGGCAATGGCCTCTCTCAAAGACAAAAGCCCTGAGTGAAGGCTGACAGGGTCTTTTAAATATAGGTGTGTCTTCCTTCTGATTGACCTAGTAATATATCATTTGAATCTCCCCTTGCAAAGGTAAGGAAACTCCAAGTGGTAGAAATTTTAATAAGGAATTTGGTTAAGAGGCACCTCAGCTCCTCTTCATTACTTGCTCACTGAGAGATGGGAATAATCCTCAAGTAATAGGATTAATCTGCAGACTTGGACTCTTTGATTTAATCAACTTAAATTTGGACAGTACCAAGGTAGAAATAAAAACTAAAATAATAAAACCGAGGCTGTTAACTCAAGAACTGGAAGTTACCTTAGTAAAGAATGGAGGTAATTTTCCAAGTCAAAAATTTGATCTTGTAGATGAAGGGTGAAATTACGAGGGTAAGGAGTTTAGACCCACTTGTCATGGAAAATACTAAACCTATGCCAACTAAATTAAGTCTTACAAACAGAATTTAAATCAATTTTCAATTTTACAATATAAATACCCATCTGCTTATTCAAAACAACTTCAACAGCCCAGAATCTTACTGTTTCAGAGGTGGAAAGACCATCAAATCTAACCTACTTTTGAAAAATTCTCTACAACCTGCCTGATTTCAGTTCTAATTCTTTGTAACCCCATTTTCTTGGCAAAGATATGGGAGTGTTTTATCATTTTCTTCTTCAGCTCATTTTACAGATAAGGAAACTGAGGCAAAACAGGGTTAAATGACTTGTACAGGATCATGCAGCTAACAAGTATATGAAATTGGATTTGAATTCATGAAGATGAATTTTCTTGATTCTAAGGCCAGTCAGTGCTCTATCCACCATGTCACTTAGCTGTATGTATTCAGGAAAAATTGGTGTGAAGGCTTGCCATACCTTTTTGATGGCTCTTAGTCTACTTTTGGTGTTTATCTTTCACCCATTTCTCATTTGTGGCTACAAGAAGTTGTAGAATGTGTATTGACTAAACTCAGGTAAAAACCATCACAGCAGATGAATTAAACCAGGTTGAGATTAATTGACAGATCTCAGACTCAAAACAAGTATGTGAACACTTTCCCTGGTGGAATGGAAGGATAAGAACAATTTGCCGCAATGGCCATGAAGATGGCTGAAGTAGGTGCTGTGGAGAGCTTAGAATTCAGTCAGACACTAAAGATACCACTATCATCCACTGCAACCTAGCCATTGCTAGTCATCTTGAATTCTGACTGCCACTAGACTTCAATGATATTGCTAGGATCATTTAAGAGACTTGCTATATAATATTACATTTGATATTGACAATTTGTGTTACTATATAATTTATTTATTTATTTTGCTGAGGCAATTGGGATTAAGTGATTTGCCCAGGGTCACACAGCCAGGAAGTGTTAAGTGTCTGAGATCAGATTTGAACTCAGGTTCTCCTGACTTCAGGGATGGGGCTCTATCCACTGCACCACCTAGCTGCCCCATGTGTCATTACATCAATAATTTTTCTGTCATTTGTTTGACTAGATAATCTCTAAAATCACTTCCTTCAGTAAATCAATGATTCTAACATCCTAGAAACAAATTCTAGGGCAATGACTTGTATCTACTTGATTTTGACTTCTGTGATTACTATCCCACCAGTCATGTTTGGTAAGGTTCTTTAAGACTAATAAAACACTTAGATATGAATAATAATTTGCAGTAATTTTCACTTCTTAACTGGAAGGAAAAAAAGAAAATCAAATGGAAATGCTTAATGAATGAATCTAAGATTCAGCAGACATGTCTTATGTTGCTCAATGGCTTATCAGAAAAGAAGAGCAGGAACTCCTACCTTGAAAGGAGAGGTATTTTAAGTAGGCACACTCTCTGTATGACATCACTCTATGAAGTTCTACCAAAATAATTACAGCCATACTGAGGTGGGCTTGACATAGCTCACACTGGCAAAAGCCACACTATTTAAGAAAAAAAAAAGGAAATAAAAAAATCGCATTGCTTAAAAAAAAAAACAAAAAAAAAAAAAAACAAAAAAAAACTTCTGAACCAAGCAGAGAGAACTGAATTTCCTCCAATGGTAATGAACTGAGGGAAATGTCACATTTCCGGCCTGCCCACTCAAATTACCAACGTCCTTTCCCTACCCCACTCCAACCCTCCTTCCCCTACCCCCCCACTTTTAGCAACAAGAAAAAGAAATCACAGTAGTGAATTATTAGTGAGGTGAGCCAGACTTTCCTTCATCATGGGTGATTCAACTGCCTCAGCCCGGAAGAGGGGAGTAACCTAGGTAACTTTTGAACATTGTGGGTTGTCTTTCAGTATTAGACATTTGGAGTTTTTGAAAATTAACATTGGAAAAAAAGTGACAGTTATATTCTACACCTTATTCCTTTACCCAACTTAGATCCAAGATCATATCTTTCCTCTTTTTTGTCTTTATGGCCACTTTAAAAAAGAAAACAATTGAAAAAAATTGCAGGAGAATGGGAAGTCACAAGAGGAAAAAAACAAAAAAACATATATATATATATGTATATATATATATATATACATATATATATATATATAGGTCTATGACAAATGCCAGTAGTAACCCAGAGGAAAACAGTCATTTTGTCAATAAAGGACAATACTTAATCACCCCTCCTTCTTCTGACTTTCCAGCATAGCATTATTTTATCATTCCTGACTACAAGAAGGTGAGGTAATGGTTTCTGTGTAGCCTCATTTAGTTAAGAACACTTGTTTTAAGAAAACGTATGTGATCACTAACCTGTAGTCATTCTTGAACTCACTGAACTGGACCTGACATCAAAGGCTTTTCCATGGCTACTTGGCTGGGGCTGGAGCACATTGATTGCTATCTTTAGTTATGGCTTCTCTATCTATTTTGGGATTTTTTGGTGTTGTTTCAAGCTACAAAAAGCATTTAAGGATTCACCAAACCAAAGGAACACACTAATTAAGAACTATACTGACCACTCTATCAAGTTCACATTCACACAAAATGTTCTATGGGAATTTGTTTTTTGATCCCTGACTTCCATTATTATACTGATATCCAGTTTTAGATCATAGGGTTTAGAGTCAGAAAATATCTTATTAATGATTTAGTCCAAGAATTAGTAAAGTACAGTAAAGGGGCCAAATCCTGTCCACCAACTATTTTTGTTTTTGGGAATAGCTAAGAATGGTTTTTACATTTTAGAGTACAATAAAACTTTATTTAAAATTGTAAAACAAAACAAAACATTTTTGACTATTGTGTTTTACCGAAGCAGATGAGCATGTTTTTTTCTAATCCCAATTAGTGCAAAATCCTCATTTTATAGATGAGGGAAGAAGGTCTTGAGATTATAAAAAGCTTGTTCAAGATAGCAGATAATGAGAAAAACTATAACTGATGTTAACACAGCACTCTGAAGTTTGAAAAACTCTTCACATACATTATTTTGTTTAGATCCCATTACAACCGTGAAGTAAATACAGTAGCTATTATCTTTATTTTACAAATGAGAAATCTAAAGCTGAGAAGAAAGGTTAAATGATTACGCCACATTCATGCAAAATGGTTTAAAAATATTTATTAAGCTCTATCTAGGTGCCAGGCTCTTGTACACAAGTTATAAGTGTGAGAAGCAGCATTCAAGTCTGTTTTCCTGATTCCAAATCTAGTGTTTGATCAAATATGCATTCTGTATGTCCAGTGGATTTGAGATTCAAATCTAGGTTTCCCAACTTCGGATCTAGTTTTCATATTCCTTTTACATGGTACTATATCTTGCTTAGCATATTATAATTGAGTATAGAATGTGAACAGAAAAGGGGGAAAATCAATGATAAGGCTGGCCCCCAGTGTTTACCAGGACACTTGACCCATACTCATAAAAAGATCTATATAGAACACTTTACTAAGTCGGGTGCTTTCAAGTGTGTGAGCAACAGTGTTGGATAGTTAAATAAAAATTGGTCCTTTAAATTGAAGTACTGGCATATTCCACAGCCTAAAAGGGTGAAGAAAAATCACAGAATGGCAGAACTGGAGAGCTGACAGGACTTTGGAACTTAGTTTAGTTCTAACCTGTATCCAAACAGGAAACCTCTACAATATCCTTTGAAAATCTTCAGGGGGAACCCCACCCAGATATTAAGGCAACTCATTCCACTGTTGGACTACTCATTCATTGAGAAGTTTTTCTTTATATAAACCTAACTCTCTGCAACTTCTAGAATTCCATTTTTAGTGGAATAATACATTTCACATGATAGCCCTTTAATTACTTTCTAAAACAGCTTCCTATTTGCTAAATTTAACTTTGGTCCTATCAATAATAGGGTAACATTTCTCTACTTTGGCAAAAGTAGGAGAAGCTTTTGAGGAAAGCTTATCAACATCTTTTCAGAAAAAATGTTTTTAAATGCACAAAATAGAATGTATATACTAAGGCACCCCCTTACTTTCAAATTCTTTGCTACAACAGAAAGTGCTTCTATAAGTTTTTTTTTTTAATATACATATAGGTCCTTTATCTTCTTCTTTGATCTCTTTGGGATATAGCCCAGTAGTTATAACACTGAATCTAAAGTTATAAACAGTTTAAGTGATTTTTTTTCTGGAGATTTGGCTCCAAATAGCTCTTAGAATGGCTGCATAGATAGCCTTATTATGAGTGCATTTGTGTGCCCATCCTAAAATTGTCATTTTAATCATTCTTATTAATAGAACAGCAATGTGGTACAGTGGAAAGGAATACAAGATCTAGATTTAGGTTTCAGTTTTGCCACTAAATAAGTGGGTGATTTTGGACAAGTCACTTAATTTATCTGGTATTTGGTTTCCTTACCTATAAAAATCAAGTGGTTGGACTAGATGACCTTAACTGTCTCTTTATAAAACTAGTTTAATTTCTTGCTTGTTGTTGCCCATTTTCTGCCAGGAGTTTTGAACTTCCTTTATTATCTCACCATCTTAGAAAATATAATTTTACCTTTCTCTAGTCTTTAGATGTATTTTACAAGACCTGAAATTTTTTTAAAATACTATTTTTATTAGTTCTATTATAGTTTCATATCTATCCCCACTGGTGTGGAAGGGGTGAGAAAAAGCTGATGTCATACTACTTAACAATCCTAAAATTCAAACTTAACAATTGTAATGTAAAAAAAAAAGACAACTTTGAAAAATAAAAGTAGGAATTGTCAAGATCAATGTAGTGGGGGCAGCTAGGTGGTGCAGTGGATAGAGTACCAGCCCTGAAGTCAGGAGGACCTGAGTTCAAATCTGGTCTCAGACACTTAACACTTCCTAGCTGTGTGACCCTGGGCAAGTCACTTAACCTCAATTGCCTCAGCAAAAAAAGCAAAAAAAAAAAAAAAAAAAGATCAATGTAGTGACCAATGATGATTCTAGAACACTGATTATAAAAGTGCTTCTATGAGAAGTGGTACCCTGGACACAGGAGCTCTTAAGTTGTTGTGTCGTGGACTCTTTTGTTAGTCTGGTATCCCTTTATCCCTTTATCCCTTCTCAGAAAAATGTTTTTAAGTGAATAAAATAGAGCATATGATATTATAAATGATTTTTTGTTGTTGTTTTGCTTTATTTGACTATACTTGGTTACAGGAGAGAGATTATATTTGGAAGAGGGGAATTATGAGATAGAGAAGGGAAATAATGATAGTAATGTTGCACATACACACACACCCCCCCGTTCAGAAAAAAAAGAATGTTGATGAAATACATAGAAGAAAACAGAAGGAAATTCAGAAGTGAAGACAGAAATGAGTTGGCATTAATGTGTTAAATTTAATACAAAAATAAGATCTGGACCTGTACCAATACATAATGATAAGCATGATTTATAGAATTTCATCCAAATGCACATGGAAATTTGAGAATAGACGGTCTATCTACTTAGTTTTTCCTAAGTGGATAGATATACCAAAATCCTTTGAATGATTACAAATCTCTTTCAGGAAATAAAATGAGGTATTTATAAAATACTGTGCAAACTTTAAAGCTCTTAGAGATATCATTGTCATTTTCCAGCAAGTCTATGGTTTTTTAGGCTTGGTGCAGTTAGAATGGTATCATTCATAGATAGGAATATCTGGAGGAATTTACCATCCACAGGGAAAACTCTTCAATCTAGGTTCTCTGCTGGACCCCATTGTCACAGTGATGAATATATTTCTCTATTGATTTTCTCTCAATTTGTTTTTTTAAGTTTTAATAAAGTTTAATGATTCTCTGTCCTCTTTCCTGTCCCCTCCCCAGTATCTGAGGTATGTCTAACTGACGTCTGAGGTATATAAAGGAGAAAAAGATATCCCAGATATTGGTCCTCAATGCCCTTATATTGTGTTGCCTCAAGCACAGATCTCTGGAATATTCTTGGTCTAATATGGCTGCTTTTCCTATCTTTGCTCTCTTCCATACCATTTCTACCTGCCCTATCAATACATCTCAACTTATGATATTAGTTTCCAAGTATAGTGGTTTTACTTTAACCCTGCTGAAGAGAACATGTTGTCATAATGATGTATGTGTATTTCTACTTTTTTTCTATGTGCAATCATTCTATTTTTATTGTTGGATTTAACTTTTTTCATAGTTTTTAAAAAATATTTGCTATTAATATGAGAATACATGATGATCAAATATCCCATGGAATAATTTTTCTTGTTGCCTTTGATTGTGATTAAAACCTACTCTATCAACTCCAGTCTTGTTCCTCCAAGGACTACCTGTAAGCTTTCCTTGTATCTAGCTACAATTTTCTCTTCTTTTTCTGATTTTGTTAATAGTAAGATGGTCAATATTGATATTATTTGGTTCTTCTAACAATATATGCACTCAATGGTCATTTGACAGGGATATCACAAATATAGTATTGACAGTTAAAATGAAGTTTGTTAATAGTCTCAAAACTGTAATTCTTAATACTCTCTGCTTTCTTTTCCTTCTTTTACTATCATTGCAGAAATTAAGGGGGCCACACAAATCTCAGTGACATTTTTTTTGTCTCTTGCTAGAGTTGCCATGAATTAAAAAAAAAATGATATTGGTGGAGGAACCATCTCTGGCTAGCTAATCACCTTACACATAAGGTGACCATGTGTAATTAGTTAGGTTGCTTCTGAGAAAACAGATTTGGTCTGTCACTGGGACCATACTGGAAGCCTTCCCAGCATGATAGAATCTGTCAAAATTTTCATTGTGCTGGCATGGTCTTAAAGAGCTCAGAGTTATATCTAATCCTAACTGAATTATTGGAGTAGGATTTTGTTAAGACATCTTTCTAATACTGATACTTATATTTACGCTACTATGATAGGAGCATTACCATTCAGGGTTTCCCTCCTCCTCCTCTCCCTGAACAAAGTAATCAAAAGTAAACCAGTTTTTCTCTGAAAGGTGAAAAGCTGTTCTTGGGACTAGGTTGGCCCACTGGAATAAAACTTAGGCTGTGCTTCTCTTAACAACTTCCTGATAGTTTCTGGTCATATTAATCCTGTTTCCTGATCACCTAAGGACATAAAAAAGTCTACCCACATGAAATCAGGATGCTTCAGACTTGGAGAATTTCCAAAACCAAGTGAGTTGCCACATCCTACCCTACAGATTAGACATAGTTTTGTAGGGAAGCAAGGGTCTTGGGAGGTCTCCCCAAATTAAGTTGAATATCTTTCATATATTATATTTAAATAAACTTCATTTTGTTAACTTGAGTAACCTCTTAGTGCTTCAATTCATTCTTACACAGAATCTCAATTAACCTGAGCTGAATCAGGTTCATTAAAACCTAATCTCATCAAGTTGTCATGAGGATCTAATGTGATCACATACATGAAAAAGCTTTTTAGTTATAACATGTTACCATAAAATTTCAGAGTTGGAAAAGATTCCAGAGTCCTCTGACTGATGCATATATTCCTTCAAATTAAGTATGTATTATAAGCATTCTAAACTAATCCATGATAAGTAGAATATGGGTTTTCATATCAAGCGTGTTTCTAGCCTGAAGGAAATTTAGAAATTAGCTAGCACAAATTTTTCATTTAACAGATAAGGAAACTGAGGCTCCTTTATGTATAGTTACAAGGTTACACAGGTAGTTAAGTAGCAGAACACACATTGAAGTCCACATCCTCTGACTTCATAACTAGTCCTTGTTTCTACTATATCAAAGTATCTTTCACCTTCTCTGCTTCTTTTATGTATTTGTATTATAATAAGAACTTTGAATTTGTTCCCTCCAAAGAGTGAGTAACTAAAAAATTTTGAGTGGTAACATCTAGACAAAGAGGTATGTTAGGGAAGGCTGTATTATAGAGGCAGGGAAACTTTTAGGGCCCTTTACAGTCACTCTATGTGGGCAGCTGTTTCTCCTCCCACACACAAGATTGGCCCTATGTTTTATTTAGATTTAGATTGAAATTCATTTGCATCCCATGAGCATGAATCACGTGAAGAAGCTGAGTGTGAGAGGGAAGACACCATTGAGATTAAGTATTGCTAGGGTTAACTATTTGTATTTGAACAGAGATACCTGATAGGACAGGACCCCTCTTTCCCTCAGCCCAAGCTGAAAATATTCTTTCCAAGTTCCCCATTTTCCTTATTTCAAGTTGTCTTTTCAATTATTTTGTATTTTGTATGTTGTTGAAGTTCATTCATTTCAGAATTGTCTTTCTCTTCAAGATACCACTTGGAATTTTCTAGGCAAAGACATTACAGTGGTTTGCCATTTCCTTCCTCAACTCAATTTTAGGATAAGAAACTGAGGCAAACAAGGTTATGACTTGCCTAGGTTAACACAATTACTAAGTGTCTGAGGTCAGATTTGAACCCAAGAACATGAGACTTTCTGACTTCAGGCCTTTCACTCTTTTCATCATAATCCCTAGCTGCCTAATTATTTCAACAAGATAACTTCCAACAACTATAAATCAGCTTTTAAAATCTGGTAGATTCTTTTCTCCCTACCAATGATTGTGTCTTTACCTTTCACACAATAATAACAATAATCATAAGAAAAATAAGAACAATTAACAATACTATTTTACTAAAAACCTCCTGTGCAGCAGATCTCAGGTTTTTCAATATAAAGGAATAATCACAGTATATGTCTCACCCCAGTACTGTTTCAATCTGAACTATGCTAAAAAGTGGCAGCGTGGTATAATGGGTAAAGTGCTAGACTTCAAGTTGGGAAAACTTGAGTTTAAATTCCAACTCAGACACTTAGGAGCTCCTGATCCCTGAGAAGTCACTTAGCTTCTCTTTGCTTCAATTTCCTCTCACTTGCAAAATGAAGGGATTGGATTTGATGGCCCTGACAGTCCCTTCCAGTTCTAAAGCCTAAGACCCCATAAAAAGAGGAGTTTTGTCATAATGATGATAACAGTAAACACATTTCTTGGCAATTCATAATTTATAAATCTCTTTTCTTAATATTCTCTATGGTTTTTAATTCATGCCTGAATAAATGGATTTTGTAGGGTATAATATACTTTAATGGCTTCAAGTTGGAATTCTAAAATGAGAAAAAGGCCTAACTTAGCAGTCAGACCTGGCTTTCTCTAGGGAATCATTTGAGATTTGTCTGGAGACAGAAGAGCTGCTGCCTTGCTGAGTCTAGCCAAAGTGTGGGGAACTGGGTAATGACTCAGAGACCCAAGTCAACCAGTTTCCATTTGAGTGGAATGTGGTCTTGAGGTTAGAGCAAGGGACTGGGAATTGGGACTCTTGAGTTTTTGACCCTGCTTATCACCAGTCTCTTAAACCACAAATTTTAGGTCCTCTGTTCTTCATATTATACATTTTTAAAACATCCAATCCAATTCAGTTCAATAAACACTTATTAAATGTCTAGTATTTCCCGATCAACAGCCTTTAAGGAGTTTACAAAAGTCTAATGGGAGAAGACACATAATAAAAGAGACAGGAAAAAGAGGGGTGGGGAAATATCAAGGGGCATATTGTTCCTTGGAGTTTAAATCAGGTGGAATAGTAGAGCATAGTGGAATAAGCCAAGAAGCCCAGTTTCTGCTCTCTATAATGGAAGGCATTGAAAGGAGTTTGATATTCTGCCCTCTAGTCCACTAATCAGACTGAGACGGGTAGCTAGAGTTAGTACTATAGTGATGAGATAAAAAGTGATGAGCTTAACCTGGAAAGGGCATCTTGTTCTGTGTAGTTGAAAGCAGGCAAAGCAATAAATGCAGAGCAGAATGAATAACCCATGACTGTAGCCCCTTAATTATAGGAGTGCTGTCCTATTATTAGGACAATGCTTGCTCAGTCCAAAAAAAAAGAAGTATGAAATAGGGTACAGATAAGGTGTGTTTTGATGAGGGCAGGGAGATATCTAAAAAGGTTCAGTCTATGTTCTTGATATGTATATTCTTTATCTTATCTCAACTCACCCCTTCAATATGAAAGAGCAGCCCTTTGAATATTTAAGTCAGTTGGTTCCATACAAGTTGGGAAAAACACTTGGTAGTCACTGGAATGCTGTGCAACTATATTGTGTTTACTTTATTGTAA
The DNA here is from genome assembly GCA_023553655.1 of Myrmecobius fasciatus. Taxonomy (NCBI): domain Eukaryota; kingdom Metazoa; phylum Chordata; class Mammalia; order Dasyuromorphia; family Myrmecobiidae; genus Myrmecobius; species Myrmecobius fasciatus. The sequence continues at coordinate 396,029 of JAJPUD010000960.1, forward strand.
ATACTGGTGAACACTGGTCAATGTCTTCCTTTGAAGGAAAAAAAAAACATATATATGTACATATATATATATATATATATATTTCCATTAATTCTAGCAGTTTCTTTTGACTATAGTAACATCCATACCAGATAAGTATAAAATTTGTCTAGTCAGCCAGCCCATCATTAAGTATTTATTAGGCACTTACTATGTTCCAGATACCATGCTAAGTGTCGTGACACAAAGAATGTCAGAACCAGTCCTTGCCTTCAAAGATCTTATATTCTAATGGGAAAGATAATATACAGAAATTGGTGCTAATCATAACTTTATAGTTGAAAAGGTCCCCAGAAGTGATCAAGAAAACCACTTTAATTTATAAATGTTCATTGAAGCCCACCTTGATTAAATGATCTACCAAGGTCATCTAGCTAGTAAGTTTCTGAAATTACATTTGAATTTGATTTTTTTGACTCCAAATCTAGCATTCTTAGATCACACTCCTGTCATCCCTTCCAAATCACAGAGATTACGTTCCTCTGATCAGAAAAATCTACATTAAATTTTTTGGCCCTCCCTGCATACCAAAGGAAAAAATCTAAATTATTAATGGTATTAAAAATAAAATATATTGATATTATACAATATTACATGTGTGTATGTATGTGTAGTGCATTTCTGAGTTTCTACACTTTTTCTGTGTCATGCACTGGCCTTCATATGCCATCTGCCGCTTCTGCAAAACTCCCCCAAATTCCCATTTAATTTCTTATGCTACCCAACAATGCCTCAAACCTACAGCATGTTATACAAGTGTTCTACCTTCCAACTACTAACCAGATCTGACACTGCTTAGCTTCTGAGATCAGATAAGATTGGATAGTGTAGACTAGGGGTGGGAAAAGCTGAATTAGTATAGTTAAATAACAAGAATATGACAGGGAAATAAAGGTAGGTAGGGCAGACTGAATGTCAAGAGTGAGAAGAAGGCCACTAAAATGGAGGTAAGAGACTAAGGTCAAACTATCCACTTCATTTTTTTTTTGTCTGGAACTGTCCCGATTATCTCTTTGGGCATTCACACACCTTCAAGAAACTTTCCTTAGCTAACACTTTTTAAATTAAATGTTAATAGTCATTTTGATAAACACACTAGTGATTTTTTTTCTTCAGTTTAAATAGTAGCCATTATTTTGACATCTTATCCTATGCTATACTTGAGACCCTTATAAACAAGTTCAGGTAAGCGTACCTAAAATTCCTAGAATTTCAGCCTTTATTAGATACATCAAAGGTCATCTAATTCACCTATGGCTGAATACCAATACCTTCTATCCCCAATATAACATAGCATCAGAGAATGACAAATTTAAAGCCAGATGGGACTTGAGAAGCCCCTTAATCTAACCCTTCATTTTAGAAAACATTCTAGGAAGACAGGAAAGGAGCTGGCTGTCTCTATTATGTCCCTATCTCTAGTTTGCTAAGCTAGAGACCAAGGAAATTTTTGGGGTGAGAACTGGAACATTTTCTTGAGCTGAGTTATTTTGCTCCCAATGGGAAAACTACTTCCCTCTGTATTGTCTGATGTATTTTCTCCTGTATATACTTTCTCTGATTACTGGTTTGCTACCAAGTTGGAAAAAATGGATTTTCTTGGATAAATGTTATATATGTTCACTGTAGAAGCTGGCATTTGGTGAAAAAAGGGTAATTTTGGATATATACAGCTTGGAGTCCTCCTTTCCCTTGGTAATGGCACAGTTATAAGAATTTAGCTTGAACCTGATTGCATTCCCTAATCTAACAATATTTAATGGTATAGGTGTAATTTTAGCTAAGGACCTTTTCTCTTTGAAGAGAACAAAATGACTTCTGACCAAAATTTCTCATTTCCCTTCCTGGAAGTTAAAATGAACCTTGGACAAGGGTGGGAGAAGAGGCTAGATATGTCTGTTTTGCTTCCCTTTGATTTACATAGTAACACCACCATACTTACTGCCTGTGGAAATAACAGTTCTTCACAACATGCAGGCCCTTGATGCACAGAATTATCTATTTCTTTTCTTTTCTTTTCTTTTTAAATTCAAGGATGCTAAATTAAGAAGCACTGTTAAATGACTTGGCTTTGTCAGAATAATTTAGGAGTCAGAGGTTTAGAAGTGGTTATATTTTGTCTCTTCCCAATCCTGTTTCCTGAATGGAAAAATATGCCCAGGTTGCTAAAGGCCTGCCTTCTGCCCATGAGAAAGGATCATATATCCCATCATACTCATTTTTTTTCTAGGACCTTGAAGAAATCCCTTTCCTATTGTCCTCTCCAAGGCTTCTCCAAATTCATTTTTTTTGCTAGTCTGGGTATACTTCTTCTAACTTAAACTTCTTCCCTAAATTTACTCAGGTCACCACATTTCCAAAAGAATATTTCATGTGTTCTGACACCACTAATAATATTGCTGTTACTATTTTATTACAATTTTGTATTCATAACCCACTTATCTGCCATCCTAGAATACATTCCTACCACCATCTATGTGACCTTGGTCTAATAGTCTCCATTTTTCCATCTGTAAAATGAGGGGTTTGAAATGGACGACTTCTTATGTTTCTAACTTAGACTATAATCCTACAACTTCCAATATTATTTGCACTTTTACCAACAAAGTTTCTGACAATCAATCATGGTATTAAAACAATCCTCATTATTAAATAAAATATTATAATATTTTATTGTTATTATATATTAGAATAAATAAAATACTATTACATTATTAAGACAGAATACCAGGATTTATTTGCTTCAGAATATGAGGAACTACATAAAGAATTAGCAATATGTGATAGCAAAGTAATTTTCATCCAAAATTCATGGTAAAATGATTGGAAAGTTTTTCACAGTCTGTGCTTAAGAAAATATTCTCTGCAAGACTAATGAAGCAGACCTTGCTGATATGGCCAGGCACATCTGTGTTAACTATTTTTAACCATTAGGTATTTTTCTGTTCCTGGAGTAAAAAAAAAAACAAAGAAAGAAAGAAAGAAAGAAAAGAAATCCCTTGCTTTTCATAATCCATTCAGAAAACTAATTTCTTTTGAACATTTTTTCCCAACACATTCATTTCTGAATATATCCTTCTCTCTTTCCATCTAGTATCTTCCTCTTCTAATGAAGAGTAAAAAAGAAATAAAACAGTAAAGCAAAATTAACCAAAAAATTAACTGTTTTTGACAGAATGTATATTCCACAATTATAAGGCTCAACTTTTGCAATGAAGAGAGTGGTATATAGAAAACAAATTTCTAACAAGTTATTTATGCCCACCCCCTTCCTTCCTGTCCCAGTCTATTATGGATTTTAAGATGGAAGATTTCAGATAAAAGACATGAGTTTCATCCATTTTGATAAAAATACCCCATTTTGTTAATGATGTTTTAAGTAAAACCAAAATCCAGAGGTGATAAGTAAACCTAGAAAACGCAGCAGTTCTCAAAGTCTGAACAGAAATGCAAACTAGACTCTGACCAGGTGGCATATCAAGAACTAATGATTTTACAATAAAATGTCTGCTTCAAACCACAGTATTGATAATAATATGTGGACAAGGAAGGGGGAAAAAACTCATTAACTAATCCTATCCAATCATTTAGAACTAAAGATTTCTTTAAAGGTCATGGAAAAGTGCCAGATTTGAGAGATCTCCTAGTTTGGGAAACTGCCCATGAACTTTATATAACTTCTATTGTAGTTGGGGTTGGGGAGACTTATGGGGAGGGAAGAAAAATGTAAATAGATAAATGTAGTTTAATAAGAGGTGGAAGAGAATACTAACAAAAAAGGAAACCTGAAAAGGCTTACTGGGAGGTTGGTGGTCTTGATGAAAACTAAGCATTCTAAGACAGGTGAAAATGAAGAGTTATACTATACCCAAAGAGTTATCAAACTGTACATAGCCTTTGATCCAGCAGTGTTTCTACTGGGCTTATATCCCAAAGAGATCTTAAAGGAGGGAAAGGGCCCCACATGTGCAAGAATGTTTGTGGCAGCTCTTTTTGTAGTGGCTAGAAACTGGAAACTGAATGGATGCCCATCAATTGGAGAATGGCTGAATAAATTATGGTATATGAATGTTATGGAATATTATTGTTCTGTAAGAAATGATCAGCAGGATGATTTCAGAGTGGCCTGGAGAGACTTGCATGAACTGATGCTGAGTGAAATGGGCAGAACCAGGAGATCATTGTATATGGCAACAAGAAGACTATATGATGATCAGTTCTGGTTCTCTTCAACAATGAGATGTTTCAAACCAGTTCCAGTTGTTCAGTGATGAAGAAAACCATATACACACAGGGAGAGGCCTGTGGAATCTGAATGTGGACCACAACATAGCATTTTCATGCTTTCTGTTGTTGCTTGCTTGCATTTTATTTTCTTTACTATTTTTTTTTCTGGTTTGATTTGATTTTTCTTGTGCAGCAAGATAATTGTATAAAAATGTATGCATATATTGGATTTAACATATATTTCTACCATGTTTAACATATATTGGACTACTTGTCATTTAGGG
>JAJPUD010000960.1:400978-439381 GCA_023553655.1 Myrmecobius fasciatus
TTTGACCCAGCAGTGTTTCTACTGGGCCTATATCCCAAAGAGATTTTAAAGGAGGGAAAGGGACCCACATGTGCAAAAATGTTTGTGGCAGCCCTTTTTGTAGTGGCAAGAAACTGGAAATTGAAAAGATGCCCATCAATTGGAGAATGGCTGAATAAATTGTGGTATATGAATGTTATGGAATATTATTGTTCTGTAAGAAATGACCAACAGGAGGATTTCAGAGAGGATTGGAGAGGCTTGCATGAACTGATGCTGAGTGAAATCAGCAGAACCAGGAGAACATTATACACAGCAACAAGACTATACGATGATCAATTTTGATGGACATGGCTCTCTTCAACAATGATGTGATTCAAACCAGTTGTGTTGTGATGAAGATAGTCATATACATCCAGAGAGAGGCCTGTGGGAACTGAGAGTGAACCACAACACAGCATTTTAACACTTTCTGTGAATATTTCCATGCATTTTGTTTTCCTTCTTAGGTTGTTTTTTTCTTCTTCTCTTTCTAGATCTGATGTTTCTTGTGCAGTAAGATAACTGTATAGATATGTATACATGTATTGTATTTGTCATATAAATTATCCTATCTAGCATGTATTAGATTACCTGTCATCTAGGGGTGGGAGGTGGGGGGAAGGAAAGGAAAAGCTTGGGAAAAAAAAAGGTTTTTTTGCAAAGGTCAATGTTGAAAGGTCACTCATGTTTTGTAAATAAAAAGCTTTATAAAAAAAAAAACAAAAAAACAAAAAAACCCCAAAATTTCCCCCCCTACTCCCCACCCCTCCCCTAGATAGCAGGATATCCACTACATGATAATTATGTTAGAATACTTAAGAAATCGAATATATGTATAGTTATTGCCACACATCATTTTTTGTGCAGGAGAAATCGTATCTATAAGAAAGAATAATCCGATAAAGGAAATACAATGCAAGCAAACCTCAATAGAGAACATGAAAATGTTATGTTGTGGTCCACATTTCACATCCCTCTCTCTGGGTGTATATGGCTTTCTTCACTGAACAATTGGAATTGGTTTGAAGCATTTCATTGTTGAAGAGAGTCATGTCCCTTAGAACTGATCCTCATATAGTATTGTTGTTGCCATGTACAATGATCTCCTTGTTCTGCTCATTTCACTCAGCATCAGTTCATGCAAGTCTCTCCAGGCCTCTCTGAAATTGTCCTGCTGGTCGTTTCTTACAGAGCAATAATATTCCATAACATTCATATACCATAATTTATTCAGCCACTCTCCAATTGATGGGCATCCATTCAGTTTCCAGTTTCTATCCACTACAAAAAGAGCTGCCACAAATGTTCTTGCACAGGTGGGGCCCTTTCCTTCTTTTATGATTTCTTTGGGATATAAGCCCAATATAAACACTGCTGGGTCAAAGGGTATGCATAGTTTGATAACTTTTTGAGCATAGCTCCAAATTGCTCTCCAGAATGGTTGGATCCATTCATAGCTCCACCAACAATGCATCAGTGTCCCACTCTTCCCACATCCCCTCTAACATTCATCTTTTCCTGTCATTTTAGCCAATCTGGCAGGTGTGTAGTGGTACCTCAGAGTTGTCTTAATTTGCATTTCTCTGATCAATAGTGATTTGGAGCACCTTTTCATATGATTATAAATAGTTTTAATTTCATCATCTGAAAATTGTCTTTTCGTATCCTTTAACCATTTATCAATTGGAGAATGGCTTGAATTCTTATAAATGTGAGACAATTCTCTATATATCTTAGAGATGAGACCTTTATCAGAACCCTTAAATGTAAAGATGATTTCCCAATTTGATGCTTCCCTCCTAATCTTGTCTGCATTAGTTTTGTTAGTACAGAAACTTTTTAACTTAATATAATCAAAATTATCTATCTGGTGTTCAATTAAGAGTTCCAGATCTTCTTTGGACATAAATTTATTCCATCTCCACAGGTCTGAGAGGTAAACTATCCTATGTTCCTCTAATTTGATTACAATATCACTCTTTATATCTAGATCATGAACCCATTTAGATCTTATCTTGGTGTGCGGTGTTAGGTGTGGATCCAGCCTTAATTTCTTCCACACTGGTTTCCAATTTTCCCAGCAGTTTTTGCCGAATAGTGAGTACTTATCCCAAAAGCTGGGGTCTTTGGGTTTATCAAACATTAAATTGCTAACGTTTTGTCCTGATATCCTATTCTATGGCATAAGAATTTACATGGGAATTTTGGGAGGAGTTTTGAGGAAGCTACAGATGACACATGAAGGCTGATAGATACACTAAAAGTTTAGAAACTTAGAAAGTCATAAAAATATATAGTATTCCATGATAGCAATATGTTTTATCTTTTAATACTAACCAATACCTTTTTTAATACCATAACAATTCAGACTTTTTCTCTGGTTCAAATGAGGGCCAAAAAATTTTATGTGAATTTTCCAGATCACAGGAGAGCCAGGGTCCTAACCCCAGTGACATAGAAAGGATAACTGTATTAACTCATTTGATCCTCCCAATAAACCTGGGAGGTGGGCATTATTTTTATTCCCATTTTACTGAGGAGAAAATTGAGCAAAATAGAACTTAATTGACTTGCCTAGGATTACATATGTTGTAAGTGCCTGAGGTTAGATTTGAACTCCGGTGTTACTGAAGACAAATCCAAAACACTCTCTATTGCATCACCTGCCTGCTAAAAATGGAATTCCAGGTTCAGGGAACAGTAAACCTATCCCTTTGGCTAGAATAGAATGTACACACAGTGCACAAGGGAACTCTTTCCCATTGAGAGCTGAAATCAGGCACAGACTAAACAAACAGACAATCAAAGTGCAACCTGCAGGAGGATTTTCAAGTATTATTTTAAAAAATAAATGTTTGATATTTGACCTGCATCAGAGTGTTTGCTATCTTGAGGAGGGAGGAGAGAGAGAGAGAGGGAGGGAGAAAAATTTGGAACATAAAGTTTTTTTGAAAACTATCTTTGCATGCATTTGGAAAAATAAAATGCTATTAAAAATAAAGAAAAGAAAAAGAAGTAAATGTGTACCAGAACATATTGTTCTCTATAGTATATAGTATATAAAGATTATTTTTGTGCTGTCAGGTGCCTTCAGATTAAAAAAAAAAGCCAAACAAATCAATCTATTATTTAAATAGAAGTAGTTTAAATAGTATAGAAAGAGAGCAGTGAGGAAATTTCTCTATCAATGCAGATTTATACCTTGCCCCTAGTAAATAATCCTTAGATCACAAGGTCCTTTAGGGGGGACAAGGATGGCTTCCAGCTTCCAAGTATCTGAAAAAATTTATTAATACTTATTACTATTAACTGCTAGGCACTGTGCCAAGGATTTTAAAATGAATTTCTTTGATTCTCACAACCATCCTGGGAGAAGATCCTATTATTGTCCCCATTTTAGCATTGAAGAAACTGGAGGCAAATAGAGATTAAGTGACTTGGCCCACCTAACACAGCTAATAAGAATCTGATGCTGGATTTTGTGAGAAATACTAAAAAAGTTGGGTTTCCACAGTGTTGCAAACTTCCAGATAGTGTAAGATAATGGGGACCACTGACCAAGAGATTCTCAGAATGTGAGAGGTTAAGGGAGCATAAGATTCCACAGAACAATTAAATGATCAATAGAAATCTTGAACAAAAAAGGAATTGGGGAGCTAGGAAGACATAGGTGAATTCAATCAATCAGAAAGTCTTGCAGTTTTGAGAAAACCTCAAACTTAATATCCAGCCCAAACTAGTTGGGGTCAATGACCTGACTTGACCAAATCACTATTGCATCTGCTTAATAGGCTAATTGAGTATTAAACAACAGATGCCATAAGAGGAGTTTTCTGCCATTTCTGAACATGGGATGTAGGATGAGGGAGGGAGAATATGTTTATACATATTTAGGGGGAAATATGTAGTGGGCATATCAGAAAGATTGAAACCCAGAAGGAAACAGACCAGTCTAGTCTCTGAAGGGAGGAACTTGGCCAAACTAGTAAGTACAAAGCTTCTCTCACTTTTGTGCTCAGGGCTCCTTCTTCCTGAAGAGGAGTGGAGCCTGCTGCTGGCCAGAAATGTTAAGACAATTCCTTAAAATTCTTTAATAAATTTTCCTTAATATCTGATTTTCAGTGTCAAGATGTATTTCTAACAATTTGAATTCATTTCTCTAAACAAAATGCACACTCTAGCCATTGCACCACTTGGCTGCCTCTTCAGAGACGAAGGGTGGACAAAGGAAATTAAAAAAAAAAAAAAAAAAAAAAAAAAAAAAAAGCATTGTGGAACCAGGGATGGTGAGTAGGAGGTCTTGTTTGGCTCAAAAACAATTGAAGAAGGAAGTATTACCCAGTAGAGAGGGTACTACACTGAGCTGGGAAGAAGTTTGTCTTGAATTCAAAGTGTGCTGGATAGAATTTTAGGACTAAGAGAAAGTCTCACCCTCTCTAATTCCACTTAGATCTTTAAAGCAAGTTGCCCTCCTCATACTTCAGCTCAGTCATTTTTCAGTCATATCTGATCCCTCTAGGTTTTCTAGGCAGAGATACTAGAATAGTTTGCCATTTCCTTCTCTAGCTCAGTTTATAGATGAGGAAACTGAAGTAAACTGGGTTATGTGATTGCCTAGGGTCAAACAGCCAGTGAGTAGTTGTCTAAAGACAGATTTGAACTCAGAAAAATGAGCTTTCCTGACTCTAGGGCTGGCGCTCTATCTACTGCCACACATACTTAGTAGGTACTTAATAGAATCTGTGGAGTTCAAAAGGATCTAGGTAAATCTATTTGATTTAAAAATTTCTTTTATGAGGACTCATCCCAGCTTCAACTTGAATATCTCCATTAAAGAGGAGGTTCATTAATTCTACTGTGTCAAAAATTCCTTCTTTGTATTGAACTGACAATTCACCTCTCCAAAATTCTAAGGCATCATTAAAAGGTGATCTTATCTCTTGCCTCTAGGCAGTACTATATCTAAACAGGAGGTAGAAATACTCAACATATGGCATAGGGGAATTCCTTATGTCAGCAATTCTTCCTCATACTGTTAAAGTATAGAATTAAGTTTATAGCTCATTGCTGAAGGACAAAAGTTGATCTGATTTGCCTCATTATTAACTCATATTGAGTTTGTAGTCTATTGCAGTCTCCAGTTTTTTAAAACTTGAACTGTTGTCTAAACATTCTTCCCATATCTTGAAGTTAAAAAGTTGAAATTTGGAACCAAAGTATAATATTTTGCATTGGGGAATGGGGAGGGAAATCTATGATTTCATGAGTATACCTGACTCCGGGTAAGAAAATTCCTTCCATTAATATGGATTGAAAACCACTTTTTAGCTTAGGGTCAGAGAGTTGCATTAAAGTGACACAATCAATACTTGCCAGAAACAGAACCTGAATTTGGACCTTAAGACTATACCTATCAAATCAGGTTGCTTCTGGTCGTATAATAAGATTCAAGAATAGATAGATCAAATCTAGTAACAAAGAATTTAAGGAGTGTCCACATCCTGTTTTTTTGTTTTGTTTTGTTTTTTACTGAGGCAATTGGGGTTAAGTGACTTGCCCAGGGTTACATAGCTAGGAAGTGTTAAGTATCCGAGGTCAAATTTGAACTCAGGTCCTCCTGACTTCAGGGCTGGTGCTCTATCCACTGCACCACCTAGCTGACCCCACATTCTTTTTGAATAAGAATTTTTTGTTATGTAAATTTTCAGTGCCCAATGAACTCCCTCAGAAACTGACCTGTAATTGTAACCCTTTTCTTTTAATTGTTTCTGAAAAAAAGATGTAAGCCTAGAGATTGAGAGGTTAGCATCAGACCATTAGATTTGAGAAACATCAATCTAGAAATGATGATTGAGTTCATGAAAGCTGATGAGATAATTAAATGAAATAGTATAGATGGAAAAGGGACTAGGACAGAACCGTAGGATGTACCCACAATTTGCAGGTATGATTTTGTAGGTGAAGAACCTGCAAAAAAAAAGCTTTGAAAGGCTGGATCAGATAGGTAGGAGAAAAACCAGGAGAGACTAGGATCATGGAAACCCAAAGAAAAAAGAAAAAATGATTGACAGACTTAAAGGCCATAAAAAAGTTGAGAAGGATGAAGACTGAGAAAAGGCAATTACACTTAGCAATTAAGAGATGGTTGCTAACTTTGGAAAGAGCAGTTTCACTTGAATTATGAGGTTGGAAGTCAAATGGTAGAGAGTTAAGAAAAGAATGAGAGATAGAGAAGTGGAAGCTCTGATTGCAGATGGCATTCTTGAGGAGTTTAGCCACAAAAAGGAAGAGAGATACAGTATAATAGCAAGCAGGAACGAATCGATCAAATGAGGAATTTTGAAGATGAGGGAGACATGAGCACATCTGAAGGCTCATGAAGGGAAGCAGTCAGCAGATATAAAACCAATGAATATAAGTGAAAGAATGAGGATGATAATGAGGGCAATCTGTTGGAGAAGATGGGATGAAAGGGAATCTTGCTCCTGTAGAGTTTAGTCTTGATAAGGAGAAGGGAGCTCTTCATTTGAGATAAACATGAAGAAAATAGTTGAAGAAATCATGAGTGGTATAGATGGAGGGGACAAAAGAGTATTCTCAGGGAATTGCCTCATTTTTTTTTTTTTAATGAAATGAGGCAAGGTTCTCATGTAAAAGAATGAGGGACAGGAGAGTCATGGAAAATTTTAAAAAGGACAAAAGGTTTGGGAGAAAGTTGCTGTGGTGAGTAAGATAGTGAATTAGATAGGTATAGAAAAATTACTGCAGTGAGGGCCCAGTTGAAATTATAGAACATAAACTTGTAGTGGACACAGCAAATAATTTTTTCTTGCTTAATTTGGCAGCATGTAGTAGGAGAAAAGTCAGGGGATGGTAAGAGTAAACCAAGGTGGAGACTTGGCAAGATAAATAATACAATAGTGGGTGAGAGAGACTTAAGAAGACAGTGTAGAGCTGAATTGTTTCATCAAGAGTTAAAGATGGAGAATGGGTTAATGGCCTGGCAAAGAAATGAAAGATAGTAGAGGTCATGATGAGAATAAAGAACAAGATTTGGAGTTGTAAGGCAAAGGGAGAAGTAGAATAATAATCGACTATTCGGTAAATTAATTTCAGAATTCATAAACAAAAATAGTGAGTTTTTGAGTGATAGCAAGGTCAAAGATATGTGACTGAAGTGAGATTGAGGAAATCATGGGGAAAAAATGTTGAAGAACTGGTAATTTAGTGTGTTTGAAGGAGTATCACTATATATGTTTACATCCCCAAGTATGGCAAGAATTGGGGAGAAAAGAAAGATTGTGAACTCATCATGGAAAGAAAAAGATTGTCCTAGAAGGAGATGGTCAACAACTACCAGAATTTTGATTGTGAATCCCAAAGGATGATGGGTTAGGGTGGACTTGGAATAGGGGAGCAAGGAATATTAAAACTACTTCATCTTGATTAATGAATTTGAGGGAAATGAGGGAAATGCAACCAGTGTTAAAAGGGGAAACTGTGACATCAGAACAAAGCTAATTTTCAGCGAGAGCCAGAAGATGGAATGAGTGAGAAAGATGTAAGATGAAAGCAAACTTTGATACCGACGATAATGAAGCTGTTCATATGCTGTTCTTTCCTACTTTTCCAGTCTTAAATTTCACTCCCCTGCACATGCTCAATAGCCCAACTACACTGGCCTAATTATTGTTCTTCATACACATTTCAACTCTCACCTCCGTGTTTGCTTTGGCAATGACCTGTATCAGGCCAAAACCTCTCAGTTTTGGCTCTTGACTTCCTTCTATACTTAGTTCAAATCCCATTTTCTGCAGACTTTTCCTTGTTTCTCCTGCTTTTCTACTCCTTATCTATATTCTATGTAGTTATTTTCATGCTGCTTTTTCTTCTGATTCTATTTTGCTTTTCTTTAAACTCAGCACACAGGAAATGTGTACATTTGAGCATACGTGCACTAGTACATAGAAAATGTTACACAGATGTGCATTGATTGATTCACAAATTATCTTCAGAGTGAGGAAATCATGGGTACTTTCAGTTTTAAATAGCTGTTGTGAATGATGCTTAATGAATAAATTGCCTTGGTTTCTCCAATATCTTGTTTTCTGAGCCACTAATCATTTTCTTTGTGCTCTCTGTTTCTTTCTGTTTCTCTTTTTCTGTCTCTTTCTGTCTTTCTCTCTGCCTGTCTCTGTCTCTCCTCTCTTCCTTTCTCTCTTTCATCTTCTATCCTTTAGGAAATGGAGCTACATATTAGGGATATTTTTAGTTTATCCTGATCTATAATAAGAGACAACCTGATATAGTGGGAAGAGAATAGATGTGGAGTCAAAAAACTCAGATTTAAATCCTCTACCACTTTATCTTTGTCCCTAGATCAAAAATGAAATAGTTGGAGGTCCTTTCAAGTACTAAATAGGTAATCCTAATAAAAGCTTTTTCAGCGTGAAAAAAACCTTTTTTTTTTTTTTTAAATCATTAGAGATTTAGGCTTTAGTGAATTAGGAGTCATCACAACATTTGAAATATTCCATAATTTATATTATGAGCAGGGATGTTGGTAAGAAGACACATTATAAGGAAAATAAATGAAATTCCTTGATTTAAATGTGCAAGGATGCATTCTCTGAGCAAGGTTTACATGATTATGTATGCAGTACTTTAGAAATGTTGCCCAACTCACTATGCAACAATTTATCCCTAGTGAGTGTTGTTATATTGTGTTTCAGTAGAGTAGGCTTCTCTCTTAACCTCAGACAAACTATTGCTAGAACTCAATTTTAGTCAAAGCAATGTGGTAGACAAAAATAACATGGTCATGGAACTGAAAAAATGTGTTGGAAAATGCTTAACTGGCTCTTTGGTGGGGGTGGGGAGTAAGCATATGTATGTTTTTTTTAAGGTTAACCTGCACTATTAACATTTTCTTCATCATTTTCTTAAGTCTAACAATCAGCAAAGCGATAAACCAATCCCTAACTTGTAGCACTTTCTGACACTAAAAATTTAATGTCCAGGTTTTTTAAGTTGATTTAAGCATACCCTTGCCTAGAGGACTTCACTTTACTCCTAGCTGTGTGACCTTAAGGAGATCACAATTTCTCTCTTATTTTTTCTTATCTATCCAATGGAGAAACTAGATGTCTAATGTCTTCTTCAGCTCAGTGAATCTGATTCATAATCAGTTGTTTTCTTTCAAAAGGTCTAATCTAATTCATGGCAGATTATCTTTGGATAAGAATGGCTGTACTATTTAGGTGTGACTCCAAACAAAGAAATTTGGGAAGCCCTGCTTTTTCTGGTTTACTTATCTCTGCCAATTGGAGGAGTCTTCTCCTCCAATAATTTATTTTTTTAAATAGACTTTTTTGAAAAGTTACATTTACTTATTAAAAGCAAAAGAATTTTAAAAAGGTAAATGAGCATCCTAGTGTAATTTTAAATGTACAAATTTCAAATATTTTTCATACTCATAAGTATTTGAACTTTTTGACATTAACAATTAAAGGCCTTACAAATGAAAAATAATAATAAAATATTAAATCAAATGAACCATGAGGGGATATAATTGGGATTCTTGTTTTTATGTTTTAGTTTTTTGTTTCTTTGCAAAGAAACTGGGAAAAAAAAGGGGGGGGACAGGCAAAGAAGCTTTCACCAGTGCCAATTACTCAAGAAAAGCAAAGTGTATGTGTATCTTTATAGGCAAGACTCGTCTGTGGACGTGATCTACCTATATGTTTTCAACCTGGAATTCTAGAGCAAAAATATACATAAGGATCTTTAGCACTAGAGAAATTTCATTTCCCCTTATTGGGAGCAGATGTGACTATGAGACAATAACAATGGAAAAATGAGTTGATACAAGTAGGATTTAAAAACTTCTTCCTTGTCTACTCCTGGGAAAAGTTTGATGGTTTCATTTCTGATTTACCTATGTTCTCACCTCTGTCCTTGGAGATGAGGATTCTCTACCTATTCCTTCAGGAAGCAGGGACAAAGAAATGGTCATTAAAGGTTCCTGACAGTATGCCACCCAATTCCTGACAGGTTTTGTGACTCCATCCCAGTCTCATTTTAGATTACAAGCCAGTTTCCTCTTATTGCAGCTGGGGGAAAGAGGCCCTGGCAGTTGTCCCAGAAAAATTACAGTGAAGTCAGAATTAATTTAATTTTTATTTCTTCCCCCCCTTTTTTATCAGGAGGAAATCAAAGTGTTTTTTAAGAGACAGACATTCTCACACTGGAATAATCCAAATTCCACAATGTGAACTGGAGTGAATGTATTAACTCAAAAAAGAAACTCTAGTATTTTACAAATAGCAGAAGAAATGTACACTTAAATAACCAAGAAGTTTATAATAAAATAAATAATGTAAATCACAAGAAAACATATCAACAATTATAAAGAATAACATTAGTTTTTACTCCTTTGAAAAAAGGTAGCAAGTCTTTTTTTTTTTTTTAAGCTGTGCACGTTGTGCCCAAATGACAACCAAAAAAACAGGTTATTACATATTTTTCTGTTCTAAAACTAGGGTAATATATAATTAAATTATAAAATAATCCCTCATATATAATATAAGGACATATGACTAGCTCTGGAGTCAGAGAACATAAGTCCAAATCCTGCTTTTTTATACTTATCATCTGACTTTGAGAATCTGAGACTCAGTTTCCACATGTGTAAAAATCAAAGAGTTGGACTAGGTCACCTCTGAGGTCTTTTCCAGATCTAGATATATGATCCCAAGTTAATTATATATACATACAACTGACATTCACACCTCAGGTCATGTCATTTGCTTTTAAGGGTGAGGACAGTAGACAAGTAAAAAGAATTATATAATATCCTCTTTGCCCCCAAAGTTCTGTATTTTAAAAGGTGCATATTAAGGGGAAAAAAAAAAGAGCAGCTTGTTTTTGCAGTGCTGACTTTTCCTTGTCACTTAGATTCAGCAGCTATTGATTGATGGATTCCAGAATCCATGAACAGGTCTGCTTTTATCATGTCCCATGTCAAAAGAACCAGCAGATAAAAGAATACTGTCATGCTCCGGTCTCTCCTTTTAGACATTTTCTCCCTGAGCTTGCTTGAGCATCCTTGGGAAGGTTTTCCTCACCAGGAGAATCCAAATTCACATCCAGGAGACATACTGTTCTTGTGTAGTCGTGTCCAACTCTTCATGATCCCATTTGGGGTTTTCTTAGCAAAGATATTGAAGTAGTCTGCCATTTCCTTTTCCAGCACATTTGACAGATGAGGAAATGAAGGCAAATAGGGTAAGTGACTTGCCTACGGTCACACAGCTGGTAAGTGTCTGAATCTGAACTGAACTCAGGAAAAAGAGTTTTCCTGATTCCAAGCCCTGTGCTCCATCCACTGTCCATGAGATGGACATGTGCTGCCCATGAGACATCCTGAGCTGGGAGCTAAGGCAAAAAGGGGGTTCAGCATTCGTGTGCCTTCCAATGTGTATCTCTGCCCTCTGACATAAGACAGAGATCACGAGGTGAGAAAGAGGTATTCACACCCAAAAATACAATTTTTGTGTCCTGGTACAATGGGCCTTCCAGAATTCTCTGGGTCTCCAGGTCTTAGAATGTGGAGACAGGATGAACTCATAGAGAGGGAGTGACCTTGAGATGATCCTTGAAAGCAAACAACTGCCAAACTCTAGACTCTGGACCACTGTTCCTCAGGTGAACATAGCTGCTGCCAGATGAACAACCTACTCTCTATATGCTAAAACCTGATTCCAGGGACAAGCCCCAGTGAAACAGCCAAATGTACACAAAATAGCACCATTTTGGCCAAAAAAAAAACCTTTTTCATGTCTGGGAGGTGGTCCTGCTGTTTCTGGTTAGCCATATAGCTGTTTGAACTGATAGCATTCATTGCAGTACCCATTACACTTGGTATTGCCAAAGTGATCACAGGCTGGGGCTCGGCAACGTTGCTTGGGTAGCTCTTCCTTAATGGGCTCTCCCCTAGGGATGTCAGGCCCCAGTCGCTGGTTATGTCGCTGGCACTCTGGGCACAGCTCTTCCCCTCTGTGGGCCACAGAGTTCTTACATGCTGTTTTTGCACACTTTTTTCTCTGAGAGCTCTGGATTGTTCGCTGAATATCTCGGCACTGGCTGGATCTCTGAAATGAAAAATTCAAAAGAATGGTTAGTTTACAAAGTCCAAAAAAGAAACAAAATTCACTTGACATTTTTTTTTTCTGGGACATTCTGAATTTATCAACACTATTATCTTTCTTTCCCAGGACAATGTGGAAAAAATACTCATAGGCTGATTTTCATGCCAAGGTCTTTAAAGGCGGGGAAGTATAAAAGTTCCACCTTTTCAGTACCAGAAAAAGACAAAAGAGGCTTTTATAAGGTTGAGCTGAGTTCCTCAGATCACTATTTGTAACACAGATCTTGCCAAGTTGTAACTATTGGGGAAAGAGTAGGAGGGGAAAAGAGTTTGTTGCTTTACATAGTTTTGCTATCCTTTCATCTCTTTCTTTGTCATGCAGGGAAAGACCAATGCCATAGCAAGGCCACATTAAAAAACTCTTAACGCCCTCATTCCCTTCAATAATTGTGGGTCACATAATAACCTGAGCTTTAGTTTTCTGATTAATAGTTATTTTGTCTCACAAGCACATGCCTGTAACTTTGAAAGTTACTTCACAATCAGTGCCTTTGCCCCTTGCCATTCCAATTAGGAGGCATCTGCATTGGCCAGTCATTGAGAACTCTGCTCCAACTTAATGGATTCAATTTAAATTATCTTGGAATGCCATATCATGTGTTTAAAAAACTCCACATATATAAATATTATGGCTTCTTTCCTTCCTTTTTCTTTCTTTTTTTTCCTTTTTCTTCCTTTCTCTCTCTCTCTCTCTCTCTCTGTTTTTCTTTCTTTCTTTTTTTTAGAACTCTTTGGGAAGGTCTACCTATTACTGTGAAAAGAAAATATACAACCCTAATGATTATACATGAGTGGGTAGGGCTGGCAACCATTTCTGATATACCTCTGATTGTCTCACCAGCTGTTCTTCAGTCCTTTTTGCTTCATGAAATCTCAGGTTCTGGGCTTCAATAAAACATTTCTGACAGTATCCCTCAAACAAGGTACTGCCTAGGGTACCACATTCTCTCCCTAGACAAGGAATGGCATTCTGGAACCTGGAGGCTGAGGGATCAGTTTGACCTGAAGCAGGGAGGTCACCTGGAATGAAATATGTGCGAGTTAAGTATAGACAACAACTAAGCAGTTATGAAGATGTGAAGATTACAAAATTAAATCAACTCCAAATGCAGAGTGGAAGCTCAGAAAAAATAAAAATGGAGTACTGCCACTTGTAGTTAGATAGCACCCTTCCTCCCCACCAAAAAAAAAAAAAAAGTATAAATGCTAAAATTGAAATATTCTGTTTTCTTAAATGAATGCCTTCTTTTTGTCAAAGGACAGAAAGCTTTCTAAAGAAAAAGATTTCTAAAAAGCTTCTCCATATCCTCTAGACATTCAAAAATAATCAGGGAGGAGGACAATGAGAACTGACCAAATTCACAGGCCATCAGGCTTTGTAATGCCTTCTCCCTTCTCCTATTCTCTGGATAGAAATTTTAGCAAATCATCAGACAGATTGAAATCATAAAAGAGAGAAAAAAAGGATAATATTTTCTATCACATGAATGTTTTCATTTTTATCCTCATGATATTTATGTAGTACTTTGGACTTGGCGATAACTCTTACACTAAACTCATTCTTTTTTTGAAGACATGTACCTGTTTATCCTTAATAGTATAAGGTACACATTCTAACTGTAATACAAGGTTATAAAATGAGGAACTACTATTTTTCAAAAGAATTATTTTAATTCAAATCAGAATCACTTTCCCTCTGGTTGAAGTTCAAGAAACTCATTGCAAATTTATTTCCCATTTTATAGTTAGGTTAGTAGAATATCAGCTTTCTGCTTCCCTTCCACTTCCAAGTTTCTACTGCTTCCTTGAATTCAGCCAAAACAGAATTTAATAGGTCATCTTGTATCTGGCCAGCCATGCCTGCCTGTCACCTAGAATGTTTCCTTTTCTCCAGGTTGCAGTATTATTGGCAAATTATTGACTATCTTTGTCAAAGCTACTTGCTACATGTGAAATACTTTGCAAACTTTAAAACATTACATAAATGACGGGTTTTTTTTTTTTGAAAAAAGGTATTTCAGGATATAGAGTTCCACTTATTATTATTATTTATTTTTTTTAGAAAAATGGTATCTCAGGATATATAGTTCCACTTATTTTTATTATTATTTTTTTTTTTAGAAAAATAGTATCTCAGGATATATAGTTCTACTTACGTTTATTTTCTCGGTATTCGATAAAACACAGAGTACAAAAGCCTTGGTTTTCCGGTGTCCCAAAGTACATGCAGCCAGCTTTTCGGCATTTACTGGTTCCAGTCCTGTTGTCTAGGTTCCGCCCAGCCTGGGAGATGGTCCCAGAAGCGGCTTCATGACCAGTTCTTTGGCAGGGATGTTGATGGATACTCTGGCTCAGCTGCGAGGGATCAGAGAATGATCTCTGATGGTAGGAAGGAGGAAAACTGGAGATGGTGATAGGGGAAGGCTCTGTAGTCCTTTTGAAGCAAGTACTACAAATCCCATTAAAGGTCCTGGTGACATCCTGATGACAGGCCTGGCACTTCCCAGCATCCAAATGCCGATGGTTGCTTAGGTCACAGCCAGGATTGAGTTGCCGAGTATTATGGCACCGTTCACAGAAGCCATTGTGTTGCACGTTCAGGGTGAAGGGACATCCAGGGTTTTTGCATTTCATTGCAGTTGTTTCACTAAATAGAAAGAGGCTGGGAGCAGTTGGGGGTGCAGAGTGGGGTCCCATTGCTGGCAGTTCCTCAGGCTTCCACCCAATGGGTTCACAAGCTTCACCAAGTCCTATCCCCTTGAGTTTCTCCAGCCCTGGTTTAGAGTTCTGTTTTCTGGGTTTATTTGGTATATTTTGCCGCCTCTCAAAGCATTCATGGCAAAAAGGCTGTGTGTTTACGGACATGAAGAAAGGACAGTTTGGGGTTTCACATTTGACTTCCATGAGGGAAAGTTGGGGCAAGTGGGGTTCTGGCCCATTCCTAGCATGGGCTTCTCCATGATTCTGTTCAGTGTTCTCTTGCCACTTCTTATATTCATGCTGAACAAGCTCAAAATAGTCTTCCACCAGATTGATCTCTTTGGGTAAGTTAGCTTCATCCAACCTACAGACCAAGAAAAGTGGGACAGCATTTACAACACTGACCTGTGGGGCAAGAATCAAGACAGGAAATTTGGCAAGATAAGCATTATACAACTGAACTTTTATTAAAGGACCTTCCTTTCCAAATTAACATGGACCCTCCCAATTAATCCACTGACAAATACAATAGAGTCATATATAGAAAAAATGGATAATCTTCTTGGAAGAAGCTATCGTTTCTTTATATGAAATACCCTATCACTGCTCTGCCATTTTACAACTCACTTTCTGGGACTCAGTCTGCTCATTTGTAAAATGAGAAACTAGGTGATACAGTGGATAGAGTGCTGGGACTGCACTCAAGAGTCAGATCTGGCTTCAGACATTAAAATGTCTGAATGACATCTGTATGAATCTGGGCAAGACACTTGACACTGTTTACCTCAATTTCCTCATCTGTGAAATTCAGCTGGAGAAGGAAATGGCAAACCACTCTATTAACATTTTGCCAAGAAAACCCCAAATAGGGTCAAAAAGAATAGGACATCAGTGAAGCGACTAAACAATTACAACAAAAATTGGGTTAGATGAGAGAACCTATGTTCTCTTCAAGCTTTAAATTTATGATATATTCATTTAGCCAAATTTAGTTTATTTAAAATAGTGCAATATCTAAAGAAAATGCTATCATCTACTCTTCTTGTACCATATGCTTTATGCCTTTAAACCTTAAGGGGGTAGGGGGAAACTTTGCTTTCAATTACTTGCAAATTAACTCTCCTCCACAGGTCCCCCAAAATCTCCCATATGTCAAAATATTGTTTTGATTTTGAATAACATCTAGTCAAACTTTTAGTCCCAGTTTTCCTGAAACTCAAAATTATCTTAAGATTTTGTTTCTATTTGTGTTAACTTTTTGTGGTGGTGACTAATAAGTTAGCATGGTCCTCAGGTGCTGTTTTTTTTTTTTTTTTTTAACATTGGAACACTGCTTCCTTCATCCACTCTTGTTTCCATCTCTTATTTATATCTATAAATCTTCAAGGAGAAGCAGGGATTTCTCTAACTTCAATTCAATTCCATCTGATTTGACAATTATTTATTAAATATCTTCTATGTACCAGGAACCATTTAGGGGGCTGGGGATAGAAAAAACTTAAGGGAAACAGCAGCTATCTTTAAGATTTTGTGTTCTTCTGGTGGTGATGGTGGGGAACACACATTCAAAGAAAGTAAATACAAGATATATAAAAGTAATGTTGAGGGCAGGTAGAGAGGTGGGAATCAGGAAAAGTCTCATGTTGGAATTGAAACAATCTCAAAGGAAGCTAAGGCTTTCAAGAGAAAAAGGCTAAGAGGGACATCATTCTTGTATTAACCACATGTGAAACATACAGTTGAGACTTCTCTGGTCCCTCCCCTAAGTCTAGTGGCAATCATTTGAATGCATATATATATATATATACATATATATATATATATATATATAATATAAACAGTCTAAATCAGTATATACATTTTGAAATATATGAAGTCCATCAAGGTTGGAAATAAAACAACCTTACTAAAATATATTAAAAAAAAATTTCTCAGTGATTCTTGTTCTAATATTCTATCTGAAACTGGTTTGCACTTCCTGAATCTAAGCTTAAAAACCAATCATATGGTATTCCTAATTTATTCATACCTCCAAAATGAGGGTCAGTCCTCATTTTATTTCCCAGGGGAGGGAAGGAGATTCCAACAAAGCTAAGACTCAGCTACAGCTGGAAGGTTGCTGGAGTACTATTTTAGGATAAAGTGTAAAAATGCTAAATAAACCAATATCCAGAAATTTACTTACTTTGCAGCATTGATTAAATGAATTGTCCCATGGTCCCAGCCTTGCACAGGGATTTCTACTACAGTCAAGTACTCTTTGAGTAACTTCTCCTTCATCTCTGCTTCTGGCTCTGTCAGAAAATGAATTTTCAAGTCCTCAAACCTTCCTTTTTCTCTGTTAACAAGTGGAACAGCTCTGATTTCTGAGGAGAAAACGATATGTGGATGTTTTACTCTACTAAATGAGATAGTGCCTGAAATAAAAAACATGCTAAATGTATTTATTAATAATTAGTATACCAGAAAAGAGTGCTGGATCAAAGCTAGAGAACCTGGGTTCAAATTCTTACCATATGATTTTAGGCAAGTCACAACTTTTTGGGAAGTTATTTCAACTGTAAAATGAGGGCTTGGACTACATGGCCTCTGAGATCCCTTCTAGATTTTGTTACATGAAACCATAAGTAGGAATGATACCATGAACAAATTGGGAGAGGGAATAGGGAGAAGTCCAGAAAAGTGTTGCCTAAAATCTAATTATCATTTAATTGACAAAAAAAGACTACAGTTCCACCATTCTGTTTACCTCCAGTACTCAGAATACAAACAGGAGTAAAATTTAAAGAATTCTAATTTTTATACAAATACTTCACTGGTTTTAGGTAAAGCTAATATTACATTTACCTGATATGTAACAATTGAGAAAACTTTTTGAAAGACATAATTTTATTTAAATCAGGAATGCAAAAACTCTAAACATGAATGGAGATGATTAGCACTAATATCTAAAATAAACTGAATTTAAGTCATAGTTTAATTTTCCTACCTGGTCCGCTGTCCTTTAGAGTAACAAGTGGTGCAAAGTGCTGGCTGTCATAACCAAGGACGATGGGATATCTATAACACTCTTGGGCAGGCCAATGGAGAGGCAAATAAATTCCACCAACTTTCAAAGGAGCAAAATTGGAACCAGATTCTAAGCTTCTCAGCATTTTGTCTATGTAGGGAAAGAGGGGGGGAAATGAGCCATTGAGAATTATCCACACCAAATTCCTTTCAACTATTCCCTGTTTTTCCATCATAAGAAATGCAGTAAAATTTTGGACTGCATTCTAGAGATGAAAACTTTATAGTGGAGAAATGTTTCAATGTATCAGATGAAACACCTTAACTGAAATCATATTACTCTTACCTGAAATAACAATAATTGGCCTTCTGAGGATGTTAGAAAGAACAAATATATGGATTTCTTCAAGTGAATGATACTGAAGCCCACCCCGGGCCACGGATGTATCTGTGGATGCCATTTTGATAAGATTGTCCCACTCTTCATTCCAATTCTAAGGAAAAAATAAAAAAGGTAATTTAATGTAATTTGTCTTTCTTTCCCTCTCCTTCATTCCAGTCTAGATCTATTCATCTGTACCACTCAGTTTTATTTTCTCTTTTCTCTATAAAATCATCTAAATAACCTAATAGTATCTTTCTCTTTATGCCCCTTTCCCTCTCCCCCATTTTTTTATTTTGGTGATTTTTTCCATTATAATTCAAACTCAAAGCTGAAGCTACTTATGGAGCTGTGAGGGATGCTGGGGAGAACTTTGCCGAAAAAAATCTTGAAGTGACATAAAATTAAAAAACCTTCACCCAGATTGTCCACGAAAATTCCATACTCGTGATTTGGAGAGGGATCAGTTAGATTATACATACATGCCTGAAACTGACTCACTGCCTCAATAATGAATGTAAGGGCAATGACACATGAAAACCAGGAGTGGCTCCTGAAAAAAAAGTCACCTTCAGAGATTCTTTTCTTATAAGAGAGATCCCTGGCAGGGATTTGGCCAACACAAGGTCATTTGTGACAACTGTGCCCTGCCCTCCCTTCCAATGCCCCAACATACAGAGAATTAACTGCTTTCTATTTCCCAAGGAGTGTCACACTTTGTTTGACCAGAATCTCCTTACCCTGGTGTCATAACGGAGGCCTGTTTCCACAAATTCTTGGGATTTCAGAGACTCCAGCTGCCAACGGAATTTGAAGTTGCGGATGTCGGTCTCTTTCAGGGTGCTATATAGTGCCTTCCTCAAGACCAGGTCAGTATCTTGAACACCCCACATGTACTGAGATGTAGCATGCATGAGGCAATTCCCATCACCTATAGAAAAGAGCATGGACATTTTATTAACATTTACCTGGAAATGATGAGAAGGGAGGAAGAAGCAAGAAAGCAAGAAGCATTTGTTTAGAAAGCCAGGACAAAATCAATTGGATTTTAATCAATTGCTTGAACAAAGCATTTATTTAACTACATGCAAGTCATTTGCTGTGCTATTATTTAAATCATCTTCCTCAGCATCATGGCTAACATTTCACAGTTAGAATAGTGAAGAGGGGGGATTGTTTTTTGTTATTTTATTTTTAGTGGAGTATTCCTATTTAATGAAAAGCATATTCAAAATTTATCTTTAATGAAGGGTAATAGAATGCAACAGAGATAGAACTGAACCTGGAGATGGGTTCTAGCACCATTGAACCTTTATGTCATTATAGGAATACAGTTTTAAAGAGAGAAAGAATTCAATCCTATCATTTTATAGGTGTGGAACTGAGGCAGAAAAGTTAAAGTTAATTTGCTCAGTCACACAAGTTAAATGTCTAAAGCAAGATTTGAACCTAGGTCTGATTCCAACTTCAGGGCTCTATCTGTCATCACCTAACTACCTTAGTTTCTTCATCTGTAAAATAAGGAGCTTTAACTCCTTATTTAATATATTTATTTAACATAAATACTGTGCTTTAGGGTTTGCCAAGCAAATACACAATCTCATCCTCATGACAATCCTTCAAAGAAGGTGCTACAGGCCACATTATCTCCCATTTATAGGTGAAGAAACCAGCTAAGTGAATTTAGTCAAAATTGCAGAGCTAGACAAAACTGGGTCTAAACTGTGTCTTATTATCACACCTGAGAGAGCACCTTGAGATGAATCCCAAACTATGCTCTCATGTCCCTTTCTGCTTTTATATTCTGACATCCCACCATCCAGAGCTGATGACATGGGCTTTACAATTCCTAGGAAACAGGCATAGGGTAAACATGCAAACATCAGGAAGCAATCCTGGCTTTTCTTACCAGGCATAGGACTGGGATAGTAAGTGACTCACACTGAAGTGACTTGGCTATAAAAGCACTTTACCCTGGGTGCTGGGAGTTTCCTCTCATTTGTAATGTAGGGCTGACAAGACAAAGCTGCTCTGAAGGAATGTGGTATGGTGCTCGGTTTGTCAGCAATAGTAAAGTACTTATTTAAATGGCCAACTCCTCATTAAAAATCATAACATGTCATGAAAATAAGGTTTTGAAAATTCCTTAGGTCAAACAGCTTGTGCTCTTAGTAATTAGGGTTGAAATGTTGAAGGCACTATTGCTAAGAAAGGTGAATATGAGTATCTTTAAAAAGGCACTATTTGAAATAAAAAAAGCTTAAACTACCTATAGATCTTGCATTTTCCCAAACTCTCAAGCAACAAATGCACTGAATCTGTGTTTCATTTGTTGAACTGAATTGAGGCAATCACATACAAATGCATAATCTTTAATTCTTTGAGAAGCTCATAGTTGCTTAAAACCAAGATAATCTGTTTTCTGATGTGGCTAAGCCAATAGTTTTGAAGTCTCATGATATTTTCATCCTAACCAAGTTTTTCAAAATATTTAGATACATCTTAAACTAACATTCTTTCCACTCACTTGTTTGTTTGTTTGTTTTTAAATCAAGAAAACTGTACAGCAAGGCTGGCTAAACAAACATCCAGGCAAATAAACGGAAAAAGGATCATTTATGTCTTGTGTCTAGGCCAAAAGTGTGGCAACTATTACATTCTGTTGAAATTTCCCCTTTGCAAAATCTAGAGCAAAGATAAGGCTTTTTTTTTCCTTGTTCTTACTTTCAGTTCTTTATTGAGGCTCACCAGTACAAAATTCCCTCAGTAACACTTGGAATTCCCCAGTGCCAAGTTATTTGACTAGCAATTGAGCAACTGCTATTGTACTTTTTGTTCTGGTGTGTAGACATTTAAACTGTGAAGAGCATACTGGACTTTCCAAGTGGGTGTGGTTAGGGTGAGCTGGAATAGGCCTATTCATTATACAAGTGAAATCGCAGCAGCCAATAGATGCTGGAATTTTTCGCATGAAGTTTCAATTTTATACCACCTACTCCCTTCCTCATTCACTCTAGTCTCATATCCTCAAATGCAAACCTTGTGAATCACCTGCCAACTCTTTCCCCCCACTTCCAAACAATCCAGTAACTTTATTTAATCCACCCTACAGGTTGGGTTAGGGGGTAAAAAAAATCTTGTCCATAAAAAGTCCTAGATGAAATGACATTTGTTCATTTTGTTTTGCTTTTGTTCCTGAATATCTTTCCTCCTCTTTTCAGACCTTGGAGAGTTTTCATGGGGGAAAGGGAAGAATAAGCACAGATAACCTTAAATTAAAAAAAAAAAATTTTAAAAACCTAAAAAAAAAAAAACCTTTGCCTAAGAAATACCACTCAAACTCCTATAAGAAGATAAATCGGTATCTCTTCTAAAGTAAATGCCAGCTTATGAAAATGCTTTAATCAATAGAAAATATTTCTCGCGCAATTTTTCCTCAAGAAAACGAATTACTTTACAACCAACAAGTCTGAATCAATCCACAAATACTTGCTGATATCTACTATGTGCAAAGTACTGGAAGCTAAGCATTGTTTGGTATTTCATAAACCCCTAATTCTGCAAGGCCACTCCCCTTCTCAATCCCCACCCTTTTCTATGACTCCATCCCTCCAAGTAATGAATGAGGAGGCAATGAAAACCACTTCCCAGGAGACACTATACCCTGGCTAGAATCCTCTTAACATCACCACTGAAAACTATTTCTGTCTACCAGATTCTGTGTTAGGAACCATGTATACAATCCATCTCACTTTCTCTATGACAACAACTAATACAGTATCACCTGTGTAGAATATAAAAAGAGATTATTTTGGAGTCAGACAAGACCCAGACTTAAATATTGCTCGTGACACTTAACTAGCTATGGAAACCACTGAATTTCTCTGAGTCTCAATTTTCTCATCTGTAAAATGGGAATAATACCTATAGTTCCTATTCCCAAGGTGTTGTAAGGATGAAATGTGATAATGAAAGCTTTTTTTTAAAAAGTGGTTTGCTAACTTTACTTAGTACATTATATACATTTAGCTATTATTATTGTTGATATTCTTAGAAAGTCTTTATTCATGAAACATTCCCAGTTGAAGATGCCAAATATTAATGCTGTTTCATCTCGGGATAACTGCCTTTTCCTAATGGTCAGCAAGTATTAAAATCCTCTATTCTCATCAGCAAGATTTAGCAATATTACTGATAATAGGAAACTGCTTCCAACTTCTTATCTAGGCATAAGGACCCCACTCAGTCTGCTCTCTAGCAGTCATCAATATATATCCACAGACTGCAATGTTTACATCCACATCAACCAATAAACCAAACCATGTTTAGAGAAGTAGTAAAAATTACCCAGAAATAATTTAAAACTCAGTAACAAACTTAAATTGTGAACTTGCTGTGATTTTTAAGGAGAATCAGGCATCTCTATTAGTAGCCTGCAGGGGGGAGAAATCAAATATGCTAGGAAGAAAGATCATAAGCAACAGCCAATAGAAAACAGCTCAAAAATGGGGGGAGGGGGAACCTGACACGGCTCTATTAATTCTTAAGAAAAGAGAAAGAAATCATCAGTGTGCATTTAAAGGTGAAAGATCTTGTAGCAGCATATTTTAAACTGGGCAAAGAAAGAAAGGAAGGAAGGAAGGAAGGAAGGAAGGAAGGAAGGAAGGAAGGAAGGAAAAGAGGGAGGGAAGGGAGGAAAGGAAGAAAAGGAAGGAAGGAAAGGAAGAAAGGGAGGAAGGAAGGAAGGAAGAAAGAAAAGGAAAAAAGAAAAAACGAAAGAAGGAAGGAAGGAAAGAAAGGAAGAAAGAAAGAAAAGAAAGATTTCAGCATGTCCATGAACTTGAATGGGGGGGGATCTTCAAAAAAAGGTTAAAAGCTTGCCTTTGGAGGCTCCTAAAGTAGCAGTTTTTAGGGGAAAAGCTGGAAAAATGCTTAAGACCACAAAGCCTCCACATTTATATTAAATATTACCTAGGCTCCAAAGTACAGGTTAAATTCTTTGTGGAAATAAAAAGCCTTTCCTTGAAAGGGTTTGAGTTCTTTAAAATCTTGTTTCCTGGGGCCACAATGGGCATTTTTTACAGGTGGTAAACTGGATGTACAAAACCAGGCATATTTTGCCCAGGATCACACACCACTTTATATATTCAAGCCCAATTCTCTTAACCCTTCAAGCTCTAACAGGTTTCATTAGAAAAAGAAAAAAAAAATCACCTTCTAAAACAACACAACAAAAAACAAAAACAACTTGCCCTTCCTTAGATGACATTCTTTCCTGAGGTTCTCAGGTCAGGTGAATCATCTAGTTTGATTATAATGGCTTTAGCTATTGAATATAAATGAATCCACATGGAAGACTGGAACAACAAACTCACCATTTGTTTTTAGTGCCACAAGCTTCCTGACTTCACGGCACCAGTTGAGCTTTCTCTGGTTTTCTAGTGAATTTTGGATGCTTCTGTCAATTAGAGCAACAAGGATAAACTCCCGGAATTGAGGACAAAACTGGCAAGTCCTGAACATCTCCACTGTGTATCTGTGCATCATCTTAAAGTGATAAATTATCCCATTGGTAGGCTTGACGATATCTTCAGGAGTTCTTTCTCTTATTTTCACAGCTTTTCGCATGTTGCTGAGATATAAAGCCTGGGGGAGAACCTGCTGTTCAGCCATGTTGTTGTAGAGTACCTGAGAAAGAAAAAACAAAACAAAAAACAATCTATTAGGCTAACTGTAATAGCTACTCTCATACATCTACTCATAGAAAATAGGGTTCAAATCTTGCCAATATCCTAATACAGAGACAATTGATTTGAATCCTAAATTGCCTCTGTTCCCCGGGGGATGCTTGTTGCTACTGAAGCTTTACTCATACTGGACTGTTGCAAGTTACATCACTTTTAAAGATTAACCCATAGAAGAGTAGGAAGGAGGAGAGTGGGTCTTGAGGAGGAGGGGGATAACCCATGTTTAAGTAATGCTTGTGGCTGAGCCAGTCCCTCCTATGAGCAAAGGTACACAGTTTGTGTCTCATCATTGGTTCTGAATGATGCCGGGGAATGAGGTTCACTGAGAACTAAGTCCTCTGAACCAAAACCCATCAGCTAACTCTTATGAACTCAGTATAATCACTGGCTGCTTGTAGACCCACCCCCAAGTAACAATCAAGAGATCCTATCCCTGCTAAGCTGCTGGCATTTGGAACTTCAACCTTTTAATCCTTTATTGACATAGAAAGTGAAAACAATGCTTTCATAAAAGCAATTGACATATTGATCATCTCTTCTTTTTAGGGTCTCAGTGAAACATTTATAACAAAATCTGAGGTTCAATGCCATCAAACCACTGATGATGAAAATCTCTCTTTAAAATAATGCCTGACATCCACCTCCCCCTCATGACTACTTAAAGCCATTATATATTTTATTTTTTAAGACTTTTTTTTTTAAGATCATAGATTTAGAGTTGGGTCAGGGAGAACCTTAGATAAACCTTTTGGTTCAAATCCTTCATTTTACAAATAAGGAAACTTTTCTATAATCACATAAGTATTAATGACTCAGTAAAGAGTTTAACCGAGTTTCTGGGGTGAAAGTCAATGTTCTTTCCACTATACCAGACTTTATGCCACCTCTATTCATTATTTCTTTGAAGGTTAGAAATGTCTCTGTGAAGTGATATTCTTATAATCAGAAGTTTATTAGCCTACATTTATAGAAGAGGAAATTAAGAGGAAAGTTAAGTGATTTAATCAATTGATCAAAAAATAGCTATGATATGCTAGGCAAGATGTTAGATATTGGAAATAAAAGTGTAATGAATGCAACAATTCCTGATTTAAAGGAGAACAAATCTCTAACATGCTAGAAATTGGTATACAGAGGAACCAGTCAATAATGCTTCAATTTCTCTTCAGGATCCCTCAAGAAGAACCTCAGATCATATTTTGGTCTATAATAATTAAGCTCTTATAATAGTTAAAATTGGAATTCAATTATTACTCATCTCCAAATCAGTAAAATTTGCTGCTTGTACTCCAAATGCCAACTAGTGGCTGCATACCACTCTCTGCTTCATCCCCAGGGACCTTCATGACTAATCAACAGTACAAGAAAATGAGGGCCCTGAAGAGGCAATGGGAAGTTTTTAAGATCTTTAGTAGGGAAGCACCTTAAAACATAAGAAAGATGGAGACCAGCAGATATTAGTTTCTAAGTGGAATGAAATTAGATTCTAATTATCAAGCCAATTCTGGTTTACAAGCCATTGTAGTAAACACTAGGTTTTGTCATTGCTCCTCCTTTCCTATCATTACCACATCTCACTTTTTAAAAAAAGAAAAAGAAAATCCCTAAACATTTCCCAGTTATCCTGGTATTTCCCCAGGTAGTGTCAAAATATCTTCCTTTCCTTATATGACTCCTGAACCTTCAAGATGACAAAGATATGCATCAAGAATAAATTGGATCTGGTAATGTATTAAAAAGAGTTTTTCCAATGCTAAAAACTAACCCACCTACCATATATCTTAAGGATATCTAGATCCTTGTTTTCTATCTTGGTCTATCAAAATGAATAAGCTATTAACTAATGCAGACATCTGCTACTTTATAGGATTTCAAATCCTAGTGATCACTATGAACCCTGATACTTCTTTCAGTATTATCATTATTATAAATTGTGAAAGTATTTTCTCCAATGGAATTTCTTCAGATTAATTTCAATTTCAATTTGACATTGCTATATGTGACTTGCGGAAAATAATTTTTCCTTCCCTTAGCCAAATATGAGAGTGATTTTCTCTCTCAATAACAAGAAGGCCAAAGATTGGCATACAATGCTACAAATGCAAGTGTAGTGATAACAGATTTTCAAATGTATTTGATTTCTTCTTCAGAAATGTCTTCATAAAATTCACTGATCTGAGAGAGAAATAAGCTGAGTGGCATGAAATTCCTTAGGGAGAGGAGTCTTGGCTCACATCCTGACTTCCTCTCTATGACCAGGGCAAATCACTTGCACTATTTAAATCTTAGCTTCATCTAAAAAAAAAAAAAAAAAAAAGGAAAATAACAATACTTACATAACCTCCCTCACAGAGCAAAATGCTTTGTAAATCTTAGAATATTTAAAAATGGGTTACTATAAAATATTCTGAAAAAATGATTTGCTTTTATTCAATACTTCTTCTAGTCCTAGAAATCACAATTTATAAGGAAGAAAGCAGTGAAAAACTCTTCATGATACAGTACCAAAGACAACTCATTCTTGATGCAGATCTTTATCATCTTGAAGGTTCAGGAGTCATATAAAGAAAGGAAGATATTTGGGGACTACCTGGGGAAATACCAGGATAATTGGGAAATGTTTTAGTCTTCCTTACATTCTGGGAACCAAAATATATCCATATAAAGCCATCTGAACATCAATATTCAAGAACCTAAAGCAGCTAAACCATAACTATA
Organism: Myrmecobius fasciatus; assembly: GCA_023553655.1. Taxonomy (NCBI): domain Eukaryota; kingdom Metazoa; phylum Chordata; class Mammalia; order Dasyuromorphia; family Myrmecobiidae; genus Myrmecobius; species Myrmecobius fasciatus. The sequence goes on from JAJPUD010000960.1 coordinate 427,764, forward strand.
TCATCCTTCAAAACTATCCACTGAAACAAACTGTTCTAAGTTTCCAGTTCTTGGATTTTCTCCATATGGGACCACAGAGTAAATATCCCCTCCCCTCAAAAAAAAATTGTTATATATACTTGTAGAAGAAAATAGTCTTATGAATATGTTTTTAAAACATTTCTCTGACTCATTTCACAAAATTTTCCCCAAATTCTGTCACTGGGAACTACAAAATTCTTTAGAAGTTATTCATGTCTAGAAGTCTCCTCTCTTTTTTTCCTTTTGGTTTTTCTTTTTCTTTTTTTCTTTTTTTTCCATTTTGTATAAGTGTTTTGATATGCAACATGGAAATATGTGAATTATAAAAAATAGAAATATGTGAATTATTTATCAACTAAAACTCCAGTTCTATTTTTGGAAAGCACAAATTCAAAGCTGTAAAAATCCCAAATTATACACCAAAAAAGCTGGAGGCAGAACTGGAAGAATATATAAATCATTGATTGGACCATATTTTGATTTTCTTTGAATCCTTCATAGTAGCCAACATGATGTCTTAGTCTTAGCATGAGCTCAATAAATACTTGAATAAATGCATAAAGGCATAATTGTGGCTCATTTTGACAAAGGCAATCATTCTTTTTCTTTTCTGGCAATATTAAAGATTTGTGTTCGCATTAATTTTTCACTGTTCAGTAGTCTCAGACTTCAGGGCTATCACTCTTTCTTTAATCAGGTGAAATGACAGCTCTCAAAGCACAGGGCTTTTGAAACACTTTATCAGATTGGTTTCACTAAGAGAACAGATCTGCAAGCAGGGAGATTTGGATTCAAACCAATCCATGGGAGCTAAGCTTCATTCTTAATACCCAAGCTTTCCTGAAGAGGCCAGGTGGCAGGATGTGGGACAACCAAGCCTGACAAAGCTAGCTGACCTAGGGGTGGGACTGGAGCAAAGATATTTAAATCTCCTGAACTTTTCCACAGCTGGAATTAAAAGGAAAAAAAAAAAAAAAAAAAAGTCAACCCTGTCTGTTACACAATCGTAAAATACCTGGCAGCCAAGACCTGGGGAAATGAGAGAACTCCCAGGGTAAAGTTTTGTTGCCATTTCCAATACATCATCCTTTATTTATATTTTGCACAACAGAGAATACCAGATTCTACAAGTTTTCTGTGGCCCTTTGCCGAAAAAGAATAATTCCTGCTTCGAGTAGTAATTTTTTTAAGCGCAAAATTTTAATAGCATCTAAAAGCAGTTTAATCCAACGGCTATTATCAAATGACATTCTGTCCTTTGCAGTTAAAGGTCTCCGAATTAATTTTACTTTATCTTAATGGCGCAGAGCTCTGGACTGATCCTGAAGATGCACACTCCCTTCTCACTCCCACCCTTCCCCAACTTTGCAGCGAGCACAGGCTGCCTCTCCTCCCCCTCTTCCCATCCCAATACCTCAAGCTGCAAGCAATCTGCTCGCTGTCAAACAACAATGCTGGGTCAAAATCTGTGCCAAACTCGTGCGACCAGACCCAAGTGCCAAACTCACGGCTAACAATGAATCGTGCTCGCCGCTTCACAAAGGCCCAGGAGACTCCCCCCCCCCATCCAGGTATCTTACAGGACGGTTTTGGAGAGGAGGAAAGAAAGATAAAAGTCACCTTTTCGAGGTAGGAGTGAGCGCCCAACGAAATGCCAAAATCCCGAATCAATGCACAAGAAGGCTGGGTACAGTCGTAGGGGCACTGACGATGGGGCGCTCCATGGGCTGCCTGAGGGTAGCTGGCTGGCTCAAACTGCAAGACTGCGGTAGTCCCGCGGGCCAGCCTGGGTCCCCGGGCTGAGCTGCTGCTGCTGCTGCTGCTGCTGCTGCAGCTGCTGCTGTTGCTGCTTTTGCTGGAGGTTGCTGCTGCTGTTTCTCCTGGAGATGACTCTCCACCACCGCTGGCCTACTCTCCTAGCTGCTCCACCCCCGCAAGCTCCAATCCTAGATCCTAGAATTTGAGGCAAACGACTGCGCAAGTTCTCTTTTTTCCTTTCTTTTAGGCCGGGTAATATCAGCCCGGGGATTTCCAACTAGACTCTGGGACTTTCCGACATGTGACTGTGACGCCCAGCGGCGGCTCTCAGAAAAGCACTCGGACAAGGGGCGGGAGGGAGGGAGTGCAAAGGGCGCCCGGGGCAGGCAGAGGAGAGCCAGCCAGCAAGCGGGTTGGTGACCACCAGGGGGCTCCCGGAGCGTGTCCGGGGGATCGGAGTCCTCGGGGACTGAGAAATTCCTTAGCCTTCAAACCCGGGGTTGTCCCCGCGTGAGTCAACCTGGGCATTTCGGAAGCACGGCCGAACGTCATATCCATGTGGAAATCGCAGTGATGGGAATGGAGACGGTTCTTTTTTTTCGTCGTCGTTTTTCTACCAAAAAAAAAAAATAAAATAAAATAAAAATCACCTTCTTTGGAAAAGAAAAAAAAAGGTGGAGGCAGGGGGAAACATAGAAAGAAAACCCTTGATCCCGCCCTCGCATTCACCCGCTAATTATCGCCTCCCTCGGGGTTGTCTGTGGGATGGTTGATCGGAAAGAGCTTTTGCTGCTAGCATTTAGCAAGTGGGTTGTCCAGGAATCATCGGGGACTGTTAAGTTAAAGAAAAGGGTCACGTTGCTTTCTCCTTCATCCTAGCTTTCCAGCAATCGGTCCCTATAGCCACACCCCCAGGAGACACTCCAGGTTCGAGATACTGAGTTCTCCCAGATTTCGGGTTCTTTGCCTATGGGGCAAATGGGAAATTAGAGCATGTTTCTTTACAGCATCTTTCTCCCTCTTTTTCATTGAACTGCAGACAATATTTCTGGACAGTCACCGCAGGTCATCAAGCTGCCCCACTGTGACCCCTGCACCCCAACGCAACAATACCCTATACTTTCAAACTATTTTGACCTCCAAACGGTCCTTTGTCTTCTTCCTTAGAAAAACCCCAGTTAGTGTGACTGATAAATTTATTGGAGATAGAGACCAGGACTGTGATATGACTGATATAGGGAACTGCCACAGAAGGAAACTCCCTCTACCAATGCAGGTTGGCATCTTCTCTGCAGTTTATAATCTAAAAGTTGCCTAGTGCACTGAGTAACTTGCGCAAGCAAGATTAGATACAGGCTTTTTCTACTATCATTATCATCATCATCACCATTGCCAATCATCATTACAGACAGAATAGTTCAGAAGCCAAGAAAATCTAGGTTTAAAGCCTGCCTAAGTAACAGAGTGAGTGTGATCCAAGTCAAGTCATTTAACCAGAGGGGAAATTTTTTATATTGATCTATATAGATTTGAGATTCAACATCTATCATAATTGTTATTATTGGTAGTAAGTAGTAGAAATAATGTTATTTATGTAGAGGCCATAAAACACTTTCAAACTTCATCAATCAATAAATCATCAATATTTATTAGGTGTCTACTATGTACCAAGTATTATGTTAAGCACTGGAGATGCAAAAAGAGGCAAAAGTCTGTCCCTGCTCTTAAGGAGTTTATAACCTAATGTGAGAGACAACATGCAAACAAATATATACAAAGCTATTTACAAAGCAAATAGAAAATAATTAAGAAATAGAAGATGCTAGAATTAAGAGGGGTGGGAAAGATTTCTTATAAAAGATAGGTTTTTAGTTGGGACTTAAAAAAATGTAGGGAAGCCAGTGGGTAGAACTGAGGAGAGAAAGCATTTCAAGCATGGAGGACAGCCAGAGAAAATGTCTCAGCCAAGTGATGTTTCCTCTCCTTCATGGAACAGACAAGAGGCCAGTTTAACTAGATCAGAGTGTACTTGGTGGGAAGTAAGGTGGGAGAAGACTGAAAAGATAGGAAACATCTAGTTTTATGAGGGGTTTTGAATACCACATACAGCATTTTTTTTTTTTTTACCTTGAAGGTGATAAAGAGCCAATGGTGTTTATAGAGCAGGGGAATGGTTTGGTTGGACCTATACTTTAGGAAAATCACTTTGGTTGGGGAATAGAGAATGGATTGAAGTGGAAAGACTCACCAGCAGATTGTTGCATAATCCAGTGAAGTGATGATGGTTTCTACTAGACTGTGGCAGTGTCAGGGAGAGGGGAGCATATACCATTGATGTTACAAAGGTAAAATTGATAGACTTTGTTTTGATTGGATATAGGGAGTGAGGAGTCCATGATTACTTCTAGGTTGGGAGAGACTGGAGAGGATTGTGTTGCTTTCTATAGTAATAGGGAAGGTAGGAGAGGGGCAGAATTTAGGGAGAAAGATAATGATTTCTACTTTGGACATTTTAGCTTAAAATATATACAGGACATCTAGTTTGAGATATCTTAAAGGCATTTGGGGAAGGGAAATTAGAGATCAGCTGAGAGTTTGGGGCAGAATAGGTAGATTTGAGAATAATCAGCATAAAGATAGTAGGTAGTTAAATCCTTTGGAGCTCATGAGATACCAAATAAAACACCATAGATGAAGAAGAGAAGAGGACTAAGGTCACAACCTAGAGGAAAATTCAGAAGTTATGAACTGGATGAAGATTCAGCAAAGGAGAGTAAGAAGGAGCAGTCAGAGAGATAGGAGGAGAACCAGGAGAGACCAATGTTCTACAAAATCTTGAGAGAAGAGAGAATGAAGAAAGGGAAAGTGACTAATAATTTCAGAGGCTGCAGAGAGCTCAAGGACAATGAAGGGTGAGGAAAAAGTCATTAGATTTGGCAACAAAAAAATGAAATTGAGACAAAAAATTTATGAGGTACAGGCTGCATGGTGACAAGTAATATATTAAGTTCTTGGCCTGGATGTAGAGCTTCAGATGGTACCTCTGATAATTACTGTGTGATTTTAGGTAAGTCACTTTATTATAACTTCAATTTCCTCATCTGTAAAATATGGATAAATAATTTCTGTTCCCACCTCTCACAGAGTTAGTATGAGAGTCAAATGAAAAAAAGTGCTTAAAAACCTTAAAGACATATATGAGTAGCTTTTTTTTTTTTTTAAAGTTTATAATTGTCCCCATTTTACAGAAACAGATTCAGAGGAAGTAACTTGCTCCACCCCCAACCCTCTTCCCCAGGAATTAATGAGTTGTTATACTTGCCAATGAACATTTTCATTTTAACTCCAATACCTCTGAAGAATCTTGGAATTTGAGTGGGGTGTGTAAGTTCTTTGGAGAGGAAGGAATAGGATTTTAGTGCCCCTCAAATCATACCTTGTATGTTTCTCTGCACTTTGGTCCAACTATAGTTTCTACTGCCTCGATTCTCTTTCTGCCTGGTAGGGACCTGAAAGGCCTTGCAAGAACTGTTTGCTTTTGGGAGAGCAGACATTAGTAAAACTATAATTAAGGTAAGTGTTTAAGATATCCTATGGATAACGTGTTGACATGATAGATTTCCACATTAAAACTCTCCCTCATTTGTTAACAGTATTACTGCTGTTCTCACTGTTGGCTAGGTGAATCTAAAGAGATTGTATGGTGATTGTATTTGGAATTTAAAAATGTAAGCTTGAACCTGGCTTTGCTTCTTTGCTACCTGTGTGACCACAAACTAGGTATTCTTTGGATATCAATTTCCTTCCCTGTAAAATGAGGAAACTAGAAAAGCAGATCTCTAAGATTATTTCTAGTTCTATATACTATGAAACTTAAGTAGGGGCAATTAGGTGGTACAGTGGATAGAGCATCAGCCCTGAAGTCAGGAGAACCTGAGTTCAAATATGGTCTCAGACACTTGACCCTGGGCAAGTCACTTAACCTCAATTGCCTCAGCAAAAAGAAAAAAAAAAAGAAAGAAAAAAGTATTTTGAACTAATAAAGAACAATGTATTTTTATCTTTATATTGTATATTATCTTCTGGTGCTCTATCTCAGGAAAAATTAAGTTGTTTTGAAGTAAATGAGGAAGAGCTAAAAAAAAGAGATCCTTGTGCATGTTGACAAATGTTTGTATGTTCCCTTCCTCAATTAGAGTGTAAGCTTTCTAAAAGCAGGAATTGTCTTCATTATTTTTTCTATTTGTATTCTTCAGGCTTAGCACAGTATTTGGCATATCTATTGCCAAGGTTGGTCATATTATGGTAAGATAACTCATCCTAAACAACTAAACAAGCAAATCAGAGAACAGAAAGACAATTAACCAAATATTTAAGTATTGCCATTATAATCACTTACTGTGATCAACCCTCCACCCCTTACTGAATTTTAACCCCTAGACTACTCTCTCCTTGAACAGTTTTAAACAAAAATTTCTACATTCTGCTATTTCTACATTAACTCTATCTACATTTTACATTAATTCTATTTTGCTCTAGTGATTCAAACAAGTAGATTTACTTTCCTGTAGACAATTAATTCTCTATGCCTTAAGTAATTAATTCCTGTTTCTTTTTTTCTATTCCATTCTTTACTTCTAGATTTCGAGACACGGAGTGAAAAGAAGAGAGAATGATCTCTGGAAAGGGCAAATCTGAGAAGTCATGTTCTCCTGTGCTGTGTCCGATCTTCCCAGTCCAGATGATGGGAATCAGAGGGAAACTAGGGATACAGATCAAATGTTTTGGTGCATAATATTTCATCTCTTTGCATAGATTATTCCCACATTCCTGGAATATATTGGATTCTCCCAGAATTCCTATCTTCCTTCAAGTAAAACTCCAGTGCTACCTCCTATGGGAATTCTTTTCTGTTTCTCTTAGCTGTTAATTATCAGGCATTTACTGAACTGTTTACATGTTGTAATCTCCTAGTAGAATGGAAACACCTAAAGGACAGGTCCTTTTGTTTTTTCATTTTTTTTCCCTTTGGATTCCTATTGCTCAGAACAATTCTTTGCACACAATACTTGGTACATAGTAAACTTGTTGGTTTAAATTAAATACCTTTCCCTTGCCTTCTGTCCTTTAATCTAGGGCCTTAGTTGGTTTTAAACTTTGCCCTTTCCCATCTTTTTTTTGTCCTCAGAACATTGGCAAATACTAGTGGGGATTTTCTTTGTGGGAAATAGAAGAGGGATTAAGAGAGTGGGGAAAGGGTGAATAGAGAGGACTCATGGGAAAGGGAAAAATATAAAATTTAGGGAGATTTGTGGAAGTGAAACTTAGGAGGTATGGAACCTAAAAGACAGTCTTGTGAGAAAGCCCAAGATCCTACCATTAACCTATTAGAGTGGAAAGAAATCTGGGGGTGGGAGAGAAAGCATAGGATGCCTATGGTATTGCTATCTGGTGGATACTGAGAAGAATATCCTGTCTATTGGAGTCATGTGGAACTTTATTTGAGTTTTCTTTTTAGAACAGAATAGAAAGTGTCCTTTTGGGGAAGTTCCCTGATTACAAAGTCTTACCAAGTTAAGAAGAAATCAGGATTCTGATCAATTGCCACTTCAACCTTAAAGGTGATGATCTCATCTGACTTTCTACATTGTGACAGATCCATAGTAACAGGTGCACAGTGTACATTGAAACAAATCTAATGAGTCACACCCAGAAGAAAGTAAGGAGCTGTGGAAAATGGATGTCTGGATAGACTGATGTGAAAAATGAGTCTGAGGACACATTTGTTCCAAAACAAAGCAGAGTTAGCAAAACCCCAGATCTTCTCCAAGACATTATCAATGTATTCAGACAATTTGGCAGATATTATGGCATTTGAGACTGTGTTAACTAAAATCATATAATAATAACAATCATGTATATTGTACTTTAGATATATTGTACTTTTAGATGCTTTATGAATTTGATCTTCACAACAGCACCATGAGGTAGATTCTATTATTACCCCTATTTTACAGAGGAAGAAATTGAATCTGACTGAAGGTAAGCTAGCTACAATATACTATGCATTGAAGTGAATATATTTAAATGCAAATAGTTATTAAGCAAGTTTAGTAGATTATATTAGTACTCAATATAATGTTTTTTAAAATAAAAATTATTTTTTAAAATGACTTGAGCTCCTTTAAAACAGGGATCATTGATTTAAAGCTAAAAGAATTTCAAATCTGAGAAATTTGAGGCTCAGTTTGAAATGACTCCCACAGATAATAAGCAATGTTATTGGTTTTCAGACCCAGGCTACTTTATTAGAAATCCACTATTTCTAATCTTCCATAACACATCAATTTTATGTTGTAATCACTTGATGATGATGATGATAATGATGATGATACATTAAAAAGCTCTTTTATATAGTGGAACCAACGATCCATACTCATTCTGAAATCTAAACGGGTACAGATTTATCCTAGCTACTATAATGAGCTCTCATGATATGTTAGTGTTGAGTTTTGAATCCATTTTTGAGATAATTTCCTAAATAGCTAAAACTTCATGACTATGAGGAAACAAGTTTAAAATAGATTAGCCTTTAAATATAACAGTTTGATAGAAATCAATATTAAGAAAAGTTTTATAAAAGATGAAACTGTGTAGAGGGAGTTAGGCAGTATAGTAGTGTTGCATTTGGCATCAAGGACACTGAATTCGAATCCTGCCTTAGGTACTTACTATCTGCCTTCCTCTGGGCAAGTCATTTAACCTTAGATAGCCTTAGTTTCCTTATCTGTAAAATATGAATAATAATAGTACCTACTTCCCAGAGTTGTTGTGAGAATATAATAGCATATTTGTTAAATGCTCCACAAACCTCAAAGGACATTATATGAATACTAGTTATCTATGTTCTGTGAATTTTTAGTTCATTAACTCAAATTCCCCATCAGGATTCCTTATCTAGTCTATTCATTTTCCTCTTCTATTTCTGTTTCTCTTCTTCATTTTGCATTCTAGATCATAGGGATTTTTTTTTTTTACATTATTGATCACTCCTCCCACAGTACACTGTATTCTGGGTTTTAATTTCACCATTTTCTTGGTTTTCTCCCATTTTGATTATATTTCTCAATTTCCTTTGCAGCATCATCCATATCAAAACATAATTATGAGTGTTTCTAGAAACTCTACCCCAGTCTTTTGTGTCTTTTATAGTCTTGTACTTAATGACCTCATCAGATCACATGAATTCTATTTACCTCTATATCAATGACTTTCAGATCTATAAATCTATTTCTAGCCTCTCTTCTGGACTCTAGAGCCACATAATATATTGTATTTTGGACATTTCAGACTGAATGTCTTGAAGGCATTTCAAACTCAACACATCCAAGAGTGAACTCATAGCAAATTATCTTTCCCATCAAATCTGTCTCTTTTTCAAATTTCTATATTTCTGTCAATAGCAAAAGCATCCTTCTAGTTAACCAATTTGTGACTTTGGGGTCTTTTTCAGCTTTTCACTCTCTTTCACCTCATGTGTTCCATAATCAGTTGTCAAATCATGTTGTTTCTACCTCTTGATTTCTTGAACTCTTCCCCTTCTCTCCATTCACATAGACACTACCCTACTTCAGGTTCTTAGCACCTCTTAGACTATTTGTTAAATAGCCTGCTAAATAGTTTTCTTTCGTCAAGGCTCTCTCTATTTTATTCCCTCTACAAATATAGCTTCTAAAATGGTTTTTCAATAAAGTGCAGGAGGGACCATGTTATCCCTATACTTGGTAAACTCCAGTGCTCCCTGTTATCTCTAGGAATAAATATAAAGTCTGTTGCCAACTGCAGCTTCTTATAACTTGGCCACAACCTATTTTTCCTGCTTTTTTTTTTTTTACTTTGTCATCCTTCACATATACTAAAATTTGGACAATCAGACCTTTCTACTATACCTAATATGTGGTGTTCCATCTATTAACTGTGTCTCTGCACAGGTTGTACATTATGCTGATTCTCCTCATGTTTACTTTTTGGATATCTGATTTTCTTCATGGTTCAGTTCAAGTTCCATCTTGTATATAAAGCCTTCTGTGATCCCCCTAGTCTCCAATGACTTCTGCCCAAAATTATCTTCTACCTATTTGGCACATTGTCTGTCTGTCTATCTATCTACATGCTGTACATATATGCAGTGTAACAAATTAGCCTTATCCCCTAAGTAGATTGTAAGCTCCTCAAAGGGAGGAACTGTTTCATTTTTTATCTTTATATAAAAACAAGGCCTAATAATTGTTTTTTAAAAATAATTGTTCACTATATTATTGATTAATGACAATATTCTATGATTTTCATGTATCAAAATTTATTTTACCTTTTAATAAATTTTTATTATTTATTATAAAAATTAGCATTATTTATTATTAAAATATTTATAAAATTTATTTACCTATTGTTTATAGTTTTTAAAATTACTTAATATGTTTTAGTTACTATAGTTACTATGAATTTCTGAAGTCTCTTTTCTTTCTAATAACATTTTTAAACTATGTTCTCTAAAAAGCAGATAGATGGATAAATACATAGTTAGAAAGATAGAAACTTTCTTAAGTACTTTCAATGTACCAGATACTTTACCTGTTAGACCTCATTTTTTTTTAAAGTTAGTAACCATGATAAATGGAAGAAAAAAAATTCAATAAAATAAGACACATCTTGGTGAAGACACTTGCCTGACTTCATCTAATGAGTGAACACTAGAACTAGTAACAGGAACAAAAAAAAAAAATTAACTGGAAATAGAGAATATGGGCTAATAACATATTTGGCTGCCATATTACATAATTGGCTGAAAGCATGGTGTGTTGATACCAGAAAATATATCAGAAAGTTTATTCCCCTGATAATGCTAGGTTAGTGCTTTATCAGCTCTTGGCTGAAATATTTGGCATAATAATGACTCTACATCATGATATAATGACATAAGGCTTCATTTTATTATTGTGGTTATTAAATTTATTACTGGTGACAGAATAACAAAAATAGTAATTGAGCATTGATATAAGTTATTAGACTCCAAGATTCATGTTCATTTGATTATATGCTAGATATGTGTATGTGTGTGAGAGAGAGATAGACAAACAGAGACAGAGCAAGAGAGAGAATTCAATACTACAAATCCATATTAATTTAGACTAGGGTAAGCCTGGGTAAATTGTGAAGACATCAAAATTTATTTATAGTGCCCTCCCTTTAATTTTCATTAGCTTTTTTTTCCCCCAAGGGTAACCTTCCCCTGACACAGGTAACATACTTTCATGTGGTTCCCTGTCTCCTCAAGGATACATTATTTGCCTTCTTTTCCTCATACTATCAACCTTTTTGCTTCTCTAATTTACTTCACACACACACACACACACACACACACCCTCTTCTTATATTTAGACCTAGACGGAACCTTGTCAATCATTCAGTCTAAGTCTTTCACAGAGCAGAAAAATGATGCCTAGATTAAAAGGAATAAGCAGGATTTGAACCCAAATCCTTTCAACCCAAATTCAGACTACACTAGCTCCTCATTTATCAGTTCTGAATTCCATTCCTTAAGGATCCTTTGAAAAAATATGCTAAACAAGGATGCTTATTTTTTTTATTAAAGCTTTTTATTTATATAACATATGTATGGGTAGTTCCCCAACATTGATCTTTACAAAGCTTTCCATTACAAATTTTACCCCCAGTCCCCTCCCCTCCCCTAGATGGCAGAAAGTCCACTACATGTTAATAATGTTGAAATGCTTGAGAAGTTATGCAAGAAAAATCCTATCTACAAGAAAAAAAAAAAA
>JAJPUD010000960.1:448760-488703 GCA_023553655.1 Myrmecobius fasciatus
TATACTATACTATACTATACTATACTATACTATACTATACTATACTAAACTAATGGGGGATCACAACCTTGCTCTATCAGAACTAGATAAATAGAATAACAAAATAAACAAGAAGGAAGTTAAGGAGGTAAATAGAATTTTAGAAAAATTAGGCATAATAATAGACCTTTGGAGAAAATTGAATAGGTGAAGAAAAAAATATACTTTTTCCCTCAGTGACACATGGAATCTACACTAAAAGTGACCATGTATTAGAGTAAATGCATCCTTTTCATGTCATGATGCAATAAAAATTACATGGACTAAAAAACTGGGGGGAAATAGACCAAAAATTAATTGGAAATTAAATAAATTAATCCCAATTGGTGTACTAGTATTGTTGAAATCTGACTTCCTTCCATTATTTATTAAAGATCTTATTATCCTATAGATTTTTAAAAATGAATAATGCATGTGGGTTCTTTGTGGCTATCACCAGGAAGCATTTCTAAAGAATAGGACAGTTACTAAACTGTATACAAAGAAAATTAGCAGATTCCCTTCTTCATGCTCTAGGACAATTGTTTCTCAACCTAGAGTATCCAAGCAAGAAGAAGAATCTTGTCAAGAAGGAATAGAGAATATTTGGTAAATTACTATATTATCCTATTTAAATTATTTTTTTGATTTCTTTTGTACATAAATATAGTAAACTATAGGATTTATTTCATTGCATATTGAATGGGAGAAATCGGGAAAGCTTTTGGAATGCCTGTAGTGTTTTAACTATATGACTGTAGTATATGTAATATATGACTGTAGGATTTGTTTTTTTTTTTTGCTTATTGGATAGGAAATTCAGGAAGATTTTCTAAAAGCCAAGGGAATTGAAAAAAGGTTGGGGCCCTTGGATTCCAGAGACTTAAAGTTTATGATAGATAGCTGTATTGAAGTATACACATGTGATTTATACAAACAGAAAGGCAGTGAAATATTTTGAGCTATCAAGACAGGAAAAATCACAAGTTTGTCATATTTAAATACATTGAAATATAAATATTGTTTCTTGAAATATAGTTTTAAAAATCATCTTTGGAGGCTGTCAGAGTAGCAAGAACTATCCTTGAGCTTTGTTCCTCTCCAATCTCCCCAAACTTCTTTAAACAGATTGAGAAAATGCACCAGACCAAATTCTGATTAAGAAATCCAAAACATTGTATAACATTTTTCCAGCCCAAGTTGGCATAGGGAAATGAACAGAGAACTTATCCAGGATATAGGGACAATATAAACTGCCTGGTCTGTTGCTCTCTACCCAGTTTTAGGCCACAGATCTAGGGCTGAGGGTCCTAAACTGTCAACTGAACCAAAAGCAGGTTCAGAAGAAAGGAGTAATTATGTGACACCAGGAAAAGGCAAGATCTCATTTCCAGGTTCCAATGGAAGTACTCCAGTTTTTCAGTTGAACAACCATGGCAGGAATCCAAGGCAGAAGAGGAGCCTACACTTTTGTCACTCTGAACCAGCAGAGATTTCCATCTGGCTGGATCTAGTAACAGTCTACTGGGACCTAAAATGGTGCTAGACCACAGGTATGTAGGTATTCCCCACACTGCAGAAGCCATAGATCTAGTTCCCATTCCTTTTCATTGAAAGAAAAATATAAAAGCAATTAAAATTTAATGAATTATTGTAAATTTTAGTTATTCTTTGTCTACTTTGGTCACCCCCTGTAATGAAGCAAGAATCTGTAAAAGCCTTCAGTTGCTTGTTATTTTATTGTATAAACTTAAAGTTGCCACTTAGCAACTGGGCCTTCCTTGACCTGTCATTTTAATTACGTAATCAACTCATTCAAAAGCAATTCTTCTTTTCTCCCTTTATAGAAGTGAAACAGGAACTTAGTGGCCACCTGGGAATTTTCATCACAAGGCACTTATATGCTTTGAAATGTCTTTTTTCCATTTGTACTTTTTATCAATAAATCAACATTTCTTAAATGTTTACCAAATATAGGGTACTGTTCTAGACCTTGGGATATGAAGATGGAAACAAACATAAGCCTCAAGGAGTATTTTCACTACTAAGGAGATATAATAGGTACAAAGATCAATGTAATATGAGATTTGGTGGGAAGAGAACTGGATTTGGAGTTATAAAATAAAAAAAATCTAGAAATAGAAAGGACCTTAGAAGAAGGCCATCTAATGTAACCTTATCACTTTTCAGATAAGGAAATTGAGGCCCAGAGAGGTTAAATAATATTTCCAAAGAGGTAGTGAATAAGGCAGTGAGTAAATCATAAGATAATTAAGTTATGGATTTATTAAAGAAAGGTATATAGCACACCATCTAATCCCATCTCCTCATTTTACAGATGAGAAAGTTGAGACCTAGACTAGTTAACTACTTGACTAAGGTCATATAGGTAATAATGAAATAAGAGGATGTTGGACTGAATCCCAATATGTCCACTATATGAATGGATCAATTTTATGAATCCTCCAGTCAACTTAATTATATTACCTGAGTTGGCCTTATAGGGTCCCTTGTCAAAAAGACAATAGATCTCCCCTGTTGTCTGGTTGACAAAGAATGGGGCTGCTTCTGAGATGATTTGTTCTTATCATGAAAAATGAGTTGTGAAATGGCTCTATCCACATTCACCCATCTTTTTCCCCCCTTTTTCTTCTACCTGGGCTTAATGGCAATAGTAGGAGAAGTGGAGTAGGATTCTTTTTGCAACCTTTATCCCACCACACCAGAAAAAGAAAAGGACAAATGTTAGAAGAAACACATGGTGAGCAGTCAGTGCTTGTATTAGGTGAGCCTAAAAGAGAAGTTCATGGACCTAATTACTTTCAATTTCTCTGTTTCCTTTTTTTCTGACCACAGATCAAAGTCTAGAGTTCTGGTAAATGAAATTTACATAGGAATTAACAAATTCCCAAGAAATACAGAGTTTCTGAGTTCAAAAATCAGGTACCAACTTCCCTAGAGGGAGATGCATAAAGAATGAAGAAACTTGACTCCTCTACAGAAGATCAAGCCTTACAGCTAAAGAACTAAAGCCAAGTAAGTCATCATTGAGGTGGATTGGCAAAACATCAGAACCTTGTTAACTCTGATACTGCCTTGAATTTCTGGAATGGTGCAAGTGAATGGAAATTTTTGTTCGCAGTCCCTCAAAATGTCTTTATATTCTATAGGAAATCTACTGGAATATTTGAATTCTTTGTATTTCTGTCTTTGTTCATGGGTTCCAGTGACTTCTGCATCTTAAGAATTTTCTGTAATAGGTGAAACAAAAGCAGTCAGATATCTACTATCATACTACTGTATTTTTTGTAGAAACCTAGATACAAGCCAAACCTATAACTTCATTCAGGAGATTTGTTTGCAGTTTCCAGGCAGGGAGAAGAACAAAAGAAAAAAAAAAGAGTACTTTGAAGTTGAAAAATAAGCTCAAACCAGGTCTGTACACCCAGAGTCCAAAAGATGGGGAAGGGAAATTGGAAGAGGGTTTGGGAACAGATCATATATGTTGGAGTTAGAATAGATCAGTTGGGGGATTGGACTGTATGGCATCTAAGATTCTTTCCAACTTTAAATCTATTGAATTGAACAAATGCTTCCTTGTAAAGTTTAATTCCCTCCTCCTTCACAGGTCAAATGTTTTCCCCCTGGGGAACAAATCAAATTGAACCATCTTTCATATTTGTAGAATAAAGACACCTAACTCTTCCCTTCTCAGTAGGTGGAGGAAGTTACCTGACAAGATCATATTGAGAGGTGACTCAAATAGATGCACTGTTGAATAAGAACATAAAAAACAAAGATGAATTTCTGAAGTACTATATCCCTGGGGCATTGTGACTTTACTGATTTGCTGCTCACTGGCCATTAAACACTTCAGTCACCAGGAAAGCAAATGTAGCATACCAAAAAAATCGTTGTAATCGCCCAGAATTTTTTAAAGATTTTTACCAGAAGAGTCAAGAACTGTAAGCATCAGTCAATTTGTGATATTATTAATAAGGAAACCACTAATAATCTCTTGCTGTGGGAGTGCTATTCCAGTTGAAGTAGCATGCTTAAATATATACTTAAATCATTTCAGCATTCTACTGAGAGTTTTATTTGTTTTAAAAAATGCTAAGCTACTTTAAGTTTCTGAATGAGTGAGTAGGCATATTTAATGAATGAATAGAACCCAGGAGGAAGTGTCAAGAGATTTAGGTTATGGAATTGACAATGTAATTGACAGCCAGAGTACCATAAGGAAATATCTTGTTCTTTCTGTAGCTAATGGTCCTCTATCTGCAAAATGGTGAGTGAGAATGATGATTTTCCATGGTTGTTCATCTTTCCATGGGATCATAGGACTATAGAGAAAGTTAGAAGAGACCTTAGAGAATATCAAGTCCAACCTTTTATTTTTATAGATAAGGAACATGAGTTGTAGAATAGGGGAATGGTTCCTCTAAAGTTGCAATTTCAGGGCCAAATCAAACTCAGTTTCTTTGACTTGAAATCTAGTGTTCCTTCCGCTACATGGTACAGGGATGTTCAGTTCAGTTGTGTGCTGCTTAATGGGAGTGTTCATGAAAGAAATATCAAACTCATAATAATGGCCCCAAGAAGCTCATTATAAGCATCTATCTAGGAGCAGTGGCCATTATTAAAGAAATAACCTTAGGAATATTGTGGCAGAATTTTTCTTAAAGACCCTATTGTCTTCCTCCTTTGAGAAGGATTTATTGCCATATAAGAATGTGTTTCTTCCCTTTAGTAACCTTTTTGTCAATCACCCCTGTTCCTTGGCCAACCTTGACCAACATTTCCATGGCTGTAGCACATTCTTATAATTGGATGGGGAAAATTGTCAGGAACCTGCTGCAAGGGAAGCAAACAGGACCATATGAGGGGAAGGACTGCCCCTCTCTCAGATTTATCAGACTGGAGGTATACTGTCATCTGAAACTACTCCTTTACTCTAATTCCATTTGCCATAAGCCCCCAAATTCCTCAATATGACCTTGCTTGGGACTTAGATAAAAGAGTTTCTTCTTTCTGACCATTGTTTTTGGAAGGGCTTGCTGCCCCAAGCTCTAGATTTTATTTCTTTGATTTTTTTCTTATCCTTTCTGGTTTTACCTTTCTTGGAAGTGAGGAGCAAGGTGTAGAAGCTCTGTATTTTTCTGCAACGTCAAAGAGGAGCTAAATCATTCATTTTCTCCATCTTTTTTTTCCTTTCTTTTTCTCACTTTGTCTAAGGAGTTTTGGAAGCTTTAGTAGGATTCTGGGGAAAATATCTTTTCAGTTTTGCCCTATGTTCTTAATATTTTTCCTTTGAGTTGTATAATCTAGAGTTCTACCTCCAATGAAAAAAAAATCTACATGTTTATATACACACTAATTCCCTATATTCAAAGAATTTTAGTTTCTACCATCTCCCTTTTATTCATTTGTTTTTTTTCTGCTTAATGGCATGTGTTACCATTATTGTGGCAGATGAAAGATAAAATGACTGAGGAAACAAAGGTTCTTGCTTCTGAACATATTGATTTATTAAGCAATGCATGCCAATTATTTAATAAACCAGAACCAGGCCTTTCATTTTGGGACTAGATCCCAGATATAGGAGGATATTACTCAAAATAAGGCCAAATAATTTTAAAAAATCAATTAAGCAGGATATAAAATTAGATCATTTGATTTCATTTGACCAGTTTTCAAATAAGACATATGGGTTGCTTGTAATGTATAATTATGAGAAAACTTTTTGCATTATTCTTCTAATCTGACTGAATTTCTGGTAAGTATAATCTAAATTTTCAGTTAAAGATCTCTAAACAACAGGTAGTTATGGTCCAAATATTCCCAGCCAAGTAGAGCTGATTCAAACAATGTAACAAACTTTTCTCATGATTCCCACAATTGAATAGTTTTCTCACAGGACAGAAATTGGAGTAGCCCCATAATTGAATAGAAAGGGAATTGAGCAAGCTCCAGAATTGAGTCATAAAATGGAATAATTATTCCCACTATCACTTACTGTTCTAATCTCATCAATTTCCTCAATATAAAGCCAAATTCTTTATGCAAAGTCATTGTCTAAATGAGCTGCTTTCCCCTTTTTGATGAATAAAACTTTGCAAATTTTCTTAAATTAAAATTTACACAAAACAATTGATATATTTTAATTACACATGCTTAATAAATACACACTCCTGTTTCTGAAAAAAATTTCATCTTGTGATTAAATATAATTTACTATGATATACTTTTCACCAAAGTCCAAAGATTCAAATTTCATATAAGTGTTCAAATATTGAGTAGTATAATGGAAAGAACCAGCAAAAAAACATTCATTAATTAAGTACCTGCTATGTTCTGGCCACCGTGTTAAGTTGGGATATAAGGGAGAGTAAAAACACCTCCTTTTCTCAGGATCTTCACATGATAATGAGTGAGATAATATGCTGATAACTATATACAAACAAGATATTAATAGATAAATTGGAGGTATTGTGATAGAGAAAGCACTATCATAAAGAGGTTTAATTTGAATCCACAGGCCCTACATTTAATATCTGGGTCTATTTAGAATTTATTGTGTAAATCTGTAAAATGACAAGATTGAACTATATGGCCTCTGAGGTAATTAGATTTATGATCATATGCTCTGATGACTATTGCAGTTTTAAATTTATGATCCTATGATTCTACGAATATAAGTATGTTATCTAAGAATATAAGGCCTGATATTTGCATTCTTTAAGAAAAAAGGCTCTCTCTATATTAAAGGAATATCTAGGCTGACTCTATTGTTTTTTCCTACTCCTTCATCCCAAGTATTTGCTCTGGAAAGACAGTTGATAAACAAACATTTATTAACCAACTACTATAGACTAGGCTTTGTGTTAAGAACTGTCCCCCAATGCTTTTCTCAGGGTGAAAGAACAGCCATAAACACCTACAGTCCTGTCTCCTGAGTATGGAGGTTGGTCATAGTCTCTCCCTAAGGGACTTCTGTTGCTTTATGAGCTTTATTTAGCATAGAGATCAATAAGTTTTTATTTCATGGGTGGAGTAAGAGATTTCAATGTTCTGACTAAATGACCTTGGAATTTAATACTACTCTGATTCTGGCATGTCTTAATAAATCACTCACTGTATGATCTAAAACATGGCAACACATATTTAGTTTTCCATTAGTAATTATCTTACAGAAACTTCAACATGTGGGTTTGAGACTAAGTATATGGAAACCCCCTAGGAGTCAATGGGGAAATTGGGGTGGTACTAGAAATGGATTAGCTTTCATCAAAATGGCTTAACTTCTGTAGTCTGTGGGGTAAGTAGGGAACTGTGTATTATTTTAAGTATTCTTACAAGGAGGAACCATTGTTAAGATCTCACTGAACCATTTTCCTGTGCACCTTTCAAATATATACTGGAGCCAGCTCAAACCAGCCACTAAAAGCTGATTGTTACATTTTCAGAATGAGCCATTACAACTTAAAAATTGACCTACATTACAAATCAGGGTTTAATTTATTATTTCATTGATGGTCTAGGCTTAAGAAAGACGGACTTAAGATTGTCTCCTTTTCTAAAAGAAAATGTTATAAATGCTAATTAAAATGAAAACTGTGGCATGAATACATTTCTTTCCCTTGAATAGTCAGTTAATTATTATATTTTTGCTAGTACAACACTGGAAGCATTAGACTGGGACATAATTATTGTTCATGTGACAATTTATAGGATCATAGATCTAGAGCACAAAAGAATGTCAGACACAATACCTCATGTTGGTAGCAAAAGCTTTTGAACTCAGGTCCTCTGAGTCAGCTTGTAAAAAGTATACCAAACCACTCAAGCCTATATTGTATTTTTTAAATTTTTTAAAATTTATTTTGTTGTTGTTTTGTGAAAAGATCATGAAATTTTCTTTCTACCTTCTTTACCTCACTTTTTGGGAGTTCATTGTCATAGTCTTCAGAACAAAGAAGCAGGCATTTATTAGAATAAAACATCTCATGTTCTGAGAAAATTCCAAAGTAGTTTGCAAACTTTTCATTTACTGGCATCATTGTGGATATTGGCTTTGAGGGACAAAAGGGCATTCCAAGTTGGGGAATTGAAGAACTATTGAAAAAACATAATGTGATTTGAAAAAGGAAATGGAAACAGATTCTTAATATAATTGAAGCAACTAAGGAATCTCAAATACAGTGTGATTACTTCAGTTGGTATTTGGCCAGTTCAAGAGGAATTAGCATGCTTGTTCCTGCAAAAATTGACAGGAAATCTGAAATGAGAAGATTTACTTTAGGATAGTATGGAACCTTTCATTTCTGAACCCAAGGCATTTTACATAATCAAATTATTTCTCTTCTGTGGGAGTGGCAATTTCCTTTAAAAAAAAAAAAAAAGCCCCAACAACAGATGGATAGATTAAATAAGACTGAGAGACACAGTGATAAAACAAGGTAAAATCCAATTAATTAGCACCTTATTTTCCTTCTAGCTCATAGATCTTTGTTTTTTCTATTAAAGTCATTTTATTAAATTGATGCAACACTAGTTGGAAAGAAAAATATGAAATTCTTTTCATTTACTTGGTTGTTCTCATTGTGAATATTATCCTTCTGCCTTTGCTTACTTCATTCCACATCACTTCAAACAGATTTTCCCAAATTTCTCTAAATTCCTCATACTTGTCATTTTTATTGGATGATAGCATTTCATAACATTCAGATGCCACAATGTAAATGAAAAAGGTTGCAAAAAGGAAACAACTCTGAGTAATAGAAAAACCAAAAATGGCTTCAAGCAGAGAATTAGAAACATACCTCCTTCCTCTCATCAAGGATGCAGGACAACTATAAGGGCATGATGTTACAGTTGTCAGGCTCCATTGCTCCATTAGTTGTTTTTTTTTTTTTTTTAATTATCTTTATCTGTTTGAAGGGAGGATTCAAATCCAGAGTGGGAGTGGGATCATTGGGAAATGACTGCTGTAAAAAAAATTTTAAGAAAAAAAAATGTGATGGAATTTCTTAGGCCATTAATTATCTCATTGCAATTTAACTTTTAAATTTAATTTAAATTTAACAATTTAACTTGTTTGCAACTTAATCAGGTTTGTAAACTATAAATAATTCTGTGACTTTTTTTTTTTTCAGAGACTGGGTCTTCCTATTTTCCTAGATTGGAAGTCCATTAAATACTCATAGACCCAATCTAATTACTGATGAAATAAGGGATAAGGGGTTAAACATGCTCCATTTCTTTCCTGTGCAGCTTTATTCCTCTTTAGGCAGTAAACCCCTTCCCCCACTCCATTTCCCATCTCCTCAGTAGTAGAGATTATAAGTGTGCACACTCATTGCAAAGATGATCTCTTGAAATCTCTTCAAGTTATGTTGTTATGCAAGGAAAAGAAAAAGAATGTAAAGCAATATGAAATTTATTGTAGAAGGGGGCAGCTAGGTAGTGCAGTGGATAAAGCACCAGTTCTGAAGTCAGGAGGACCTGAGTTCAAATCTGATCTCAGAAACTTAACATTCCCTAGCTGTGTGACCTTGGGTGAGTCACTTAACCCCAATTGCCACAGAGAAAGAAAGAAAGAAAGAAATTCATTGCAAAAGATGTCTTCAGTTTAATCATTTGATTATCAGCATTTCAAAAAAGCACCTACCTCCCCATCCCCAATTCCCCCCAAGTTATGCTTGGGTGATGAACAATATTGTATTCTAGGGAAAATTTCAGATCCTAATTATAAAATGATTACAGAATAATAGATTCAGAATGGAAGAGATCTCAAAGGTCATCTAGTCTAACTCATTTTACAGATGAGGAAATTGAAATCTAGGAAGATTCACTGATTTGCAGAGGTAAAATTTGAACCCAGGTTTCATTTGATGAAAAATTCATAAGGCAATTCCTCAGAATAATGTTCTTCTTCTAGCTATTGAAAATCCTTTTTGCATCTCTAGTTGAAAGAGTAGGAAAAAGGCAACAGAAACTGTTAAAATATTTACCAAAAGACTTTACAAGGAAAGAAATCAGCTTCCATATTTTAATTATTTTTTGTCTGCTCTAATTTTGTTTAGAATGCTTGCTCACAAGGCACTGAAAAGAATTAAACCAAATTAGCTAAAATCAGCAGGAAAAAAATAAAACAAAAAATATTCTGTCCTTCATATATAAAGATAACACTGTTATCAAGAAATTTGATGGTGAATGTTTATAGCTATCATACACACACATGTACATATATTCTCACACCCATATGTACATATATATATATACATATATACATAGTTCTACATTATACATACATATATATGAATGGCACATCCTTTTAAGTTAAATCTCTTATTAACATTTTTTACATCATTTTCTTAATTCTAGACAATCAATAAAACAATAAATTAAGTTCCTATTTGTAGTTTTTGATGAGTGCTCACCTTAAAAATGTAACAATTGACCCTCTCTAGTAGATACAGTTATCTCACTCATATTCCTGGTATGAAACCATCACGGGTAGCACATGAGTGTTAAGAGAAGGGCTGTGTGTGTGTGTTTGTGTGTGTGTGTGTGTGTGAGAGAGAGAGAGAGAGGGAGAGAGACAGAGACAGAGACAGAGAAAGAGACAGAGACAGAGAGATTTAGAGAGAGACAGAGAGACAGAAAGACAGAGACAGAGACAGAGAGAGCATGTTTCTCATATATGTTCACAAATATTAGCTGAAAGTTATACATGGTAATTGACTTCTACAGAAATGTGTCTTATGATCTGTGGCATATAGCAGTTAAATGTAAGAAACAGAGAACTTAGAATGAAACTATGTTTATGGAGTTCCTTTTATACTTTGAAAATAGCAATTAAAAAAAAAGAAAAAAAAAAGAAAATAGCAATGGCCAGTTTGTTCAATAAAACTCATTACATAAAAGCAGTAACTCTAGGGAATGAATCAAGGGCCAGGTATTTCTTTGTCATTATTAATAAATGTCTGTAGCCAGATTTCTTAAGCCACTCAAGAAGTGAAATTTTTTTTTCATTTTTTAATAGTATTTTATTTTTCTAAATACTGCAAAGATAGTTTTCAACATTCACCTTTGCAAAACCTTGTGTTCCAAATTTTTCTCCTCCCCAAGACACCAAGCAATCCAATATGGGTTAAATGTGCAATTCTTCTAAACATATTTCCATATTTTTCATGCTGGGGAAAACAAATCACATCAAAAGGGAAAAAACAAACAAATATGAGAATGAAAAAAAAAACAAGCAAACAAACAACAACAAAATGGATGAAAATACTATGCTTTGATCCATAATCAGTCTTCAAGGAGTTTCTATCCTAATGAGGGAGACAAAAACATAGGATTTCAGCTGTATTAAACTCATTCGGCAACAACAATTACTGACAAGAAATGAAATTATTTAAAAAAATATATCAATAAAACTCAAAGTCTAGAATAAAGGTATTTATGCATTAAGTTTGTCCTTGAAAATTGACAGAAGCATTTAAATTCATATATTCCCCAAATACCCAACCTGGAGGTTTGATACCTTAGGGTAACTTATTTAATAACCAAACAGAGAGTGCCTGTGATAAATGCCTACTGAAAGAGATAGGATAATCTCAAGAAAGACATGATGAATAAGGCAATGTGAAACAGAAACATGTCCAGTGAGGATCAGAAGGAAATGTCACTTGAACCAGATCTCCAGAAATTAGCAGTTCTGGTTATTTGAATCCATGAATCTGTAGAAAAATTTTGGTGTTTCCCCACATTATGACTGATGCTTTTCCCATAAATATTTATAAATGCTTATACAATTTTTATTATTTAACTTGGAAAATGAGTTCTTAAAAAGGGTATTCCCACTTGTGCAAACTCATAGCCTTCAGATGATTTTTCATTGGAAAATTGATTTCATTGTGTGATCCATATTTGGTTGTTTCCTCTTTGCTTAGATCAGGTTTCCTGGATGTTGCAGTTGCTCTCTCTGGGTTTATTGCTATACAGGATAAGCGCAGAGACTATATATGTATATATATATATATATATATTTCTTCCCTAGAATGACTTATACTTCCTTATCATATCCTTATCATATCCGAATCATATCTACATCCTTAAATTTTGAATCTAATCCAATTGTGGTTAATTTAGTTAAGTAACCAACTCTAAACTTTCTAGTGGAAGGGAAGGGTCACTTTTACTATTGCATGTGTCTGTTATCTCTTGTATATTTTGAGAAGAGTTCCTTGGAATTTGACTGTGCTCAAGAAGAACCAAGAAATATGATGTAAGAGTTTTAAAAGTTTTCTTTTTGAGATTCTGATTTTTTTTTTAAGAAGTGATATAGCAGGAAGAATGTTTGACTTTGTAACTAGACAAAATGATTCTGGATCCCATATTTGATGCCTAATATTTGTGTGATAATGAGCAAACTGGTTTACTTCCCTGGGCCCCATTTTTTCCACCTGTCATAAAATGAAAGGTTTGAATTTCTAAGGTTTTTTTTCCTCCAGATTTGAGAATTCTATAATATTAAGACATGTGATGTGTGGAGGTTTTATAGTTATGAATCTTCTTCTTAGTTAAAATTATATATATATATATGTAATTAGTTGCTAAAGAATCATTACAAAGAATTCTTTAATTAAACAGGTGTCATATGAAAGGACTAAGATTTCGCTGAATATAATATGCTGTGTGAATCATTTTTCAACTATTTTTTAAAGTCAATATAAAAAAAGTGTTGGGAAAAATTATTGTGCTTCAGGGGTACTACTCCACCACACACCTGTTATATGACCTTTTGCCGGTTATTTAGCATTGATCTCCATAACAGCTAAGTTTGATTTAGGATGTAATAATATTTTAGAGTTGAAAGTGATCTCAGAAATCTAGTCCAATCCCTCATTTCTATAAGTGAAAAAAACTTAGGCCAGAGAGTCCTCTTGACTTCAGGGCTGGTGTTCTATCCACTGCGCCACCTAGCTTCCCCCAGACCTCTTTTTATATCACATTTTAGTATCTGAGAAAATGTTTATTAATAATGCACCTATATATAACATAGAAACCAGTATTTGCTTAAGTTAAATTGGAACAGATGAGGGAAGATCATTTTAAAAAGTAATTACTATGGGGCAGCTAGGTGGCTCAGTGGATAGAGCCCCAGCCCTGAAGTCAGGAGGACCTGAGTTCAAATCTGATCTCAGACACTTCCTACCTGTGTGACCCTGGGCAATCACTTAACCTCAATTGCCTCAGCAAAAAGCAAAAAAAAAAAAAAAAAAAGTAATTACTGTGACTGATTTTTTTTTTCATAATAATTGAAATGAAGAAAGGAATTATTTTAATCAACAGTTTAAAATAAATGAATATTTATTATTTAATTAATTTAATTAATGTTTCAATCAAATATGTGCAATCATTTTTTTAAATTATAATTTGTCATGGAAATTTTTATTCCATAAAGTTAAAATGAAATAATTAAAAAAATATTGGAAGTTTCCAGCTAGATTGATTTTTAAAGTCTTTTGGTCATTTAAAGAATAAAAGTAGCATGATCTGAATCCTAATCTGAAAGGAAGATTTCTGCAAGGATGAAGAGGCAATTTAGATTAGTCTCAGTTCCTAAATTCCATAGGTTTCTTATAAAAAGAAGTAATGTGCAAACCCACTTTTAAATCCTTAGAAGATTCATTAAAGAATTCTCTCTCTGTTTCTATTTCTCCTTTCCTCCTCTCCTTCCCTCTCCTTTCCTCTCTGTCTCTCTACTTCTTTTTCTCCTCCTTCTCCTCTTCTTTATTCTCTTTTTCTCTTTTCTCACTAGAGAACAATGAGTGAAGGCATGAACATGAAATATGACACATGAAAAGGAAAACAAGGAGATGGGCCTCACTAAAGTGAGAAATGTGTTGAAAGAGTGGGGAATTCTGAGTATGCATACAGTGAACTGAAGAGGAGGATGGGAAATAAGTTTAATATGTCTCACAATTGTCCAGATTTGTGAATTACCTCAGGCTATAATGGAGAATTAAGATATTTCCTTTTTTCTTCAATTTTTAAAAACATTTTTATTTGAAGTTTTGAGTTCCAAATTCTCTCTCCCTCTTTTTCTACCCTCCCCCTTCTCTGAGACAGTAAGCAATAAGATAGAGATTATACACATGAAATCATGTAAAAAATTTCCATAATAGTCATTTTGTACAAGAAGATTCAAATAAAATAAAAGATATAAAATAAAGAAAGTGAAAAATAGCATACTTCAGTCTGTATTCAAACAATATCAATTCCTTCTCTGAAGGCAGATGGTATGCTTCATCACCAGTCCTTTGTAATTGAATTAATCACTGTATTGCTGAGAATAGTTAAGTCATTTGTGGTTCTTCATCAAACAATATTTCTCTAAGTATGGACAATATTCTCCCGATTCTCTTCACTTCAATAGGCATCAGTTCATATAATTCTCTCTAAACCAGATCAGAGTGGCCAGTGCTGCTGCATCTTGCCTAATAACCCTCCCATTGGGTTATAATATTCCCTGTCACCATAGTAGCTTTCTGTGGTCAGTGCTCTTTTTGATTTTTTTGCTCATTTTTAAAAGTTGAGTTTTGCTCCTAGAGCACAGGGCAAAATATCCCAAACTTTTTTTTTTTTTTTTCCCCCCAGGGAGACAGGGGACTCTCACTGATTTTCTGCTTTGCTGGGGTTGGGAGTGTTACAGGATTTCCCACTGAACTGGGTTGGCCTGTCTTTTATGTTGGGGGCTCACAATTTGCTTTCACTGGTTCAGTTGGAGGTCTCACAGCTAGCTTCTGAGCTAAACCAGAATAGATATTTTGCCTTGTGCCCTAGGAGCAGAACCCAACTTTTAAAAAGGAGCAAAAAAATCAAAAAGAGCACTGACCACAGAAAGCTACTATGGTGACAGGGAATATAACACAAATCCAAAAGATCAAATTTTCTATTTAGCTCTGTTTTTTTCCATTTTTTAAGGAATTGTGTTCCATTCTGGCAAATTGATCAATGGAACACAATTCCTTAAAAAATTGGAACTGGTGAAATGGAAAAAATATCCACCCAAAAAAACCAACTTCTTTAAACTCATTTAAAACTACAATTGGCCAAATGCAAAAGGAGATTAAAAAAACTAACAAAAACATTCACTAAAAATTCAAGCTGGATCATTGTAATCAGTTAAGAATCAATCAAATAAAAATTTTTAAAAAATGAAAAAATAGGAGAAATGTGAAATATTTCATTGGAAAAACAACTGAACTGGAAAATAGATCCAGGAGAGACAATTTAAGGATTGTACTATCTGAAAGCCATGATCAAAAAGAGCCTGTACAGCATTTTTCAAAATGTCGTCAAGGAAAATTACCCTAATAGCCTAGAACCAGAGGGTAAAATAGTCATTGAAAGAATTTACCAATCTTCTGAAAGAGAGCCCAAAATGAAAACTCCAAGGAATATTGGAGCTAAATTCCAGAAATATCAGATCAAGGAGAAAATATTGTAAGCAACAAGAAAGAAACAATTCAAATTATAGAGGGATCACAATCAGGATTACCCAGGACCTATCAGTTTCCACATCAAAAGATCAGAGGATCTAAAATATGATATTATGAAAGGCAAAGGAGCTTAGTCTACAACCAAGAATCAACTACCCAGCAAAATTAAGCATTATCTTTCAGGGAAAAAAATGGGCACTCAATAAAATAAGGGATTTTAAACCATTTCTGATGAAAAAAACAGCTAAATAGAAAATTTGATCTTCAAATATAAGACTCAAGAGAAGCATAAGAAGTTAAATAAGGAGGAAAAAAACCACTAAGACCAATTTTAGTAAAGGGAAGGAAGGCAGGGGGATGAGCATTGTTTGAATCAATCTCATCATTTTGGACTCAAAAAGGGAATAACACATTCACCCAGTTGGGTATAGAAATTTGTCTCATTCTATAGGGAAGTAGAAGGGGAAAGGAGAAAGGAAAGGAGGAAGCTAATAGAAGGAAGGGTAGAAATAGAAGGGGAAAAGGATAACAAAGGTGGGGGGAGGCTGATAAAAGGGAGGGTAGATTGAGGGAGGTGGGGGTCAGAAACAAAATAAATTTTAAAAAAACCTTAAGGAGATGAATTGAATTTTAGAAAAGTTAGATATGATTGAACTTTGGAGAATATTGAATGGGGGTAAAAGGAATAAACATATTTACACATTAGTCATGTTGTGAAAGAAAATCAGAACAAAAGGAAAAAAAATATAAGAAAGAAAAAATAACAACCAAAGTGAAAATAGTATACTTCAATCTGCATTCATTCTTCATAGTTCTTTCTCTGGATATGGATAATATTTTCCATCATGAGTCTTTTGGAATTATCTTAGATCATTGTATTGCTGAAAAGAACTCAGTCGATCAAAGTTGATCACACAGTGTTGCCCTTACTATGTACGATGTTATCTTGGTTTGGCTTGACTTAACTTCAGTTCATGTTATTCCAGGTTTTTCTGAAATCCACCTGCTTATCATCTCTTGTAGAACAATAGCATTTCATTATATTCACATACCACAATTTGTTCAGTCATTCCCCAATTAATGAGCATCTCCTTGATTTCCAGTTCTTTGCTACCACAAAGAAAGCTGCTGTAAACATTTTTTGTACATATAGGTACTTTTTCCTTTTTTATGTTTTCTTTGTGATATAGACCTCATATTGATACTGCTGAATCAAAGGCTATGCACAGTCTGATTGCCCTTGGGCATAGTTACAAATTGCTCTCCAGAATGGTTGGATCAGTTCACAACACTGCAACAATGCATTAGTGTTGCGATTTTTCCACATCCTCTTAAACATTCACCATTTTCTTTTTCTGTTATATTAGCCAATCAGATAGGTATGAGGTGGTACCTCAGGGTTGTTTCATTTTACATTTCTCTAATCAACAGTGATTTAGAGCATTTTTTTCATATGACTACACATGGCTTTAATTTCTTCATCTGAAAACTTTCTATTTGTATCCTTTCATTATTTATCAATTGACTCTCTTCTCTAAATATCTGAGAAATGAGGCCTTTATCTGACCCACTGCCTATAAAATTTTTTTCCCCAGCTTTCTGCTTTCCTAATCTTGGTTGCTTTGCCTTTGTACAAAAGCATTTTGCATTTTATAATGTTTTCTGTCTCCTCTTTGCTTATACA
This sequence comes from Myrmecobius fasciatus, assembly GCA_023553655.1. Lineage (NCBI taxonomy): Eukaryota > Metazoa > Chordata > Mammalia > Dasyuromorphia > Myrmecobiidae > Myrmecobius > Myrmecobius fasciatus. Next base: position 465,978 of record JAJPUD010000960.1, read on the forward strand.
TTCTTCTCTTCTCCTAAGATCTGACAAGCAAACTTTGTTTGAATTTGCTAAATTTAAATTGCTAAAATTTGGTTATGACAGTACCTTTCTTGTCTAAACTCATTTTGACTTTATCTTGTGAGATGTTGGTCAATTTTTCATTTCTGTTATACTATTTTCCAGTTTTCCCAGCAGTTTTTGTCAAATAGTGAGCTCTTATCCCAGAAACTGGAGTCTGGGTTTATCAAAAAAAAAGATTACTACAGTCAATTGACTATTGACTAACCTATTCCATGACCCACTACTCTATTTCTTAGCCACTACCACCTAGTTTTGATGATTAACACTTTATAATATAATTTTACATTTGGTATAGCTAGGCTATCTTCCTTTGCATTTTTTCATTATTCCCCTTGATATTTTTGACCTTTTGTTCTTTCAGATGAATTTTGTTATTATTTTTCTCATTTTATAAAGTAATCTTCTATCCTACAACTCTGCTATAGTTGTTAATTATTTCAAGTACTTTTAGTTGATTCTCTAGAGTTCTGTAAGTATATCATCATATCATCTGCAAAAGTGATAGTTTTGTTTCCTCACTGACTATTCTAATTCCTTTGATTTTTCTTTCTTCTCTTATTGCTATTGTTAACATTTATAGTATAATCGTAAATGATGAAGTTGATAATGGGTACCCTTGCTTCACGCTTGATGGTATTGGGAAAGCTCTAGCTTATCACTATTACAGATAATTCTTGCTGATGGTCTTAGATAAATATTACATGTCATTTTAAGGTAAATTCCATTTATTCATATACTCTCTAGGAACCTCACTCCAGTGAGACAAACCTTTCCTTCCATGTAATAAGCTGCTTCCCTATTTATAGATTAATTTTGAGGTGATTTTTTAGTTATTTAGAGGGGAATTTGGGAGTACTTTAAAGGGTTCCTTCCTTACACCACCATCTTAGCACTGGATAGGATATTTTAGCAATATTGTTAATTGGTAGAATAGTTCTGATAGAGAGAAATGCAAATCAAGACAACCCTGAGGTACCACTTCACACCTGTCAGATTGGCTAAAATGACAGGAAAAGTTAATGATGAATGTTGGAGGGGTTGTGGGAGGGCTGGGACACTGATGCATTGTTGGTGGAGCTGTGAACGGATTCAGCCATTCTGGAGAACAATTTGGAGCTATGCTCAAAAAGTTATCAAACTGTGCATACCCTTTGACCCAGCAGCATTTCTATTGGGCTTATATCCCAAAGAAATCATAAAGGAAGGAAAAGGCCCCACATGTGCAAGAATGTTTGTGGCAGCCCTTTTTGTAGTGGCTAGAAACTGGAAATTGAATAGATGCCCTTCAATTGGAGAATGGCTGAATAAATTATGGTATATGAATATTATGGAATATTATTGTTCTGTAAGAAATGACCAGCAAATGATATGTTTCAAACCACCTCCAATTGTTCACTGAAGAAAGCCATATACACCCAGAGAGAGGGATGCGAAATGTGGACCACAACATAACATTCTCATACTCCTTGATTGATGTTTGCTTACATTATGTTTCCTTTATCTGATATATCGTTTGTGTAGATAAGATTTTTCTTGCACAGAAAAAAAAAAAAAAAAAAAAAAGAATAGTTCTGATAGAAAACCAGGCCTTGGGAATTTATGATGAAATACATTCAGAAGCTAGTTTGATTGCATGAAGGGACAGAGTTAAGATCTGGTTTGAGTGATCCAGTTAATCTTGGGAGAATTATTTAGTAAAATTGCACAGAAGCTGAGTGTTAGTTTTTATAAGCCAAAGTATATGTTTGTGGGCGTTGTTAGATGCAAATTCCAGAAAAATTTGAAGAGTTGTATCTTCTGCAGTTTGTGCATAGCTTTTTTCTAGCTTTTTTTTTTTTTTTTTTTTTTGCTTCCCTCAAGTCTCAGTTTCTATGGAAAGATTTTTTTCCAATCCCTCTTAATTCTAGCCCCTTCCCTTCATTGATTATTTTCTATTTATCCTGTATATAGCTTATTTATACAAGTAGTTTGCATGCTATCTCCTCCATTAAGTTGTAAGACCCTTGGTGGTATGGGCTAACATTTTTGCCTCTTTTTGTATTTTCAGTGTTTAGCACAGTGCCTGGCCCATAGAAGGCACTTAGTAAATACTAGTTGACTAATGCACTTCTTTTTGGTAATTTTCTTTTCCCTTGGGATCCTGTGTATTTCTTTCAGACAGTTACATATATCCTTTGAGTGTCTGAGTATGAGAGAGGATTAGGATAGACAGGAAAGGGAGAAGTTAGGCAGATATGTAGAACAGGGCAATGCAAATTCTGAGGGTCTAATAGTATCTTTATGATTAATGATTTTGGAAACTATTTACAAAGCCATCTGCTCTGGTGAGATATGCTGACTGAAGATAAGACATTGTGACTAATTCTTTAAACTTTAAGATATATCCTAATAAGAGAAAAGTCTTAAGCAAAGAAATTTGATAGTTTTGTTTGTTTGTTTTTGCTTTTTACTTAAAGGTAAGGTTTCTCACTTTAGCAAATCTACACAAGCTATATCCACAGGCATTGAATGAGTTACTCATTGTAGGAGTAGCAGTAATTTACTATTTGGGACAAATTTTCCCAAGATATCTATCCCTAAATCATTGCACTGGGGGTAATGGATATCTCTGCCTTCTTATATCTGACCCACTGTGTGCCCCCGTCCCCCTTTCTGTGAGCCATGCAGCTTACAGCCACCAAGGCTGTGACTGGGAATGAAAAACTTGAATTCTCCTCATTCACTATTTAAAGGGTTACTAGCATCTATTGGATCTCTGATTAAAAAAAAGAAAGAAAAAAAAAAAAAAAGCTATGTGCATTTTCCAAGTCTTTGGGTCTAGGTTAGCCACACTGTTTGAGTGAGGACTAGATTTATTGTGACATTGGTGATTTCCCTACTTCATTGTTTTAAACCCCACATAGGCAGGGCAGCCCACCTTCTACTAATTCTAGCTACAAACCAAGCAAACAGGCATATATATATATATGTTTCTTCTCTGGTTTGACTGCATTTCATTGCATAGCCTAAGACAGACTCAGTTCTCTTTATTCTTCTATTCTCTGCCCCCAAAGTGACAAATCAATCTAGCTCTTTTACTCCATACTTTCGCACTGTATTTGATATCTGCCCTCATCGGGACTTTTGCTGTCCACCTTTCTATTCTAACCACTTACGTCACACCATTATTCTTGAAGCTGTATTAATTTACAACTCTGATTACATTCTAGAATTTGAACACTTTCATATTCTCATAATTTACAATGTGTATTTCTTCTTTTGAAACTTATCTATGCAAATCATTTGATCATTTCTTCATAGGGAAATTGTTTAAAGCCAGATGCGTTACAGTTTGAATGGCAAACTTTTAGAAGGTGTGTTCCTCACAAAGATTTTTTTCTCAAAGCACAGTACCAAGCATATGATAGACATGTAATAAAACTTTATCAGATGGCATTTATATTTTTGTTTTGTTTTGGTTATGATTTTTATCCATATAAACTTAAGAATTATGAATCTCATCTGTTTTAACTTCAATTATTTCTTCTGTTAAAGAATTAATTTTTTTTCTTTATTACAACTGTGATAAATATATTTTTCTTTCAATTTAAAAACTTTTGTTTTAAAGTAATTATTTTAATTGTAATTTATTATGGCATATGAAATTATGTGGGTCTTTAATATAATTTCTCTTTCTGAATTCCCTATGCTGCTCTACTGATTTGTTTTTTAAATTTTTATCCACTTCCACACAGCTCTGATAATGATTGCTTGATAGTATATTTTGAATAGTATATTTCCTTCTCCAGAAGGAAATGACAAATCACTATAGTATTTTTGCCAAGAAAACCCCAAGGACATGTGGTCCATGCAGTCGAAGAGTTGGACACAACAGAGGACTGAACAATAATAACAAAAATATTCTGAAATCTGTCAACATAAATTTCCCTTTTTCTCTCTCACCCTTATTTCTCCTTAATATTTTTGCCTCTTTTTAAAAATACATTTTCATCATTTATTTGTTCCCTCTCTTATCTGAGGTAAACAGAATTTCCCGAACAGCAGGCCATCTGTTTGACATTCTCTCCCCCCACCCCACCCCCACTTTGCACTTTCCCACAACATACATAGGTCAGCTCTCAGAAGAACCTCCTTCTTAAGAACTAATTTAAACTGTGAAAGTAGAAGGAGGACATGTGCAAAAAATGTTTGTGGCAGCCCTTTTTGTAGTGGCAAGAAACTGGAAATTGAAAAGATGCCCATCAATTGGAGAATGGCTGAATAAATTATGGTATATGAATGTTATGGAATATTATTGTTCTGTAAGAAATGACCAACAGGAGGATTTCAGAGAGGATTGGAGAGACTTGCATGAACTGATGCTGAGTGAAATCAGCAGAACCAGGAGAACATTATACACAGCAACAAGACTATACGATGATCAATTTTGATGGACATGGTTCTCTTCAACAATGATGTGATTCAAACCAGTTGTTCTGTGATGAAGATAGTCATATACATCCAGAGAGAGGCCTGTGGGAACTGAGAGTGAACCACAACACAGTATTTTAACGCTTTCTGTGAATATTTCCATGCATTTTGTTTTCCTTCTTAGGTTGTTTTTTCCTTCTTCTCTTTCTAGATCTGATGTTTCTTGTGCAGTAAGATAACTGTATAGATATGCATACATGTATTGTATTTGTCATATAATTTATCCTATTTAGCATGTATTAGATTACCTGTCATCTAGGGGTGGGGGTGGGGGGAAGGAGGGGAAAAGCTTGGGGAAAAAAACAAAGTTTTTGCAAAGGTCAATGTTGAAAGGTCACTCATATGTTTTGTAAATAAAAAGCATTATAAAATTAAATTAAATTAAAAAAAAGAAAGTAGAAGGAGGATAGTGGCTTGCCATTATTCAAAATAAATTTTTAAAATTATCTCTTATCTGTATTGTTTCTATTTTATGAATAATGTTTGTTTCTAACTTTGTATTTTACTAATTTCATTGCTAGTATGTCATAATGTAATTTTCTACTTATTTTTACAATGTAAATGTAAAGTATTAGAAGAGCTTGTTAATTTAATTACTTTTTTTGACTTAAGGATTTTTTTAAATTAGAAAATACATTTTGATTTCCAAATAATAGGTTGCCAAATATGTTTTGTCCTATAATCTCATTTGTAGATCTGGGAATTTCTTATATTACCAAAGAATATGTGTTTTAATATAGGAGAGGCAGATATATTATAAATTAAAGATTGTACGTCAGTTTAGTTTTCCATTTCTAAAGTGAATTGTTTTAATAGAGACTTTTGCCCTGACCCAAATTATAAGACTCTGAAACTATATTTGTTGAGTATCTTTGCTTAATGTGAAATGCAAGATTTTAAAAATAAAGCAATAGTGTATAAACTGTATCACATTGCTTATCATCTCAGGGCAAGAGGGGAGGAGAGAAAAGGAAAGAGGAAACTTAAAAAAAAACTTTTGAAAATGTTTAAAGATTGTTTTAATATGGAATTGGAGAAAAATAAAATATAATATAAAAATATGATAATAATGGAATATATAAGTTTAATTTGAAGTCATAAACAATACAAGTATTTTCCCCTTTAAAATATCTTTGACAAGAGACCTGTCAAAACCAAAATGAATTTATTATTATTCTCATCCTATCTACAAATGTAAAAATATGTATATGTGCTTACATATGTATGCTTATTATGATCAAATGGAACAATTACTTGGGATAACCAATATTTAACATTCCTTTTATTTAACAAGAATATTCAAATGGTGATGCTATATAACTTTAGATAATTGAACACCATAATTTGAGATAAAAAAAAATTATACTTAAACCAATGGGGGGGGAACACTTGGTGGATATAAGTAGGCTATAAGGTATCATCAGTGATATATGTTGAGGAATCATTGAAATAATTAATCAAAGACATTAAGTGCTTACTATGTGCCAGGCACTGTGCTTAGCACAAGGCAGAAGTCAGTCCCTGCCCTCAAAAAGCTTACAGTTTTAGGGAGGTGACAATATGCAAACAAATATATAAAAAGTAAGTTATAACTTCATAGTACATAGAAAATAATTAACACAAGGAAAGTAGTGGAATTAAGAAGAATTAGGGAATCCTACCTTCCTCCAGAAGGTGGAATTTTAACTGAGATTTAAAGGAAGTCAGGAGGTCACTAGTTGAAACTAGTAAGGGAGAATGTTCCAGTCATGGGGGATGGCTAGAGAAAAGTCCCAGAGCTGAATATTTTTTCCCATGGAAAAACTAGGAGACCATCGTCACTGGATCAAAGAGTACATATTGGAGAGTAAGATATAAGAAGACTGGAAAAATAGGAGGGAGCTAAGTTATTTGTTCCTGGAAGCAATGCAAAGCCACTGAATTTTATTAATTAGGGATGTGATATAGATCAGACCTATCTTTTAAAAAAAATCACATTAGTGACTAAAATGATGATGCATTAGGATGAAGAGATATTTGAAGCAGACAGACCCACTAGCCAGCTATTGCAATAGTCCAAATGTAAAGTGATTAGAGCCTTCACTACAGTGTGGGCAGTATCAGAAGAGATAAGGGGACATATAAGAGATATGTTCCAAAGGTGAACTTGACAAGTTTTGGCAACTCATAGGATCTAGGGAGGGGGGAGGAAGAGACATAGTGAAAAGTCCAGAATGACTCTTAAATTGTGAGCTTGACAGATTAGAAAGATGATGTTGTTTTTTACAATGACAGGGTAAGTAGGAGAAGGGCAGGGTTAAGGGAGGAAAGATAACAAGTTCTATTTTGGGTGTATTGAATTTAAAATGTCTATTAAACATTCAATTTGAGGTGTCTGAAAGCCAAATTGAAGATGGGAGACTGGAAATCAGCAAGAGAAATTGTATCAAGAAAGGTAGAATCATCAGCTTAAAGATGATAATTAAATCCATAGGAGCTGAAGAGATCACCAAGTGAAGTAACAGAGTAGAAAAGAGGACCTAGGAGAGAGCACTGAAGGATATCTATTGTTATGGAGCATGTTATAGAGAAGTATTCAGTAAATAAGACAGAGAAAGAGTGATCAAATATGTAGAAGAAGAACAAGGACAGAGTCTTGAAAACCTAAAGAGAAAAGAGTACTAGAGAGAGAGAGAGAGAGAGAGAGTGATCAATAGTGTCAAAAGTTTAGACAGGTCAAGGAGAATGAGGATGCATCATAAGAGGCATTATCAATGCTGCATATATTAGAAAAGAGGGTTGGCTCTTCATATGATAAGAATTCAAGTTGTCTATAAGACCCTTGAGGGCAGGGATTGTTTCATTCTTTGAACTTGTATCACCAGTGCTTAGCATAGTGCTTGACACACATATACTAAATGATTGATAAATTAGGCATGAGAGGATGCATGATTTATTAGAAGTAGGAACATTGAAGGTTTTTTGTGTGTTTGTTTGTTTTGGACAAACAAACTTCACATTTATCATTAAAAAAGGGAATCTGAGAGTTATTATTTGGTTTATAGTCCCTGGCTTTGGTATTCAGATATATCAATTCCTCAAATAACTCTTCCTTTTTTTTTTTTTAACTAGAAAATACGAATATGTTAATGGTATTTCCTCTCACCAAGTTCTCAGTAATTGCTATGAAGGGACCTTACATCATAGCTCAAGCTCTGGGGAGTGTAGATGATTACTTAAGATTCAAATTCTCTCACCACACAAAACAGTAAGACAGGATGAAAGCAAAATGATTCTGTAGCAAGGCATGAAACTTAACTAAGTCAGATCATCCCAAAAGTATGTATAGATAAAACAGGACAACAATTATGTGAAAAAAGAAACAAATGTATCATCAACAATTATCTAGCAATTGATTCTCAACATTAAAGATGAGAACATATTTGGATACAATATTTTAGTATCCTCTCTGCTATCACACAAAGAAATCTATGATGGAGATCATACAATTTTGAAAGTATTAAAGAATTTGTTTACAGGTTATCTCTAGGAGAAGAAAACACCAAAGTCTGAGAAAATATAAGGGACAATGTTCTTAACAAAAAAGGTGATTGAAAGAATACCAATGCATATGCCTACTCTTTTGTAAATTACTCATTAGAATGTTGAGAATATCCTTCATGAAAAGATGAAAATAAAAAAGACAGTTTTCTTGTTGGTTGATTGATACAATTTATAGGTGCCAAGAAACACACAACTAATCACTCCAGAAAATATGATCCGAAAATAGGTCAAAATAATTGATCATGACTGAGAGTATATGAGAACCTATGCTTGGATACTTTATCTTTTATAAAATAATGAAAAAAGTGTGCATTTATATATAGCTTACTCTTAGCCAGCACTCTTACAAATATTATCTTAATTGATTATCTCAGCAATCTTGCAGGTAGATCCTATTATTATCCTCATTTCATAGATAAGGAAATTGAGGGAAACAGTTTAAGTGACTTACCAAAGGTTATATAGCTAGTTAATTTTCTGAGGCCAGATTTTGGATTCATAAGTATGTTAATGTTAATAAATGGTAACCTATGTGATCTATGTATTTTATTTGAATGCAACAGACTTTTATACATATATGCATACACACAGAGAGAAACATCCATCACTCAGTGGAATATATGCTATCATTGTAAGACAAGGTTAATATCTGCGTTGTATTCTAATACATATAGAATGTGTTCTTTCAGGCTAACCAATTATATTTCCAAGGACTTGATTTCATCATTTAATATAAAATATAAACCATGTGAATATTTTATTTTGCAGCTAGGAGAAGAATTCTCATACAAAGAAGATTAGAAACAATCATAAAAGATAAAATAGAAAATTTTGATCACATGCAATTGAAAAACTTTTTCAAGAAAAAAATCTATGCAGAAGGGAAAACCAATTGACATTGAAAAAGAAATGAATAAATTTGCCTCTCTTCCTTTTTTTTCACCGAAGAGGTGGAAGTTTATGAGTATAAAATGTTATATATATTCTTAGAAACTGTTGTTATATTGTTTGGCTTTTCTTAGATGTTTTAACAATGGAAGGCTCATGAGAAAATATATTTGGAAATGAATTTTGTAAAAATCAAAAGCATTGATAAAATTCAAAACAGAAAACAAAGTATGTGAAGATAGATTTCCACTGTGCATGCACATGTGTATAAGTGATAATTAATCTTGAAAGCTAGAAAAAAGATATATCTAGTACATTCATGAACTGTTTTTCTTTTTACACATTAACTTTCTAAGTTAATTGATAAAAAACTCTTTTTCCCCAGTCTTGCTTCTGATCATTTGAAAATGAACATATTCTTTCATTTTCAGAACTGCTATTTGAATTTTACATTGTATTATTATCAAAATTCAGTCAGCCAAAAATTGTTGACTACTAGACAAGTTTGCACAAAACAACAATTGGTAAACACCAAAATGATTAAGACCTAATTCCTATCCTTATAATGTTTGTAACATTTTCAAATTTTTAAATTAATTTTTTCAATGAATAAAAATCAATTATTTCTCCCTTCTCATTTCCTTCTTCCTCACTAATGAAACTTTTGTAACAAATAAAGATATTTAAACAAAACAAATTAATAAATTATCTATGATTAAGAAAAAAAATCTTATTTTATATCCTGACTCAATCATCTCTCCATCAGGAAAGAGTGCTGCATCGTAGATCCTCTGGAATGGAAATTGGTCATTGCATTGATTAGAGTTAGGCTGTTCAAAGCTGTTTGCTTTACAATGTTGTTTTTATTACACAACATTTGTACTTTTATAAGGAAGATGTCACAAAATTCAAATCACTGCAGGTCAGAATAGGTATTGATGAATATATCTGGATGGTACAAACCAAGGACCAGAAGAATTTTTAAAGGTGAGAACAGAAGAAAGTCATCATCTGCAGTTATTGAGACTGAATTTGGGAGAAAAGGGCAAAAGAGTGAAGGGAACTTCTTTATTTTATTTTAATTTTTTTTATTAAAGCTTTTTATTTGCAAAACATATGCATGGGCAATTTTTCAATATTGACCCTTGCAAAACTTTCTGTCCAAATTTTTCCTCTTTCCCCCTACTCCCTCCCCTAGATGGCAGGTAGTCCAATACATGTTAAATATGTTAAAACATGATAAATCCAATATATGTATATATATATTATATATATATTTATGCAGTTATCTTGCTGCACAAGCAAAATTTGATCTAGAAAGAAAAGAAAAAAAAACCTGAGAAGGAAAACAAAATGCAAGAAAACATCATAAAAATTCTTATAAATTTGAGTTAATTTTCTATATATTTTAGAAATTAGGCTTTTATCAGAATCTTTGAATATAAAAATATTTCCCCAGTTTATTGCTTCCCTTCTAATCTTGTCTGCATTAGTTTTGTTTATACAAAACCTTTTTAACTTAATATAATCAAAATTATCTATTTTGTAATCAGTAATGATCTCTAGTTCTTTTTTGGTCATAGATTCCTTCCTCCTCCACAGATCTGAGAGGTAAACTATCCTATGTTCTAATTTGTTTATAATATCATTCTTTATGTCTAGATCATGAACCCATTTCAACATTATCTTGGTATATGGTGTTAGGTGTGGATCAATGCCTAGTTTCTGCCATACTAGTTTCCAATTTTCCTAGCAGTTTTTGTCAAATAGTGAGTTCTTATCCCAAAAGCTTGGGTCTTTGGGTTTGTCAAACACTACATTGCTATAGTTATTGACTATTTTGTCCTGTGAACCCAACCTATTCCACTGATCAACTTCTCTGTTTCTTAGCCAGTACCAAATGGTTTTTATGATTGCTGCTTTATAATATAGTTTTAGATCTGGTACAGTTGGGTCACCTTCATTTGCTTTTTTTTTTTTTTCCCATTAATTCCCGTGAAGAAATTTCTGTATGAGCAAGCTTCCTGAAGCAGAAAGAGGCAAGGTGTTTCTGAGAGATGGTTAACAGATGGATTTGGCCAGAACCCAGGATTCATAATAGGACAAAAAGATGAGAGATGTAGCCTGGGGTCAAATTATGGAGGGCCTTGAATTCTTGGTTAAACAACCTGGAATACTTCTTCCAATGGGGAAACCAATTGTGATCTTTGATCCAGGGAATATGATGAAGCACTTTATAGTAAATAATGCAGTGGTGATCTTTGGAAGAGACAAAGTAGAAACATGGAGGCTGCGGAAAAGAATACTTTAGGAAGCTTTTGTAGTATCAGTACTACAAAATTAAAAGTAAGCTCAAATATGAATCCATTGAAAACAGAAAGGGAAAGGGATAAAGTGTATAAGGAGTAAGGGACAGGTAGGTAAGGTCAATGTAGGTCCAATCTATGGAGCATATTTAGTATTCTCTCTGCTTTCCATGTATCTACAAGGAGGCTGATAAGCCTGCTTCTGGGCATGTGCTACAGAGGGACTCTGCTTTCCACTTCAGAGTATGTGAGGCTCTCTCTCTCTCTCTCTCTCTCTCTCTCTCTCTCCCTTCCTTCCTCCTTCTTTCTTTCTCTGCCTCTTCTTTTTTCCTTCTTTCTTTATGTCTCTCTCTGTGTATCTCTTTTTTTCTCTTCTTCTCCCTCTCTGTCTCTCTCTGTGTTTCTCCTTTTTCTCTTTTCCTCTTTTTTTCTCTCTCTCTCTTTCTCCCCTCCCTCCCTTTCTTTCTGTCTCTCTCTCTGTCTCTCTCCTTTTTCTCTTCTCTTTCTCTTTGTCTGTCATTCTGTCACTTTTGTCTCATTCTCCCCACTTTCTGATTTAAGTGGGGAGGAAGAATTTTAGAAGATTGATTGCTAAAAAGGTCTAGCAGGTTACTCCACAGAGTTGGCATTATACCAGGCTTAATTGCTGCAACTTTTGGTTGACTACCAAGGAATCCTGCCATTGAACTGTGGGTGACTTTTCTGACCTTTCCAAGATTACAAAATTATATCTTGGTCTGTTCTGTCTCTGATACTTATTCATCTATGGTCAGGAAAGAATCAGGGACAGAAAAAGCAATAGTGAAAAATATTGTCATATAGTAGGAAAGGGGAGATTTGGTGGCTGATGGTAGTAGGTTCTTGCTGCCATTGCTATTGCCTCTGCCTACTTGGAGACTTGCAACATACTTATTTCTCCTTACTTGGAAGTCATTGGGGGAGAAATCTTTTTATCTTTTCATATCTTTTTTTTTTTTCATGTACACTCAGTTCTAGCTCAAAAGCTAATCAAAAAGCTTTTTACCATGATGCAGAGGGCTTTCAGCCAACAGTTATAGATTTAATATTTAAAGGAGAAATGAGAACTGGCCAGTGGAGGTCCAATCCAAGGAGAATATTCAATGTGTCCAGTACCTGGCACATTGCTACATGGGAACAGTGACCTGGTTTTGTCATGTATTATAAAAGGAACCTGTTTTTTTTGTTTTAAAGTATTGAATATTCTCCTTGAATTGGACCTCCACTGGCCAGTTCTCATCTCCCCCCATTACAGACACAAAAGAAAGTGTGAAAGAAGAATTCGGAAGACTTGACAACTACTTGTAGAGGGGAGGAGAGAAGTTAGAATTTTTCCTGGGATTTCAAGTGTAGGTTATTGGCAGAATGATGTTGTTATTAACATAAATAAAGCAAAGAAGGAGGAGAAAGATTGTGAATTCAAGAGACTGTGCCCTCCTAAAAGGAGAGCAAAGATTGTTAGCTTACTTTGAACACATGGAGTCCTATAGGGCCAGAAACACATTCACATGAAGACATATAGCATGTGGGACTGAAGTATGAAGGTAATGAAGTACTTATAAATTTATCCATTAATACTTGAGAGACAGAGCTGCAAAGTGGATAGAAAGTAGGCTTCAAGTCCTGTTTGCTATATGACCTTAGGCAAGTTAAGATCTCTGTGACCCTAGCAATTCACAAAGATTGGAAATTTTAAAAATATTTATTAATTTACATTAGTCAGTGGAATTACCAATAGGAAAGAAATCACAGCTATGATTTCCACCCTAACTCCCAGAAAAAAACTTGCCTTTATTTTGAAAATATAAATAGAAGTAAATGACTCTAATTATATTTTCCTTAAAGTGGTTGTCTTCAGTCAAAACATATATACACTTAGACATAATCCATACAGAAGTATTTCTAATAGTATCTTTAACATATTGTAGTCCAAATTGCCTTAACATTCTGAAATGCCATCAGAGCTCCTGTAATATTGTTTTACATAACTTTGTGTTTCTGTAGAATTGCTTGATGATATTAAGTTGTATTTTTATGTACCCACACATATGAAAATTGTCTGTTCTTTCAAATGGTATCTGTTCAATGTTTACAGTATGTGCACTACTAACCAAGACATTATGGGGAATTGAAAAACAATAGGAAATATATTCTCTACTTTCAGTAAGAAATTAATTATGTATGTTCTTTTAATAAAAATTTTTAACTTACTTAGGAAATATGAGTATATGGTCTGATCCATATCGCTAAATTAAATCTGATGTTTAGGCTGTCATAGTATGAATTCAGATAATAGAATCAATCTGAATTATTTAAACCCCTTGAATATTAATTTGATTCTGACTTGAAGTTCTAGGATGGAATAGTTAAAACATTTCATAATAATAGCAATCAGTCAACATACATTTATAAAGTGTTTATTATTTGCCAGCTATGTGGTGCAGTGGATAGAGTACTAGACCTGGAATCAGGAAGAGTCATCTTCATCAGTTCAAATTTAGCTTCACATATTTACTAGCTGTGTGATTCTGGCCAAGTCACTTAATACTGTTTGCCTCCTTATCTGTAAAATGAGCTGGAGAAGGAAATGGCAAACTACTCTTGTATCTTCGTCAAGAAAACCCCAAATGGGGTCATGAAGAGTTACACATGACTGAGGAACAGCTGAACAGCAACACATTACTTTTGAGTATGGAACTTCAATCCACAATCAGAATTTTTCTTTGTGAAAAATCAAGGGTTTACAGTGAATCTTGAGAAGTAACAAGGTGTAATAAAATGGTCCTAAACTTAGAATTGAAAATCTTGGTGCTAAATATCTGTCTTGTGCTTATTAGCAGTGTGTTGTTGGGCAAGACTTTTAATTCCCCTGAGTCTCAGTTTCCTCTGTGGTAAAATAGAAATCATGAGATTTAAACTACCTGTTTCACAGGGTTATAAGCAACAAATGAGATAATGTATATGAAAGTACTTTGCTACCTGAAAATTCTTTTTACAAATTTTCGATGGTATTTTATCTTTCCAAATACAAAAATATTTTTCAACATTTATTTTTTGTAAGACTTTGTATTCCAAATTTTTCTCCCTCCCTTCCTTACTGCGCCTCCCTAAAACAGCAAGTAATCTGATATAGGTTAAATATGTGCAATTCTTTTAAACATATTTCTATATTTGTCATATTGTGCAGGAAAAATCAGACCAAAAAGGAAAAAAAAAACAATAGGGAAAGAAAAAAAAAACAAATAAGCAAACAAAAAGATGAAAATGCTATGTTTCGATCCATATTGTCTCTATAGTTCTCTGAATGTGAATGGTGTTTTCTATCCCAAGTCTTTTGGAACTGTCCTTGAATTACTGCATTGTTGAGAAGAACTTAGTCCATCACAATTGATCATCCCATAATCATCATATCACATCACATCATCACATAATCTTGTTTTTGCTGTTCTCTTGGTTCTACTCACTTCATTCAACAATAGTTCACTGCCTTTCCAAACTTTTCTGAAATCAGCCTGCTCACCATTTTTTAAAGAATAATATTTCATTACATTCATGTACCATAATTTATTCAGCCATTCCTCAATTGATGGGCATTCACTCAACTTTCAGTTCCTTGCCACTATAAAAAGGGCTACTACAAACATTTTTGCACATGTGGGTCCTTTCCCTTCTTTTATGATTTTTTTTTAGATACTGACTCACTAGTGACACTGCTGGATCAAAGTGTAGGCACAGTTTTATAGCCCTTTAGGCATATCTGAAAACTCTTTATATAGTAACAAAGTCAGACTGACTACTTTTCCCTCCACCCAAGATTCTAGGAATATCCTTGAGGGATTGGGGTGGTTGTCTCTAATGCTATTAGTTCAACCCCCATTCTGGTATATTTATCCAAATGGAAAATGTCAATTTAATCTATTTGTTCCATTTAATCTATTAACCTCACTTGGGATTAATTAATAGATTAATTAATCTATTCACTTTAAAGTTATAACAAGAACAAAAGTAAAAACATTTCCCTCTAATACTCTCCCTATACACTTCAATCTCTGGATAAATTGGTTTTAGACTTAATGATGTTTCTCTATAGCATTGGTCCCATCAAGATTACATCCAAATAGGATATTGCTGTTGGACAAATAAATCTTTGCCACATATATTCTTGGGCTAGATCCTAAAGGCTGATCCTCATTTCTTGAAGTCTTTTGGTGGATTGGTTAATTAGAAACTCAGCATGGACTCAATTCCAGAACCTCTAACTCCAATTTCTTTTATCAGAAATCTCAGGAAAAAGATCAAAAGAAGGGATCGGTTCTGGCTTATTAGTCCTTTTTTGTTTTGTTTTGTTTTGTTTTTGAGTAACAATTTCAGCCACACAACCACTTAAAGAGGTTCCACAGCAGCATATAGATGGCAGACTAGAACTAGGTCCTATTTTACAAAGTCCACACAAAATTCTATCAACCAGGAACTTAGCACTTAGGAGTAGGCTTATTGGCTAGTTCCCCATTACATATATACATATGTAATGTATTATGTCAGGGCAGCTAGGTGGCACAGTGAACAGAGTGCCAGTTCTGAAGTTAGGAAAATCTTATCTGCCTACATTCAAATCAGGTCTCAGACACTTAGTAGCTGTGTCATCCTGGGCAAGTCATTTAGCCCTGTTTGCATGTTTCTTCATCTGTCAAATGACTTGCAGAAAGAAATAAAAAACCACTCCAATATTTTTGCCAAGAAAAGGCCAAATCTGGTCATGAAAAGTCAAACATGACTGAAAAATGACAAAACAAAATATATTGTATTACATAGAATTGGGCCTTTCAGGATTAATTCAGTCAGTAGGTATAATAGGAGCATAATGAGCATATATTTAGAATTGGAAGTAACATTAGAGGTGATTTTGTTCAGTCCTTTCATTTTACAGATGGGCCTAATGGTAGAGCTATAAGTAAATGAAAAAACAACGTTGAAACTAAGTAGAAAGAAATATGCAGTCATAAATGAAACTCCTAAATACCTAATTTATACAGTATAAATTAGAGTATGTGAAAATTCATTCATTTGTCCATTCATATTTAGTATAATGCATATTACCTTGTATATGATTAGTAGGTGGTTATTGACTTTGGTGACTAACCACTGAAACTCATCACCAAATATTTAAGAACCAGTTATGTGCCAGTCAATGTATTAAGTGCTGGGGATATATATATATATATATATATATATACAAAAATGAGAATGCCCCTGATCTGACACAGGATTACAGGATTGAGGAACTGTGGCCAGGGAAATCACAGGGATGGTGAGCAAAATCATAGAACAGTAGATTGTCATCATTTTTCTAGTAGCAATAAGAGTATTTTTTAGTTTGTTTATTGTTTTCAGAACAAGAACAACAGGTGCAAACATGTGTGTGTGTGTGTGTGTGTGTGTGTGTGTGTGTGTGTGTGTTTAAGAAAAAGGGACTTTGGGAGTGAGGTATATATGCCAGGTAAAAGGCCAGATGATAAGATACTTATAGAGATAGATGATTAGGTGGGATGTGAGGTATGCTCTGGGGCTAGTTAGATTTAGCAAATTAAATGAACTTTTACTCTTTTATCTTTAGCCTTTATCCAAAGAACCATTGTATGAAAGGGAAAGAACACTGAGCTTGTTTGTAATCAGAAAACTTTCATATGAATCCTAGTTCTGTTATTTACTATCTGTGTGACACTGAACATCTCAATGCCTTAGGTTACTTCTCTCCTCTCTTGGAGGGCTGGAGGGAAGAGAAATAAATACCCAAAGGCCTCCTTTATAGAGGCTCAGAATTTTCAAGGTAACTCTCCATTTTCCATCTCCAGTTCTCTTGGTTTCATCATGCTATACTCAGGATAAGCTGATCACCTGAAATCTCATCACAATCATGACTGACTCAGTTTTTCATACTCAATACCTGGTCAGCTCCCTCAATTGCCTCTCCCCTCTGACTAGAGGGCTGGAACATGGAGCAATAAACTTCCAAAGCCTTCCTGAAGAGAGGACTACGAGCTTTCAGAACATTTCAGGTAACTTCACAGACTATCAACAGCTCTATTTGATTTCAACTCCAAAGAACATTGTATCTTCAAGTGGTCCCCCATTCCATGAATTAGATGAGAGCAGGAACTTTCTTATTGTGTCCTAGCATGTGGTATAGTGACTGGCATATGGGATGTTTTAAATAAAATTTATTGAATTGAACTGAATTGAAATTACAAGTCATTTCACCTCTTTGGCCTCAATTGCCTCATCTCTACATAAGGCATTTTGGTTGATCTCTAAGTTCAGCCTTAAGCTTCTATGGTCTGTCTTATAAAGAAAAGAAAAGACAAAAAGAGGGGGGAAAAAGAACCATTGTGTCTCATTCACTATTTTAAAATTTAATCCTTTTAATTCTGTAGTGTCTTTCTTAGATATAGTCAAAAGTGAACAATCTTTACACAAATAGCTTATAACGGTGAGAAATTATCTTTCTTTGCTTCCTTGACACCTTCAATTATTTAAATAAATAAAAAACCAAAATCCAAATCTCACCAATAGCACACATATACGTTAGAACTTTAGCAAAATGAATAAAATTAATTTGTTTTTCTTAATACCCATAATAATTCACTTGTCTTTCCTAATATGGTTAAATAATTGTTTTTAAGAACAGCTTTTCTGACCCAATTTTGGCCATTCATTGAAATTTTTTCTTGTATCTCATTTTCACTGTCAGAAAAATGCAGAAGCCTTTTAGCTATAGTGGTTTATTAGGAAAGGGGAGTTCCTTTTAACCTAATAATGGTGTGTGGAATCTCCAGGGATGTCTAATGACAAAAGAGATTATAATACTAAAGTGACACCCTTGAAACCACAGCTAGTCTATCATCTGAGTCACAGTTATCTACTCAAACTGCAATTCAAAAAAAAAAAAAAAAAGGCAAAGGAAAAATTTTCACAAAAGTACTAGTTAAATAATTTAGTTCCACTTCAGTGTCTTGGGATTCAACCAATCAGACTGAAATGCAAAAATCCCAAAGACAACATCTAGTTGATATGCCTTCATGGTATTCTGTCACTCACTAATAATTAGTTTGACTATGTTTATCATATACACATAAAAATTATTCTTTAAGCTGATTTACATCACAATTTTTTCTTTTTTCTTTTAGAGTGATTTTAGGGAAGATTCCAACTTTGGAATATGCTAGTTAAGATTTCTCTATATTATACACCCAAAATGGACAAGGGAGCTTATCCAGATAACTAGACTGCCTTGTAACTTTTTATATGTTTTACATAGACTTTTATAATAATTTTTCTTACATATATGTGGAGGATGGCTTATTTACAATCAGATCATTGGTCTTTATCTTAGTGGAGAGTTTTCATCATGAGATCACCTTATATTTTTATGACCAGTAAATTAAAACTGTCTAATCAAATGAAAGCTCCCCTCCCCCTTTCTATTCATTCTAATAAAATACTTAACAAGACAGGTATATAATTTTATCTGTTTACTGAAGTAGGTCCCACTCAACTGTGTTTTACAAAATTGATCATGTCCTGGCTGGTTCAAGCTATTGGTATACAAAGTTGTCTGTTCTCTCCTTTACCCCTATTCTGCCCTTCCCTGCCCCCTTATCTCTGCCCAGTTCTTTGTCATCTTTAACTTTCTTTTCAAGACCAATACTTGTCTTCCTACAAGCCTGTAATCCCTGAGGTAAACTGTTGCAAGAATTTACAAGGTTTTCTCCATGGTGAAAACCAGGGCCTTTTTTCTTTTGCTTTCATTGTATATTGGTGCCCTTCTGCTAAATTTCTTTACCATTTCATAGAATTACATAATTCTAAAACTGGAAGGCAGCTCAGAGGTCCTGTTACCCCAGCTATAATGTTAAAAGTCATTCTTTCTGAATTATTTTTATAAGCCATCCAGCTTTCACTTAAGTACTGAGAGTTTCTACTTCCTGAAACAGATAATTTGACTTTTGGGTAGCTCTAAGTGTTAGGAAGTTTCCCCTTGTGCCAGGGGTAAGTATGTTTAATATGGATAGATTAAATACATATTTGCATTAATGATGAACTTATAGGAAAAATATACAGAAAGATAGTTTATAAAACAATGTAAAATTTTAGCTCAGGATTCCAAGTTAAAGCTATGACATTCTTATATTTAGCTTTGATCAGATCACATCTGGTTTATTATATGTTCAGATCTGGGAACAGGAAGGAAATTGAAGAGATGTAGAGTTTTCAAAAGCAGGCAACAAAGCTCACATGGCAACATGATGATAGGATCATGTTTTAGGAAGTTCTACTCAGACCTTAGTTTCTTCATTTGAATAAATAAAGGGATTAAACTCGGTGACCTCTGGTATAGATTAATTTTTTTTAAAAAATGTGGTTTGTTGTTTTTATGCCATGTTCAGTTCTTCACGAAAACATTTGAGGTTTTCTTGACAAAGATACTGGAGTAGTTCGCCATTTCCTTCCCAGCTCATTTAACAGAGGAAGAAATTGAGGCAAGCAAGGTTAAATGAATTGTCCAGGATCAAACTATTGATTACTAGCTAGTAAGTGTTTGAGGCTGGATTGAAGTACTGCTATATATCCAGTGCACTATTTAGCTTCTTTAAAGATTATATTGTTCAGTCATGTCCAACTCTTTGTGATTCTGAGGACCATAGCATTCCAGTAATATCCATGGAGTTTTGTTGGCAAAAATACTGGAATCATTTGCCATTTTCTTCTCTAGTGGATTAAGACAAAGTTAAATGATCACACACCTGGTAAATATCCAAGGCTGGATTTTTAACTCATGTTCTGGACGTCAGATTCAATGCTCTATCCACTAAGCCATCTAAGTACCTCTAAAAAACAAAAACAAAAACAAATAACAACACAACAAAAACTACTTGCTATTTAAAAAGAGCTGGAAGAACTGAGAATCTTTAGCCTTGAAAAAATACAATGTATGTTTTATGATAACTATACTCATGTGTTTTAGGGGCTATTATGTGGAAACCTGAAGAGACATTATACTTGTTCTCATTGGTCCTAGAGGACAGAATTAGATATAGTGGGAAGAAGAGGCAAAGAAGCAGATTTAAGATTGATGTAAAGAAAAAAACAACAAACTTCCTACTCTTTGAACCATCTCAAAGTAGAAAAAAATGAAGATTTTTGTTTTATTGTATCTTCATTTCTTAATATACTTTTTATGTTTATAAGCTCTGTAAGCTTCATGAAGAACCACTCTGCATTTTATCCCAACTCTGTACTTCTCTCAGCTTCAAAAAAGGTCTCTTTACACACTAAGTGCTTAATAAATGTTGATTCAATTGCATTGAATAATTTAATTCTGGAAATACTAGTTATAACTTGGTTAGGGAGCGGCAACTAGGAGGCTGGTGAACTTGACAACCTGCATTGCCAGAACTTTGTACAGTCAAGTTACTAACCCTAAGTGTATGACTAATAAAAGTAGTAGATTGGGGATAGAGGAGGATCCCCCATCAAACAACTGGATAGTTCCAGGTTGAATTTGCTCAGGTGGTAGTCATCCAAATAGATCCCTCTGCCTTAGAAAATATGCCTTTATCTCTCCTGCCACCAAGGTGGAGTAGAAACAACAATGAACTTTGATAACACAACAGTGTTTGCATAAGGGATTGTACATTCTTTGCATCACAATGTAAAGGGGAGTATGAATCTGTTGAAATAGAATATAGTGCATATCTTTCAACTTAATCACCTTGGGAAATTAAGAGTTTCCTGTAAAGTAATAAGATGAATAATATTGGCCAGTACTGAAACTCTGCAGATCTAGTTAAAATATCTATTTTTTTAAGTAATGCTATTTATTAAAATTTCAGAGAAGTTTTCCCAAAAAATCAGGTTACTAAACTTTCCTGTACCATTATAGGGTCTTGTGGGAAAGATACAGGGAAGGTTTAATATAAAAAGGAGGACCTCTTCAAATTTAGGATTGCATAGGGTAAGCACTTTTTTCTGCTTCTCATCAGACAAGATAAGTGTGAAGTTATTAAGCTATTGTAAGAGGTATTCAAGTTAAAAATGAGAAGGAACTTCCCAACTGTTATTCTAGAATTTTATAGCATCTTAGACCTAGATGGAGCCTCTGAGACTTTCCAG
Source organism: Myrmecobius fasciatus (assembly GCA_023553655.1). Lineage (NCBI taxonomy): Eukaryota > Metazoa > Chordata > Mammalia > Dasyuromorphia > Myrmecobiidae > Myrmecobius > Myrmecobius fasciatus. The sequence continues at coordinate 487,433 of JAJPUD010000960.1, forward strand.
TTAAACTCTCTCATTTTACAGATGAGGAAATAGGAAAGTTAATTTGCCCAAGATCACATAGAGGAGCAATTTAAACTCAAACCTTGTGACTCTGGAATTGAAGCCTTTTTGATGTACAGCACTTTGCCTCCTCTGAACATCTTTATGCAAATAGTTAAGCAGCTGCTTCCCTAGGATGTCTTGAAAACTGTTTTATCTAAAGTGATGGAGTGAGTGGTTGACTTATTCAAGTACCCTCTAAATTAATTCTTTTTTTTTTTTAAAGCTTTTTATTTGTATGACATGTATATGGGTAGTTTCCCAACTTTGATCTTTACAAAGCTTTCCATTACAAATTTTACCCCCCAGTCCCCTCCCCTCCCCTAGATGGCAGGAAGTCCACTACATGTTAATAATGTTGAAATGCTTGAGAAGTTATGCAAGAAAAATCCTATCTACAAGAAAAAAAAAAGAATCAGAGAAAGGCAACACAATGCAAGCAAATGTCAATAAAGATCATGAAAATGTTACGTTGTGGTCCATATTTCATATCCCTCTCTCTGGGTGTATATGGTTTTCTTCATTAAATAATTGGAACTGGTTTGAGACAATTCTTTGTTGCAGAGAGTCATGTCCATCAGAATTGATCATCATGTAATACTGTTGTTGCCATGTATGATGATCTCCTGGTTCTGCTTGTTTCACTCAGCATCAGTTCATGCAAGTCCCTCCAGGCCTCTCTGAAATTGTCCTGCTGGTCGTTTCTTACAGAGCAATAATATTCCATAACATTCATATACCATAATTTATTCAGCCACTCTCCAATTGATGGGCATCCCGTCAGTTTCCAGTTTCTAGCCACTACAAAAAGGGCTGCCACAAACATTCTTGCACAGGTGGGTCCCTTTCCCTCCTCTAAGATCTCTTTGGGATATAGGCCCAGTAGAAACACTGCTGGGTCAAAGGGTATGCACAGTTTGACAACTTTTTGAGCATAGCTCCAAATTGCTCTCCAGAATGGTTGGATCCGTTCACAGTTCCACCAACAATGTATTAGTGTCCCAGTTTTCCCACATCCCCTCCAACATTCATCGTTATCTTTTCCTGTCATTTTAGCCAATCTGACAGGGGTGTAGTGGTACCTCAGAGTTGTCTTAATTTGCATTTCTCTGATCAATAGTGATTTGGAGCAACTTTTCATATGACTAGAGATGGTTTTAATTTCATCATCTGAAAATTGTCTGTTCATATCCCTTGACCACTTACCTATTGAAGAGTGGCTTGAATTCTTA
>JAJPUD010000960.1:493703-510014 GCA_023553655.1 Myrmecobius fasciatus
TGCTATTGCACTTGGTGCATATATATTTAGTATAGATATTGCTACATTATCTATGGTACCCTTTAATAAAATATAGTTTCCTTCCTTATCTCTTTTGATTAGATCTATCTTGGCTTTTACTTGATCTGAGATAAGGATTGCTACCCCTGCTTTTTTTTGTTCACCTGAAGCATAATAGGTCCTGCTCCAGCCTTTTACCTTCATCCTATATGTGTCACTATGTTTTAGATGTGTTTCTTGTAGACAACATATTGTGGGATTCTGGTTTTTAATCCAGTCTGATATCCGCTTCCGCTTTATGGGAGAGTTCATCCCATTCACATTCACAGATAGAATAACTAATTCTTTATTTCCTGCCATCTTATTTACCCAAGTTATGTTTTCCCCTTTCCTTTCCCCTTTCTCCCTTCCCCCCACCTCAGGACTTTGCTTTTGATGACCCTCTCCCCAAACAATACTCCACCATTTAGATCCCTTCCCCCTGTTTTTACTCCTTTCCCCTGATTCTTCTATTTTCCCTTCTATTAGTTTATCCCTTTCTTTTCATCCTTTCCCTCCCCCTTCCCTCTAGCAACAGACAAGTTTCTATGTGAAATCAAGTGTCTGATATACACTTTTAGAGCCCAACCTGATGAGAGTAAAATTTACACAATGCTCAACTCCCTCCCCTCTTTCTCTCAATTATATTAGGTTTTCTTTGCCTCTTCAAGAGATTTTACCTTTTTTTTACCTCCTTATTTTTTTTTAGATCTTATTTTACCACTTTTTCCCTCTTTTCCCCAGTATGACAACCTTTCCCCCTCTAGTTCTCTTTTTCATATTATCAAAGTAATATCTAGTTAATTATACCCCCAAACTTTAAGCATCCCCCTAGTAGAAATAAAGTTCTCAAGAGTCCTTTCCTTTTTACCTTTTTATGCATCTCTTGAGTTCTGTGTTTGGATGTCAAATTTCTTGTTCAGATCTGGTCTTTTCATTAGAAATAGGTTAAATTCACCTATATCATTGAATGACCATCTTCTTCCCTGGAGGATAATGCTCATTCTAGCTGGATAGGATATTCTTGGCTGTAATCCAAGTTCCTTTGCCCTTCGGAATATCTGGTTCCAGGCCCTTGGATCCTTCAATGTGGAGGCTGACAGATCCTGTGTGATTCTAATTATTGAACCTCGGTATTTGAATTGTTTCTTTCTAGCTGCTCGCAGAATCTTTTCCTTGGTGCTATAGTCCTGAAATTTAGCCACGATATTCCTTGGGGTTTTAATTTTGGGGTCTCTCTCCGGAGGTGATCGGTGAATTCTTTCAATGGTGATGTTGCCCTTTGATTCTACAATCTCAGGGCAGTTTTCTTTCAGGATTTCCTGGAAGATAGTGTTTAGATTCTTTTTTTCATCATGGCTTTCAGGAAGTTCAATAATCCTAAGATTATCTCTCCTAGATCTATTTTCCAAGTCAGTTGTTTTTCCTAGGAGATATTTCATATTTTCTTCTAATTTTTCATTTTTTTGTTTTTGTTTGACTGATTCTTGAAGTCTTATTGAGTCATTCACTTGCATTTGTTCAATTCTTATTTTTAAAGTGTTGTTTTCTTCAGTTACCTTTTTAAGCTCCATTTGTAACTGGCCAATTGAATTTTTTTGTTCATTGCACTCTTTTTCCACTTCACTAATTTTATTTTTCAATAGATTGGTGTCTTTTTCATATCTCTTTTGCAGGGCATCATATCCTTCTTGCAAGATACTGTATCCTTCTTGCACTAATTTCAATTTATTTTCCCATTTATCCTCCCGTTCTTTTATTAGGTTCTTTAAGCAATCTTCCAGAAAGGCCTTTTGAAACTGGGACCAGTGATGGTCCTTGCTGATTCCCTCTGGAGTTATGTCTAAAGGAACCTCTGACTCTGGGGTCTTCTCTTTCTCTTTGTAAAAGCTGTCTATGGTGAGAGCTCTCTTTTGTCTCTTCATTTTTTTATTTTTTTTTTAGACAGTGTGAATATCTCTTTAAGATAGGGGAAAAAAAAAAAAACAGCTGAAACAGCCTGCTGAAGATTTTGCCCTGAGGCGCTTCGGCGATTTAATTTAAGGTGCTGGGCCGGTGGGGGCTAGGACTAAGCCCGAATTACTCCTTAAACAAGTCAAGTTTGCCAGAACACCTGCCCCCAATCAGGGCAGAGTGTCCCGAGTGCCTCAGATAAACTCCAGGTTTTGGAATTTGGAGTTTGGAGTTTGGAGTTTTTTGCCAGGCTGAGCTGAGCTGAGCTGAGTCCCACCTCACTTCCGGCCTCCACCAGAGTTCTCTGGCACCAAAGTCCTCTGTTTATCCCTCTGTCCGAGCTAGACAAACCTGATGTGAAGTTTTTCAGAGATATCTGCAAGTAGTATCCAAATATTTCCTGATTCGTTGACTTGAAGATCAGTTCAGAGGCTTATTTTATTGTTGATTTGAGAGAAGTTCGGAGGAGGACGCAAAGAGTCACCCTTTCATCCCGCCATCTTGGCTCCGCCCCCCTAAATTAATTCTTAAAAAGATGTTTTGTTTTGTAAGTATGCAAGCATTCAATAAAACAATTGCTACAAAGGAGCATGTTTATGACTGGTGTTAAAAATAAGGTGGGAAGTTCACCTGCTTCATTATGCAATGACCATAGCATCTGGGCACACTTGGAACTAAAAAGAATGTCTGGTGCAAGTCTGAAAAATTCTTTGAGATTTTGGAGCCCCTATGTGATTTAGCCTTTTTTGAACACTATTTTTGTTAATCTGGCATGAATATAGCCAAATTCAATAATTTTCTTGATTAGATGGATTGCCTTATTTTAGAAATTTTAAAAATGAATTTTTATAAATGATTTATGTACATATTTGAACTTTTATTAGGGGATCATTTGTAAATGTCAAGGAACAAGAGATTATGAGAAAACAGTTCTTATATAGATATGTATCTATCAACTAATATTTCCATCATTTTGCTGAATATACTTTAATAAGAATAGCTCACATTTTTATGGTGTTTCAGGGTTGCATGAAAGAAATTCTGGACATATCATATGGAGCTGGATTTTGAATCAGCAAGAGCTGGGTTCAAATCCTGCCTCTGATTCTTAATAGCTTTGTGATACAAGATAAATAATAATTTAACCTCTGTGTGCCTCACTTAATTTCTTAAAATTAATTTACTAAACCATAGACTTATTGAGAGGTACTATGAAGTGGTGGATAGTGAATCTACCATAAAGCAAAAAAAGGCTACCCATCGATTTGTACTAGCTGTGTAATCCTGCACAAATCATTTAATACCTCCATGTTTTAGGCAACTCTTTAATTCTATGAGTTGCAAAAGTCCTAACCTGCATTGGTGGAAGAGGTTTCCTATACTAAGGAAATCAAAAGTCCAAGTCTTACCACTCTAGACTGATTATGATCTTCTAGGGTACTGAGTGCTGACAGTTTAGTTTCAACTTTTGGGGAAAAAGATTCAGTATTATCTATATACATTTTTAGAAAATAAAATAGGGATAAAAGGAGTAATGCTCAAAGAGAACTGCTGAACAGAGGGGAAAGCAAGACTTAGGGAAAGATTTTGGGGGTCTAGTGATTCCTTATCTAGAAAAGTGAAAGGCTATATAGACGTAGCAAAGGCCAAATATGCCTGAAAAATAATGGGGTTTCCAGGGTAATGCCTTTAACCATATGGTTTTTTTTGTCTTTCATTTTGGGATTTGTAGCTGCAGCCCTGGAGATAACATCCAGGTTAACTCAAACTTGCTGTTCTTTGTACTTATTTATGTTACAATGGTAAATCCAATAAATCAAAGCAAAACTCCATGGAGTTAGAAGACCAGAGTTTGAATCTTGGTTTGTTCAAACCTTGATTCTTTCACTTGTTAATTCACTTATTAATCTCTCTAGAATAGTGGTGACAAATTCAAATAGAATGGATCCCTGAAGGCCTCATATTGACTTAGAAAACTCTGACATTATCTATATTGTAGTGTGTGTGTGTGTGTGTGTGTGTGTGTGTGTGTGTGTATGGTGTAAATATAAATGTTTTAGTGGATAAGATAGCTAGGTGGCAGTGGGTAGAGTTATGGGCCTGAAGGCAGGAAGATTCATCTTTCTGAGTTCAAATCTGGTCTCAGACACTTACTAGCTGTGTGATTCTGGGTAAGTCATCTTGCCCTGTTTCTCTCAGTTTCTCCATCTGTCAGATGAACTGGAGAAGGAAGTGGCAAACTACTCAGTCAGTACCTGTGCTAAGAAAACCCCAATATGGTCACAAAGGGCTGGGCATGACTAAACATTGTATTTTTATTTATTTTATAGAGCACTTTCCTACTAGATTTTAAAGTAGTTCTTCAGCACTCAGGAATTTTACATGAAAAGCATTTGATCTGCTCTTGATTTCCCTTTCTTCCTCTATAAAATGATAGAGTTGACCTAGGTGTCCTCCAGGGTCCCTTTTCCCCTGGATCTAAAATCCTGACCCATGATCTCCTCCATTATTAATTGGTTGTATGGTTGTCTTCATTTTCTATTTATTCCTCTTCCCTTTGTTTCTTTTTTTGTTGTTGTTAAAGTTTCTTTTTTTTTCATTTAATCCAGAAATTTTTTTCTTTTCACTCTCCTCCCCCTCTGTCACTCTCACACCTTGATAAAATAAATGGTATAAGTTTTAAGTTTCCTATAAGGAGCCATCTGATGCTTAAAGCAAATGCAATATGCACAATATGAACCAACCACACCAGTAAGAAGTTTGGGAGCAAAGAGGGCTTTCGCTTAAGAGAGCTGCTTCTTCCTCTTCTGATTCAGGTGTAGTCCTAGCCTCTCACTTCAAAGTCCTCTGAAGGCTTGGGGACCAGCTATTCCCACCCCCATCCCCACCCCCAGCCAGGGAATGTTTCTCATAGAATTGCAGCATTAGAGCTGGAAGGGACCTTTGAGACCATTGAATTCAATTTCATTTTGCAGATGAGGAAAATGAGAGTGATTTGCTCAGTGTCCCATAGCTAGTATAGGAACTCTGGTAGTCTGCATTTCAAGGGCAGCACTCTACCCACTGGGCCACTTAGCTACATGGGTAGCTGCTCAGAATATGAGTCAGTCCTTGGTTCTGCTATTCTCACCCCTACTGAATTTACCCTAGCCACAGATTCTTCAGCTAAATTAAAAAGAATTCCAAGTTGAGAATTACGAAGGCTTTCAGGTTGTTTCCCTAATTTGCTTCCTCCCTTCAGAGGATATCAGAATGTTTATATGTATTTTCCTTCTCCCAAGAGATAAATCTTCTGTTCCAGATGCAGGGCATTTCAGCAGGCTTGCCCTCTTTCTGTATCCTTGTCTACAACCATAACAAACAGCTGTTGTTTAGGAGTTGCTGTTGACGCATTACCCTTTATTCCTCCCTCTAGTCATGGGATAGGCATCTTCCAGATGATGGATTATCATTATCTGGTTCACTGAATAGCGCAGTTACCATAGCGGCCAGATTGGATCAGGTGTATTTCTTGGTCTGCATCAGCTCCAGCAGCAAAGCACTTGCCTGAGGTCTCACAGGGGCTGTTCTGTGCGTCATGATGTTCTATGCTGTGGCATAAAGAAGCCACTCTTTTTCCTGTGGGTAAAACCTAATCAGATGATTGGTCTTAGATCTTAACAACATGTATATGAGATACGTTAATAGTGACAAAATATACTTCCACAATTGTCAATAAATTGCCATTTGACATTAAAGTTGTTTTGGAGGAAGGACAACTCATTCGAAAGAAAAGAAAGAAAAACTAAGTGTTTTTATATTCATAAATTCATATTCATAAATAGAAGGTCATATTATTGCTCATTGACTCAGACTGTTGTGCTGCTAGAGATCTTGCCAAATTCTATCCTCTGATCTTGATATCATCCCTGTCTCAGAAAATATGTCTGTTGCCTAGTGTGGCAAGCATGATTTCTTGTTGCTTCTAACCTAATCAAAAACCATCCATACATCTATTGAAGACCACTTTTCTTTCTTTTTTTAAATAATATTTAATTTTTTTTCATTTTTAAAGAATTTTTTATTTTTCCAAAAACATGCAAAGATAATTTTCAACATTCATCTTTGCAAAACCTTGTGCTCTAAAATTTTCTCCCTCTCTTCCTCCCTCTCCCTTCCCCAAGACAGCAAGTGCTCCTCTATAGGTTAAACATGTGCAATTCTTCTAAACATATTTCCATATTCATTATACTGCACAAGAAAAATCAGATCAAAAAGGAAAAAACAAAACAAAACATGAGAAAGAAAAAACCAAACAAGCACAAAAACAACACTAAAAGTGAAAATACTAATGCTATGCTTTGATCCACATTCAGTCTCCATAGTTCTCTCTCTAGATACAGATGGCACTTTCCATCACAAGTCTATTGGAATTGTTTTGGATATTGGAGATTTTTAAGCAAAACATTTTGCATATTAAGAGAAAAGGCTTCTGGAACTATATCTGTTGCTTTCCTTTCCAAATGTTTTAAACTAATGCGATAGCATTATGAATTAAGTAACATGAAATAAATTCATTACAAATCAACATTACAGACCAAGACCTAAAAAAACTAAACATAGGTTCATAGAAAGAATACTCAGCAGACCTAGACTCACATGCCAATTTTGATGGGCTGGCCAATAGATCTACGATGTAAATAGTAGATGTCTAATTTATTTAATACTTTATTCTTATAGATTTGTGTAATGAAAGGAACATTGGGTTGGAGACAAAGACTAAGTTTGAATCCTATTGAGAATCTGTGTGCAGGATCTTAATTTCTTTAAAGACAAATTGATTGGATAGAACTAGATTAAAAGTTCTTAACTTTTTTGTACATCATGAAACCTTTTAGCAATGTGATAAAATCAGTTAACCTCTTTTGAGAATAATATTTTTAATTACATAAAATAAAAAACAAGATTACAAAGGAAATCAATTATGTTGAAATGCAGTTAATATATATATATATATGTAATATAGTTTATGGGAGTGGCATAGTAGATAGAACACTGGCCCTGAAGTCAGGAAAACCCGAGTTCAAATCCAGCCTCAGACACGACACTAGCTATGTGACCCTGGGCAAGTCACAACCCCAATTGCCTCACCTCAAATAAAAAAAAAATTAAAAAAAAAGAAAGAAAAAAGAAAGAAAGAAAAAAATTAGTTTACAGACCCTAAGTTAAGAATCTTGAGATATTAAATTATTTCTAAATCTTTTCATATTCTAAATGTTAAAAGCATAGGAAATGCAGATGGGATTTGTTGCTTTTTCAATTCCAGGATAAATGGACCTTCTAGGAAAAGGTCAATAGTATTTGCATAATTTTTGGGTACAGGGAGAAGTAAACCTTTTTTCTTACCCTTTCTCTCTCTCTCTCTCTCTCTCTCTCTCTCTCTCTCTCTCTCTCTCTCATCCTAGGCTTCTCCTCTACCCAGAGGTAGCTAATCAGTAGCTATGGCAAAGCTGAGGCAAAACTGGATATGGGGGTTCTGTATCAAGAAGTCAGAAGGATTATAGAACCATAGATATAGAGTTCATCTAATCCAATTCCTCCATTTTATAATCATTGAAGTCAGTGAGTCAGAATCAGACTTAGAACTCAAGAGATCACTTGACATATGTATTGAAAACCCATTGGTTTAGTATAACCCTGCTTAGTTCTGGCTATATTATTATTATTGATTAAAAGGCTGTATTTTTGGTTTATCTGGTATCTTAGTTACAGCCATGCATCTTAGAAAGAGCCATAGAAGTGCTAAGTACCAGGGTGATTTACAGACACCTGTGGTCATCTCTAACGTTCAAGAGATAAAGATTTCTATAGTGATGCTATCTCCTTTTACACAACATCTGGACTTGTACTAAGTGGGGAATGCCAGTCTTAACTCACAAAGGCAAAAGTCAACAAAATATTTCCTTTACAGGAAGTCACTAGCCACATACTCAGAAAGGTGGGTGGAAGCAGACATCTCTATATTAAGTGCAAGTTGTACTTATTTTAAGCTCTGTTGCATATCACTGTAGCTTTTGGAAGTTTGTCTCTGGAAAAGGTTAAGAGTCACAGAAATTAACTGCTTTTTGAAATTTTGCCAAAAACTAAACCGTTTTACTTAAGACAACATTTTTTTTTGTTTGTTTTGCTGAGATAATTGGGTTTAAGTGACTTGCCCAGGGTCACACATCTTGGAAGTGTTGTGTCTGAGGTCAGATTTGAACTCAGGTCCTCCTGACTTCAAGGCTGGTGCTCTATCCACTGCACCACCCTAGCTGCCCCCTTAAGGCCACATTTGAACCAGAAATAAGAGAATTGAGTGGACTTATGCTCATTAACAGGTAGAAATAACTGAGGCAGAACAATCTTGCTTTTTTAGGACAGCATATGGACCTCATTTTCCTATATGACTTTCAATGTTCCTTCTATCTCAAAATGGAGCAATTAGGTGGTACAATGGAGAGAGTTTTTAGGCTTAGGGTCAGGAAGACCTGAATTCAAATGTGGCCCCAGACACTTACTAGCTATGTGACCCTATGCAAGTCACTTAAGCCTGTTTGCCTTTTGTTTCCTCATCTATAAAATGAACTGGAGAAGGAAATGGCAAACCATTCCAGTATCTTTGCTAAGAAGACCCCAAATGGGGTCATAAAGAGTCAAATATGACTAAAAAAATGACTAAGCAGCAGCAACAATCTTGCTAAGCTAAGACAGCATGTAGACCTCAGTTTCCTATGGGACTTCTAAGTCCCTTTTCACCTTTTCACTCTTATTCTATGATCCTACGATCTCCTATGCTACTGGATTTGAATGGACAAGTTTAAATGGATTTTTAAGCTTGCTTTTTTAGAGCTCTGGATAACATAAAACCTGGTCTTAAATTTATTCAAAAATACAGTTCTCTTTCTATCCTGTCACATCTTGGAATAATTAATTGATCATCTATTGCATTCCCTGCTCAGTTTTGCATTAAGAAAACATAGTATCTGGTGGACTGAAGAATCCTTAAAAATATTCTATCTTAAGAAAATAGTATTTGAATAAGCTTATGTGATTGAATAACTAGAGAACAGAGTAGATTGGTAAGTACCTATTCCTTCCCCCTTCTTCCTCTTTCTTTACACCATCCACCTTTAGGCGAGTTCAAGAGATCCAGGACTTTAAAAGGAAAATAGAGATAGGCTTATAGGCATTATAGCTGAAGAGGACTTTGGAAATCATGCTGGATGGTGAACTTATTATTGTCCCCATTTTAGAGATTATGAAACTGAAACCTCAGAGAGGTAAAACCTTATCCAAAATCATACAACTAAAAATGCAAATTAAAACAACTGTGAGATACCACCTCACACCTCTCAGATTTGGCTATGACAGGAAAAGATAATAATTAGTGCTGGAGGGGATGTGGGAAAACTGGGACACTAACACATTATTGGTGAAGTTGTGAAATGATCCAACCATTCTGGAGAGCAATCTGGAAACATGCCCAAAGGGTTATACCCTTTGATACCACAGTGCCATTATTGGGTCTCTATCCCAAGGAAATCATAAAGGAGGGAAAAGGACCCACATATGCAAAAATGTTTAGGCAGCTCTTTTTGTAGTGACAAAGAATTGGCAAGTAAGTAGATGCCCATTAATTGGGGAATGACTGAACAAGTTGTGATATATGAAAGTAATAGAATCTTATTATTCTATAAAAAATGATGAACAAGCTAATTTTAGAAAGGCTTGGAAAGATTTACTTGAACTGGTACAGAGCAAAACAAGCAGAACCAGGAGTACATTTTACACAATAATAGCAAGAATGTATGATGATCAACTGTGAAAGACTTGGTTCTTCTAAGTGGTTCATTGATCCAAAACAATTCCAATAGACTTTGGACAGAAAATGCCATCTGCATCCAGAAAAAGAAATAAGGAGACTGAATGTAAATCAACACATGCTATGTTCACTTATTTTTTCTGTTTTTTTCCCCCTCTCTTATGGTTTTTCCCTTTTACTCTGATTTTTCTCTCTTAATATGATTCATAAAACAATGTATGTTAATAAATAGATAAATAAATAAAAAGAAACAAAAAGATTTAGGAGGAGGGAAGCTTTGCGAGATTGCTTCAATAGTGGTCAATGGTAAATATTTTGTTGGCAGTTTTGGAGGTAAAGGGTAGAATTGTGGAAACTTTCTTTGTGTTCTAGGTGTAGCTTACAAATTAAGAGACTAATTAGAATGAAATTAAACCATATTATCCTTTTTAAAAGTCCCATTTTCATATTTTACCACTGGTAAGAATAGAGACTTTAGAAAGGGGGGTAATCAGCACTGTATGGATTTAATTTTAATCTATAAAATGTTGGAAATCAGCATTCAGTTTGATTTGAATGATCAATAATGATAGATAAACCACCTAAACCAAAACTAACCAAATAAAGTTAGCATAGATAGATACTTTCTAGTTTGGTCTATATAATGAATATATAAATTGCATGTCATAAACTTTTAAGCTAATTTATGAAGCAGCAAGTAAGTCCAAGAGGTACATTGCATATTAGGATCTGAAAATGCCCTTGCTTTCTGTGAATGTCAGTAAAGGTTAGCTCAAAGCCCAGTACAATCTCACCCAGGTAGACCAGATGCCCTTAGCTATCAGGACTGAGAGAAGCAAATAGACCAAAGAGGTGGGGCTGCCATGTGTGAAAGACAACATGGATGTTTACTCTAGAAAGTTGTCTTGGTATTCAAATGAAGTTAAAACTCCCCTACTCATGAGCACAAAACTCATTTCTGGGGATAGCCCTTACCCAGCCCATAACCTTTTAGCCATAATCCCTATAGCTGTGTTGTCAGTATATTTCAAAAGAGGAACATGGTTAGACCTGTTCAAGACATGGCTGGGAAAACTTGGAGGAAAACCCAGAGTGCTGTTGAGTAGTATGGGTGACTCAGGTAATGGAATGTTGCCTTCTGAGTCAAGACAACTTCAAACTGAACCTGATTTGGGGGAGGGAGGCTTGCTCAGGAGCTAGATCGTTTGATTAATATTGAAAACACAGAGATCTTGACTAAGTGCAGGTATGACATGTTTCCATGGGATCTGTGGGCATGGGATGCTTTATCCATGTTTCAATTTGAGTAATCATGAGTTAACTCCTTGAAATTCCCCACAACATTTCAAATGGAGAACCTATTATTCATTTCCCTTCTTGGTCATGCCAGGTTACCTACTAGGCACCGTCACATTTGTTCCCCTGAAAATAGATATAGGTCAAAGGAAGTTGAACTATATCAGTCCTTTACACTTTCTAGCAAATATTGCAAGCTCTTCTTGGATTAAGATCAATGAATAATAAAAAAAAATTTGGCCCTCAGTTTTCTTATATAAATTAAGGATTCAAACTAAATGGCCTCAAAGGTCCTTCCAAGTTTCCTCTAGATGCTATGACTCTTCACTTAAGGATAAACCACTGTTTCCCTAATGCAGCCTACTCTTTTTGGGCCAACTTTTTCTAAATAATATGTAACAACTTCTCCTTTTAAAATGACAGTATTTTCCTTCCTCCCCTTTCTCCCTGTATTCTCATATTAAGCTACTGATACTACAGAAATATTAAATGACTTGATGAAAGAAAATCTGACTAGGAATATATTTTATCATAGTTGCCAATTGTATTTCCTATTTAATATTTCTGGACTTTCTGTAAATTGCTGTAGGAACAAGGGGAAAAAAGTTCTTATTCTGTTTGAATAAAACAGACAACTATAGAGATACTGGCTAGAACAAACATTCTCAAAAAAAATGTCATAGTATTCTGGAATGCCAAATATGTCTTTGCCAAAGTTTATAGAATTTTGGTCTAGGAGTATCAAAGACCTTATTCATTAGGGTAACTATCCTTTACCTCTTAAGATTAAAAAAGAGAATGAATTAAAGGGCCAAAGGCTACCTCTCTTTTCATGCCATAAAACTATTGAGAAATGAGATTCCACTATTTTAAAATGATTGTGACTTTTCTGGGGGTATGAATGTTTTTAGATCCACAAAAGACAAAAAAAAAACCTGTCTACAATATAATTATTTAACTTATTTAATAAACCAGGGACTGATGATATGAACACTTCTATTTTCACCTAATTTTTTCATATAATTGTTACTTTAAGTGCTTCTGGATTTATTTCAAACATGCAAAGCATCCAAAGGATATTAGTAAAATGATACATTGTATCTCCTCCCTCCTCTTTCCCCCCCAACCCGCAAGGCTTATTGCAAAGTTCTAACCACTGGTTGTCAGTGTAGGAGTCCTTAATAAGGATAATAACAGTGTAAAAAACAAAGTCTCAATTGAATTCATTGGTCAAGTTGAGAAAAGATGTGTCATTAAAGGCACAATCTACTAATTTGGTCATTTTTTATAAGTATTTACCTGACTTTATATGACATACATGTATATTCACTATATATGTATATGTATAGTTATATACATAGATCTGACATACACACATATGTAATTTAAACATGTGCAAGAGCTGATTCAGAACCTTTTGTCCATCACTCTTTGAGACTGAAGCTTATGTTTGTGTTGGACAAGTTAGAGACTGAACCATAATATGGACAAGATCACAGGATGCTGAAAAATATCCATGTCAATTCTGCATGACAGCCACATTTTTGTCAATTCTTTATCCATCCAATCCTTTGTCCAGGGTTTTGGACATATGAAGATGAAATTGTGTGTTTAAAATGAGTTCAGGGAAACCAAGCTAAAGAATGCAAAACAAATAAAGCATGAGGAGATGAGGATTCTGGAACTAATGTCATGAGAACTTGATCTTTATAACTTTGAAGCACTTTCCATTCCCACCCCAAAATATGGATTTTCCCACCATGTCATTAGCTGAAGGATCAGAAAAGTGGCAGGAAGGGGTGTGCCAGAGGCTACGTCTATGATCCAAACTCACACAGGATCACTGGACTAGATCATAGCTGTTGCTGCAATTGATGCCATAACCAATATTCAAGGGGCCCAAACACAGTACCATCAGCCCCGTCTTTGACTTGTGAGCTAAAGCAGCACCTCTTTTAAGCATCATTGACCCCTGTCCTAAAATTAAATTTCCCACGAAAGCCCTAATAGGCATGCTTCCCAGAAAAAGGACACCAATAGGCAAACCTCTTCTCCAGTAAGCAATGGTGGCACCCTTTCCCTCATGCATATGCCTATGCGAGATTTCATTGTCCTCTTCAGGGACTTTATACTTTGCTCTCACCACTAAGGCTGGATATAATTTCTGGGCTTTTTATGTATTATTTGCCATTTGTAGTTTTTTTGTGCATATAAATTTTGTTTTGAAATTAATTTATTATAAACTCAAAGAGAAACAAAGTGACTTAGCAGATGAAGGGGAAAACAGGAATACTTGGGATGAGTTCCTGTCTCTGACACATACCGAGTTGGGAAGCTGTAGCAGTGCCTCAGACAACTCAATAAGTGACAGATGAGTTGATCTGCATCAGGGGAAGGGAGTTTCCATACTGGGTCTTTCCCCACATTGATGAAATCATAGATTTGGACCAAATCAATGACATGTAAGGGGAAATCCTTTACTCATGTTGAATAGACATCCATTGTCCATCATTACTGACACAAATATAAACTGACCATTTCCAAGAGATCAACATGCCAGAATCACAGAACTGGAAAATGCATCAGAGGTCTTTTAGTTCAACTCTTTCTTCAACAACTCTATACTTTCCTTGACCAGTGGTCCCCTAGCTTTTGTTTGGAGACCTCTCTACTAAAGAAACTGCTACCTTCCTAGGTAGCTAGTTCCACATTTGGTTAGCCCTGATAGAAAGTTTTTCTTGACATGCCTATGCCTGTCCTTCTGCATTTTCTTCCCCTCACTCATTCTTCTGCCCTTTGGGACCAAGTCAAACAAATCTAATGACTCTTTTACATGACAGCCTTTAAATACTTGAAGAAAGCTACCATGCCCTAATTCTCTTCCACAGGCTAAACATCTCCAGATGCTTGAATTAATTTCCATACAGCATAGTCTTAAATCTCTTTAATGTATTGTTCTTCCTCCTCTAAACATTCTCTCACTTAATGCTTTTCCTAAGATTTCTCAATTGCCCTCTATTTCTTAGATCCAGAAGGTCATTGGAATTAAATTGTATTTCATCAATACCAAACTACAGATTATAGTGAAGATTTTTCCATATAAGGAACATCTTCTATCCTGCCCTACCCTGTACATTTCCTCTTCTGTTTCTTCTGCTTAATCCAAATTCTTTTTTTGGTCACTCATCACTTCCTCTTAGATTCATTACATTTGCAATTAAAAACAGTCCTAATCTCCAGAAAAATTACAGGTGATGACATTGCAACATGATTTTCCATATTATAGTTGCCTCTTTACCTCCCACTCCAGAGTCTGATTTATTTCTGTACTATAAAATGTACTATGAAAATGTGGATCCTCTTAATTACAAAGAAATTTATAGCAATCTTCATTTGGCCTTTTTCTCACAAGAAACAAATGAAATAGCTTAGCTGTTTTGTCCCCATTTTATAGATGAGGAAGCTGAGTCACCAAGTAGTTAATGTATTTGTCCAGACTCTCATACAATCAGTCATAGAAGGAACTAGACTGGCATATAGAGCTGAATGGGTTCTGGTTTTAACCTACACAGACATACACTTCCCCATGATTTTTGTACAAATGGCTTTCCCTAAAATTAGGGAGTCCTATTATCTACCTGTCTAAGCCTTCTTTAACACCTAAGCTCCATCTTAAGGATTTAAAAATTATGGGGTTCCCCCTCCTTTCCTTGCATATATTGTGGCACTAATGCTATGTTATCATCATTTGTCTTTAGGGGGAAAAAAAAAGTCTTTCAATTTTCTTTCAAATGAATGATTTCCTCCTGAGAAACAGATTACCCAAATGAATGATTCACTTATTACAAAGACTAACGGATTTATTTTCTTTCTGGAAATTGGCAAATTGATTTTCATTTCTTTTAAGGAGTGATTACATTACTGGAGCCTAGAGAACAAAAGATTGCAATTCAGTGAAAGTTAATGAATGAAAGATGCGGGGTGGAGAATGTACTAATCACAGAGGTCCAATAGTTTTCTCTGAAGCATTCAGATCTGAAATGGATCAGTATACTGATATAGACTTGCTGAAGTGCAGTAAAAGTGACTCATGGTCAGCTGACTTTGCAGGAAGTAACCTAGAGCTGCACTGACAACTGGGAAAGTACAGAGTGAATTGACCGAATTTTTTAGAAAAGAAAAGGGAAAAAAAAAAAAGTCTTGTAGCTGATAGGCAGTATGTCACAAGGTCAGAAAGCCCATTTACACTCAACATTTTAGTGCCAAGCATTCTCATGAGAAAAAGAAAGCACAAAAATGATATGATTTTTAATAAGGGAACCAAACTATTTGCAATGATTATAGTGTGCAGAGAAAAGAATGGCATCTTCAGCAAAAAGGAAGAAAGTTCTTTTGTGAAAGAACAAGATTAAATGTTTTTGTAGTAAAATTCCAGGATCTTGGTAACATGAGCCCTAGGCAAAAATTAAAAAAAATTAATGGGAATTTTGTCTTTGGAAATGGCCTCCTTCCCCAGGGATCTTCCACCATACTCTACCACTAACAAGCTCTGTGATCCTTATATAATTCACTTAACTTTTTGGAGCCTCAATTTCTCCATATGTAAAGTGAAATTATAGTCACATTCCTTCCAGTTCTAATATACTGGGAATTCCAGAAAATCACTCCCCTAGGGGCACTTGAGTAATGAATCATCCAAGAGCTCCTGGGGGAAGTGGGTGGAGCTGGTAACCTGAGGAGGGGCAGTCAGGGTGGTCCTTGATTATCCATTGAGATCTGAGTGCATCAGTCAGATACTCTGTCAAGAATAGAGGGCTGGAGGCATTTCTTCAGACAGGAAACAGGAGCTTTATATGTGAATTTCAAAGGTAGCTCAGAGGTTGAAGGTAAAAGAGGAGAGTTATGGGATAATAGTTTTAGTGCTGCAGTGACCATTTAGTCTAAATTCATTTTACAAATTAAAATCCCAACAACAGGCCTGGAAAGATTAATAGATTTGCAAAAAAAGAGCACTAAAATTCAAATTCAAGTCCTTCGATTCCAAATCCAGTACTCTTTCCAGTGCACTGTGGGGTATAATCCTAATAATAAAATACCCTAGTGAGACATAACCAAGATTTGTTAAAAGGAGGGAACTGGATTCTTTTTTTTTTTTTTTTTTTTTTTTTTTTTTTTTTTTT
>JAJPUD010000961.1:0-67570 GCA_023553655.1 Myrmecobius fasciatus
TTTTTTTTTTTTTTAAGGCTTGGTTCTATTGCTATCAGTTATGATGTCAGAGTGAGGAAAGGGGAACAAGGAACAGGGAATATCAGACTTGGGAGGATCTTTACCAACCAATCCCATACCTACATTTTACAGAAGAGGAAACCCAGATTTCCTTAAAGATAGGAACCCCTTGTACATCTTGGGAGTGGGGTGGGAGAAGTGTCCGCTCAAGTTCAAACAGTTTATGGTTCAATAGAAAAAGATTCAGACTGGAAGTTGAAAGAATCTAGCTTCCAATCTGCCTCCAGAGCATTCATTGCACAGCTGACTCTGGGCGAGTCACTTCACTACCCTGCCTCACTTTCCTGATCTGTAAAAATGGGGATATAGTAGTATCTATCTCCAAGATTGCCACAAAGATCAAATTCTTTGCAAATCTAAAAGTGCTATAGAAATGTTGGCAAAACCCTAAACCATTCACTTAATGTAGGTCACTTGTTAAGGTCCTTCCAACTAGGAAATTCTGTTTTATGCTTGGAATGAAGTGGTTTAGGCGTTCTTAACTGGGATTGTGCCATTCAGGATAATTGATTTCCTTTATAGTGAATTAGAAATTTAAAACTATTACTCTAAGAAGGGCTCCCTAGGTTTCACCAGACTTCCAGAAGATTTCATAAAACACACACAAAAAGGCTAAATACATTAACGTGTAGATCAATGAAATTCCCTCGCAGTATTGAAGAAGCAATTTAGGCTCAGAGAGGGCATGTGACTTTTCCCAAGTTGCACAGCAAGCTGAAAGGCTCTACGTCTCCCTCTAGCACAGAGACTGAGAGAGGTGGGAAGGTTCTAGTTAGAACAAACTTGTGCTAGGAACCCAGGACCACAATGCTCGACTTCGATATTTCCCATTGCGCCTGTGCAAGGCGCCTGTGACCAAAGTTGCGTCGCTTCCGGCGTGGAGGGGCGGGTGGAACGGACTGCGGGTCGGACCTGTCCGCGGTGCTGGCGGAGACTCCAGGTCGCCTGTGACTCGACCCACCCTTCCTTCCGTTCTAGCCCGGGGGGTTGGTGAGTATCCGCGCGCCCGGGGCGGGGGGGGCGGGGCTGGCGAGGGTCCGCGCGCGCTCGGGGAGAGGGGCGGGGCCGCGGCCAGCGAGGGCCAGACTATGTGCGCGTGCGCATGCCTGGGGCGGGGCCGGGAAAGGCGGGAGGGAAGAAGTAAAGAAACTGACCAGGAGAGGAAATGCTGTCTCTCCAGCTTTACACTATAAGCTGCTTGCTGGACGTCTCTCCTTGGATGTCCTTTAAGCATCCCAAACGCAACAGGTTCAAAACGGAACTCATTCCCTTTCCTCTCCTAAACCCTCCGAAGGCAATTTCCTTCCTCCTGCTATGCACCCAGTTTTGCAACCTAGGATTATCCCCGAACACTCCCCTATTCTTCGCTCCCATACCCAATCAGTAGCCAAGTTATGTCGGCCTTTCTCTGTCACACCTCAAGAATCTGTCTCTCTCCCTCTCACCTGGCTAATTGCCTCCTAATTGGTTTCTCTGCTTCCAGTCCTTTCTCCCATCCATTTCCACCCTCCCCAGCAGAGTTGCCATTGTGATATTCCTAAAGCCCAGGTCTGACCGTGTCATTTTCATGATGAAAACAGCTAAATTAGCCTCCTGATGTCTCTAGAATCAAATGCAAACATTTCTATTTGACATTTAAAATCCTTTTCAGCACGCCTCTTCAGACTTTGTTTCCCATCATTCCCCTTTCTGCACGCCATGTTCTAACCAAATCGGACTAATTTGCTGTTGTGCAGGCACTACATTGCATCTTCTCTTTCTGTGCCCTTGCCACAGACCAGACCACATGCCGGAAATTGCATCCTTCCTTCACATCAGTCTCTCAGAATCTGTAACTTAATGCAAAGCCTAACTTAACTGTACACTCCTAGAAGGAAAACTTTTCTGATCTTTCTAGAGCAGAAGTTCTGAATCTTTTTATGTCATAGAGCTCTTTGGCAATCTGATGAAAAATAATGTTTTTAAATGAAAAAAAAATACAGAGGGTTGCAAAGGAAATCAATTACATTGAAATGCAGTTATAATAAATTCACCTACTGGAGGTTAAGAACTATTTATGGTTTTTTTTCCTCCTCATATTATACATGCACATTTTGCACCCCCTCACTAGAATGTAAACTGAGAACTGGGAATGTTTGTCACTTTTCATTTGTATCCCCAACACAGTGCTTTACATATAGAGGGTGTCTAACAAATGCTTGTGGAATGAATGAGGAGAAAAAGGAAATGGAGTGGGGATGCTGGGCAAGAAGAACTAATGGTAACTAGTGAATTAAGAGGGGAAGTGGGAAAGCAAAGAACCTTGGGAAGGAAAAGGGGTAAAATCAGGGTATGGAGACTTGGAAAGGGGAACCTGAGAAGGGAAGACTTAGAACAGGAAATAATGAGGAGAACCTGGGGAAGAGACTACTTAGGAAAAGGGGATATTGGAAAAGGGAGAATCAGAGGAAGTGTGGACCTGTGAATCCCGGACATTAAGGAAAGAGGTTTATTGGGGGATGGGAGAATAAGGGAGAGGGAATAACTTTTGAAAGGAGAGCTCTTAGGGAAAGGGCAACAATGGTGAAAGCTAGAAAGTGGGGATCATACGTATTGAATATTGCTTACTTTTCTTCCTTGCCCTTTCTGTAGTCTGGAAAAGACTTGTGCAAACTTGTCTAAATAAAAAGTCCAAGTCCCACCCTCTCATTCAGGCACCATTGATTGCCATGTGGTAGTTTTCTATTAATAGCAATCCAAAGTAGAGCATAGACTATATGAACTGAAGGGCCCCCTAGACATCATTTATTCCAACTCTTTTATTTTACAGAGGAGAAAATGGACTCCAGGAAAGGAAGGGGACTTTTCCAAGGTCATCTACCACAAGTTGCCCCAACTTTGTTTTCGGCTGAGGAGGAGGTTACTGAGGGCTCGTGAGCAAAGTTGGATATTACTAGTTTCAGTCAGTAGGCCAACAAGCATTTAGCAAGTGCCTGATGTGTATCAGGCACTGGTACACAGGCATTGTGCTAGGTTCTGGCATACAAAGACAAAACTGAGACAGCTCTTGCCTTTGAGGATTCTACATTCTACTAGGGGTATACGCCTTTACAGAGAAGTAAATACAGAATGTACACAAGATAAATTTACAAAAGATTTGGGGAAAGGTCACTAATACCTGGGGGAACTGAGGGTTTTCTAGGTTGTACTTGAGCTAGACCTCAAAGATAACTAAGTACATTCCCTTATGGCAATTCAGCTTTTCTTTCAAAATTACTTTCTTGTATTCTATGGCAGGTGGGTTTTTTGGGTAGTACAGCATGCTATTAAATGGGCTTAAAATGGGTTGTTTAAATTTTTTGGACAGCTTCCTGATAATCTAATGTCCGAAGAAAGTGACTCTCTGAGGACAAGCCCATTTGTGGCACCTTTGTCTGAAAATAATGAACTACAGCTCCCCAGACAGCCTGGCTATGTGTGCTCCCTGACAGAGGAGCTCATCACCAAAGCCCGGGAGGAGCTGCAGGAGAAACCAGAATGGCGGCTTCGGGATGTTCAGGCCCTTCGAGATATGGTCTGTAAAGAATATCCTAATCTAAGTACATCCCTGGATGATGCTTTTCTCCTGCGCTTCCTCAGAGCCCGAAAGTTCGACTATGATCGAGCCTTGCAGCTTCTGGTCAACTATCACAGCTGTCGGAGGAGCTGGCCTGAAGTGTTTGATAACCTAAAGCCCTCTGCCCTGAAGGAAGTTCTGAGTTCAGGTTTTCTCACTGTGTTGCCTCACTCGGACCCTAGAGGCTGCCAGGTACTTTGCCTTCGTCCAGGTACGTCTCTTGAATGTTATTTGTTTCTGTGTGCATGGGTTGCATTTGGTTCTTGTGGTGATGGAATAAATAAACTTTCATAGAATTTCAAGCAAGAAGGGAGCTGAAAAGTCCTCTAAAACCCAGCTTCTTAGACTGGTTTGCAATCCTGTATGGAGTTTCATAACTAAACATGGGAGTTGTGAAATTATGATTATCAGCAAATGTTTAATTTGTATGCCTTTTTTATATACCTATATACTTGGGATCACATAAAAATTTGTTGGACAAAAAAGGATCATGAGTGGAGTCCTGTTCTAACTAACCCCTGCATTTTACAGTACAGGAAACTGAAACCCAGAGGAAAAAAGTAACTTAAAGTTCCATTCAAAAGGAGTAGAGCTGGTCTTTAAACCCAGATCCTCTGACTCTGGATGGTCTTAGTGCTCTTTTTCTGGTGGTGGACAGTAATTCTTGGTGTCTTTTCTAGCCCTTTGAGTGTCTTATCTTGGCTCGATGATTATTTGATCATGTGGATGGTAGCAGTAAGGGCGAGAGATACCTTAAAAATGGTGGTGGTCAACATATCATTTTCATGCTCTCTATTGATGTTTGCTTGCATTGAGTTTCTTTCTCTGATTTTTTTTTCTTGTAGATATGATTTTTCTTTTTTTTTTTTTTTTTTTGTTAAAGCTTTTTATTTGTATAACACATGTATGGGTAGTTCCCCAACATTGATCTTTACAAAGCTTTCCATTACAAATTTTACCCCCAGTCCCCTCCCCTCCCCTAGATGGCAGGAAATCCACTACATGCTAATAATGTTGAAATGCTTGAGAAGTTATGCAAGAAAAATCCTATCTACAAGAAAAAAAAAAAGAATCAGAGAAAGGCAACACAATGCAAACAAATGTCAGTAGAGATCATGAAAATGTTATGTTGTAGTCCATATTTCATTTCCCTCTCTCTGGGTGTATATGGTTTTCTTCAGTGAACAACTGGAACTGGTTTGAGACAATTCTTTGTTGCAGAGAGCCATGTCCATCAGAATTGATCATCATGTAATACTGTTATTGCCGTGTATGATGATCTCCTGGTTCTGCTCGTTTCACTCAGCATCAGTTCATGCAAGTCTCTCCAGGCCTCTCTGAAATCGTCCTGCTGGTCATTTCTTACAGAGCAATAATATTCCATAACATTCATATACCATAATTTATTCAGCCACTCTCCAATTGATGGGCATCCCTTCAGTTTCCAGTTTCTAGCCACCACAAAAAGGGCCGCCACAAACATTCTTGCACATGTGGGGCCCTTTCCCTCCTCTAAGATCTCTTTGGGATATAGGCCCAGTAGAAACACTGCTGGGTCAAAGGGTATGCACAGTTTGACAACTTTTTGGGCATAGTTCCAAGTTGCTCTCCAGAATGGTTGGATCCGTTCACAGTTCCACCAACAATGTATCAGTGTCCCAGTTTTCCCACATCCCCTCCAACATTCATCATTATCTTTTCCTGTCATTTTAGCCAATCTGACAGGTGTGTAGTGGTATCTCAGAGTTGTCTTAATTTGCATTTCTCTGATCAATAGTGATTTGGAGCAACTTTTCATATGACTAGAGATGGTTTTAATGTCATCATCTGAAAATTGTCTGTTCATATCCCTTGACCACTTATCTATTGAAGAGTGGCTTGAATTCTTATATATATGAGACAATTCTCTATAAATTTTAGAAATGAGGCCTTTATCAGAACCATTAAATGTAAAGATGATTTCCCAATTTGATGCTTCCCTCCTAATCTTGTCTGCATTTGTTTTGTTTGTACAGAAACTTTTTAACTTAAAATAATCAAAATTATCCATCTGGTGTTCAATTAGGAGTTTCAGGTCTTCTTTGGACATAAATTTATTCCCTCTCCACAGGTCTGAGAGATAAATTATATTACGTTCCTCTAACTTGCTTACAAAGTCCCTCTTTAGATATGATTTTTCTTGCACAACAATGATAAGTGTGGAAATATGTATACATATATTCGGTTTGTCAAGTATTTTAACAATTAACATGTAGTGGATTTCCTGCTATGTAGGGAAGGGGTGGGGAGTAGGGGGGAAAAATTTGTAACAGAAAAATTTGTAAGGGTTAATGTTGAAGAATTACCCATACATATGTTTTGCAAATACAAAGTTTTTTTTTTTTTTTAAATGGACAAGAAAAAGGAAAAAAAAAAAAAAAAGCATGGTTATGGTCCACATTTGATCAAGCCCTCTACTGGAGTCTTGGTAGGTTCTATAGAGCTAGGAAACCTTGAAGTGTGGGGCTGTCAGTGGACAGTGTGACCATTGTCTGAGACCTGGCTTAGCCACCCAGAAGGTTAGCCACCCAAACTCATGAAAATATTGGTTTAGGTGAGTTTGCACTCTTGTCAGTGGAGGTTTTAGTAGAAAATAGGGGACATGCCAGCTGTCTATAAGTATTTAAAGAGCTATCACGTAGGAGGCAAAGTCTGTGCCAGCAGAAGGAACTTGCTCACCAGTGAGACCATAATGTGTGTATGAATAGAGCAGCACAACATTACCATGCAACCATAGGTTTCCCTTTCACTGAAAGTGACTCAGATGGGTAAAATTGAAGGTCAGCAGGATGCATGGAGACAAGATCCACAGACTGGGTAGAATCAGGAGACCTGGCTTCCCATTGTAGTTCTGATATCTAATCAACTCTGGGGTCTAAATCACCTCAGCATCTGAGCTTTAGGATCATCAAGCTCAAGGTTGTGAGAACAGCACTTTGTAGATCTTAAATTGCACTGTATAACTAGGAAAACATATTCTGACAGAAGATGCCACTTATTCTTTTTTCAAGTGCCATGGTTTAGGATTTCCAGGCCAGAGAAGGCTCTGAAACTGGGGACATATAAAGTAGCTCAGAACTGAGTAGTCCCACTTCACTTAGTTGTTTTTTAGTCCTGCCTGACTCTTCGTGATCCCATTTGGGATTTCTTGGCCAAGATACTGGAGTGGTTTTGCTATTTCCTTCTCCAGCTCATTTTACAGATAAGGAAACTGAGGCAGTGACTTGCTCAGTCACTCGGCTACTAAGTGTCCAAGGCCAGATCTGAACTGAGAAAGAGGAATCTTGCTGACTTTGTGCTCCATGGCTCCACCTAGCTCCCAAATCTGCCCACTAGTCTGAGCTGAAGCTGGGACAGCATGCATACAACCTCATTGGGCCCATACTTGAAGGCTTTATGGCCCCTTGAGAGGGCCTATGTTTCTGGTTAGGATGGTTTTGAGTCTGGTTTAGCTGCTTAGTGACAAGAACTATATTTTTTACTTTTCTTTGTATACCCAATGCCTAGCACAGTACAAGCAAAAAGTAAAGTAAATGTTTATTAATTGATGATTGTTTAATTAACATAGTTCACCATTTTTTTTTGTCTGAAAGTATCAATTTATTAATATTATTCATTAACCAATGTCTCCCTGCCCTTTTCAGGAGAACTGGGCTATATTTCTGGTTTAGTCACTGAAGTCACATACCTTTGAACAAATCTCTCTGGGCCTCAGTTTCTCCATTTGTAAAATGAGAGGTGTAGAATTCAAGGTAATCAAAGAAAGGAGGCAAACTTTTTGTAATCTGTGAACTGTAAAGCAGGGATTGTGGGAATCTGAACTATTGTCACAACCTTGTGAACAGTGAGCAAATCCCTTGGTCTCTCTATGCCTTAATTTCCTCATGTGCAAAGGAGGAGTAACAAGATGTGTAATAATAATAATAATAATAATTAGCATCTGCTTAGTCCTTAGTTTCCAAAGTTTTACATATTACTTCATTTGATCCTTACTCCTTGGGAAGTAGGTGCTATTATTATCTCTATTTTACAGATGAGGAAGCTGAGACTTGAAAAGATAAATGCTCAAGTTCACACAGCTAGTGTGTGATTGAGGGAAGGTTTGAACTAAGGATCTTAGTTCAGGGGATTCTTAACCTTTTGTTTGTTTGTTTCCTGGACCCCCTTGGCAGTCTGGGAAAGCCTATGGACCCCTTCTCAGAATACAGTTATCCCTTTTACATTGCAAGCCTTAGGGTCACAGTGCCCCCTCAATTTGGAAAATCTTTGTAAAAATTTTTGGCCCTTCCTTTGTACCAGAGAAGAAGTCTAAATTATTATGATATTGAAAGATAAAATGTTGATAATATACAATATTATACATACATTTTATGCATTTCTGAATTTCTAAACTTTTTCTGTGTCATCTGGCTTCCACATAACTCCCCCCAAACTTCTATTTAATGTCATGCCGACCTGAGATATATTAAAATCACAAAGCGGAAAATCATGATGTGGAAGGGATAATTGTAGTGTTTTTAAGTAAGATAAAATAAGGAAAACATTACAAAGAAAACAAATTATGTTGAAATGTAGTTATCAAGTATTTAAAAAAACAAACAGATTCACAGATCCCAGGTTAAAAATCCCTGAACTCAGGTCTCCTTAATTCCAGGTCAGGTACCTCATCTTCTTTACTGTAATACACTGTAATACACAGCCAGAAGAGAATGAAGGGCTGGCAATAAGCCTTGACTCATTTGCTTCCAAACCACATAGGCCAGTCATTCAGCTCCATGGTAGTCCTCTGGGCTACAAAGTCCCCTCATCTGGGAGTCCTCCTCTGCAGTACCAATGAAATCCCAGGCCCAGGCCTTGTTCCCTCCTTCTTCACATGCTTTGTAAACTATAAATGCTACAGAACTATGAGTTATGTATTCTTATTATTGTTCATTTCTCTCTTCTGTATCTTGCAACCTTAGATAGATGGATTCCAAGTAACTACCCAATTACTGAGAACATTCGTGCCATATATTTAACGTTAGAAAAGCTGATTCAGTCTGAGGAGACCCAGGTGAACGGAATTGTTATCCTTGCAGACTACAAAGGAGTTGGCTTAGCCAAGGCTTCCCATTTTGGTCCTTTTATAGCCAAAAAAGTGATTGGAATTCTCCAGGTAAGTGCTCCACTTGGGTCGGGGATGTCAATGGACACTTTATCCTTTATTCTTAGGGTAGCTGGATTGGGAGATGATTAGACTTTTCTCCCAGAATCCGGATTGCCCATTTTTTCCCTATGCTATAGATGATTTGAAAGTTTTATCTTATACTGTGGGCTTGCCAGTTGGTTTCCCTGAGCTCCTGTTATTTGGACAAGATCAGCTCTGAAAGTCTGAAGTAAAGAAAACAAAGGCCAACTCCTCAGAAATTGGCTTCTTTTCCTAGCATATGTAATCTCACTTTTCCAGTCATTTATATGAAATTTTCTTTTTTTTTTTCTTTTGGATTAAATTTTTCAAGGCCAAACCTCTGATAGAAAAGTTTGAGTATTTTTGTGCCTCAGATTACTGAAGTCAATTGTAAGATGTTTTCTTTTTTGTATATTTTATTTTTTCCAATTACATGTAAAAACAGTTCTTAGATTTTGAGTTCCAAATTCTTTCCCTCCCTCCTACTCTTTTTCCCCTTATTGAAAAGATAAGCAATTTAATAGATTATACATGTGCAGTCATGTAAAACATTTCCACACTATGTTGCAAAAGAAAACAGAGACCAAAAAAACACTACCAAAAAAATAAAGAGTGAAAAATAGTATACTTAAATGTTCATTCAGATTGCATCATTTCTTTTTCTAGAGGTGGACAGCATTTTTCATGTGATAATGTTTTCAAAGTACTTTTTAACGTTTGAAACATGAGGTCTAGTGCTCTTTCCATATTCCACTTTGCATTCTGCATAGTTGTTCTAGTGGGACCCAGGTTCTGACATGATCCCTCAAACTGGAAAAGCTTGAGGAACAAGCCTGGCAACAGACTCTGTGCCTTTTATCTGAGGACAGCTAAGCGCATTTGACAATTTGATAATCAGAAGATTGACTTGAAGACACTGAAGACATTTTTTTGGCCAGAATTACTCAGATAAGCAATGATTGAGGCATGGAAAGGTATGAAAAACATATATTGGTAGGAGGTGGCCACACTTTGGAAAGTCTGGCCTTTTTGTAACATTGGGGAGATTACTAGGGATTAGAGGAAGCTTGCAGCATATTTTCATCTCATAGGTAGAAGTGGGTATTCCCCACTCCCTATCCCAAAATTAACTGTTTAGTGCAAAAGACGGCTTTCATGGGTAAATAAGCGGCAGAGGCCCTTGCTTTCTGCTATCAGCGTGTCTTTAAGAGTTCTCTGGTGTCCTATAGGCACCTCAGACACCTTCCTTTTTCTCTTGGCCTCACTCCTTCCCCTTCCAGTCACTTAAACAGGGGAAAGTGAGAGATACAAATGCTGAGGGACAGATTAATGGGATGGTGTTCATTCAGGAAGGCTGAGGATATAGGATGTCAGACTTGGAACGGACCTGGACCATGACAAGTTTGAGCTACCAAAGCTCTATACTAATGTGATGGCGCACAGAGCAAAATGAGTGATCAGATAAGATGGAATTTATTCAGGACTGAGAACTGGATTGTTAAAACACAGAATATCAGAGATAGAAGACACCTTAGAGACACTTAGCCTATCTCTCATTTTATAGATGAAGTGCAGAAGAGATAACTCAGTTCCCAAAGTTACACTATGAGTTGATGGCCAAGCAAATATAGGATTTCCTATTGCTCTGCAATACCTTCTACAGATGATTCCCAGTCATGGGGTTAGTTAAGAGCAAAGAAAACATTTTCACTCTCACCAACACAAGTAGTCTGTGTTCTAGGCTCTCTATCAACTCAATTGTTACTCGGTTTCTGTTGTAACTTGTTTGGGACACACTTCTGTCTCAGAACTTAGCTTTTCTTTGGCATTAAGACTGATCTGCCCAGCTCTTTGAATATAGGTGAAACTACAGCTGTTAAATGACTGGATTTGGCATATGCTGGGTTTTTTCTAGGAATAATGTTTAACATTATGAAGAACAGGTTCATATTTGTAGTTCTGGCTTACTCCAGAAAGACCACCTGATCAGAAGTTAAGTTCCTGATTTAGGTCCCAGCTTTGGTTGCATATGAGAAGCAGATCCAGAAATGGGTGTCTAATCTGGGTGGTGTTGGCATTTTGGTACAGGGAAAAGAACATGGGTCTGGGGTGTGAAGACTTGTATTTGAATCATAGTTCTTCATAGTTAGATAAGTTATGTAACTTCTCTGAAGCTCAGATTCCTCATTTGTAGAAATGGATAAATGAGCCTTGGCTTGCCTGCTTCATATGGCAGTTGTGATGATCACATTCAATATGAAATTGCTTCATAAACTGTTAAAAAACACCATGACTATTGAATTCAGTTAATAAATGTTATGCTTGGGGCAGCTAGGTCGCGCAGTGGTTAGAGTACCAGCCCTGAGGTCAGGAGGACCTGAGTTCAAATCTGGTCTCAGACACTTCCTAGCTGTGTGACCCTGGGCAAGTCACTTAACCCCAATTGCCTCAGCAAAAAGCAAAAATAAATAAATAAATAAATGTTATGCTTATATGTAGTAAATATTATAGGAGATATCTCCAAAGTAGAGATATACAGACTTTTGTTTTCTACAGAGGTTTCTAGATATTCTAAAATATTTTTTCTTTTCTTACCACAGGATGGGTTTCCCATTAGAATAAAAGCTGTCAATATTGTAAATGAACCTCGAATATTCAAAGGCATTTTTGCTATCATAAAACCATTTCTGAAGGAGAAAATAGCAAACAGAGTAAGTGACTTACCTCTTCCTGTCAATGGCAGCTTTAAATGTTGGCCTCCATTTCCTTTTCCTCTTTGAAGTTCAGGACTCCAGGTTTGAAGCACTGTGGATAATATCAGACTTTTTCCAGTTTGTTAGTTTTGCTTAACTCTTTTTTCTCTTTTTTGTTTCATTTTCTATAGGGGATGGATCTTTGGGAGGGGGAGGAAGAGGGAATGCACTGAGAAATCTAGGTGATTAAAAAATATGTTAATACAAATTTATTTTTAAAATAAATCTTAATGTAAGTTTTATTATAATATATTTATATTTCATGTTGTTATACTATATTATAATCTTTTACTATAAATTTTTAATATAAACTTTTTTTTTTGGCCGAGGCAATTGGTGTTAAGTGACTTGCCCAGGGTCACACAGCTAGGACGTGTTAAGTGTCTGAGACCAAATTTGAACTCAGGTCCTCCTGACTTCAGGACTGGTGCTCTATCCACTGTATCACCTAGCTGCCCTAATATAAACTCTTAAAAGTTAGCTTTTATCTTAAAAGATGTTTTCCTTACAATTTATTTTCCCCCTAATGTCTTATTTTTGGAAAGATGAGTAAATGCTAAGCTTGTTTGTATGTCAGAGCAGACTAATTGTGAAATTGAGAACTTGCTCCTTAAAATGAGTTGTTTAGCCTCCATGCCCTTCAAGAATCCTTCTAACTCTGTCATTCTGTGATTCTGAGGCTCTTTCCAACTCTAATATTCTAGGACCTGTAGTTCATTCTAACTCTGAAATTATCTGTCCTCTAAATACAACATGTGAATCAACTTTCTGGGATTAGAAGGAAATTAATCAAGTTTAACATTGTGAGACAGTGGCTAGCCCATTTTCTGCTTTCTCTTGGCCATGTGACCTTACATTTCTGCCTCAGCTTCAGCTGGGAGGGGGGGTAGAACTCAATGACCTCTAACCCCTTCCAATTGTAAATCTTCTCAATTTTAATTTCCTCCTCTGTAACACAAGGGGACCAGCCAATGTAATCTATAAAGTCTTACTCAGATCTTATATTCTGAATTTAAGATCCTTTCCATCGCTGACTTTCAGTGAATCTTGGTTTCAGAAAGTCTAAGAATTTACCTTGAAAGCTGCCTCTATTTCTGGTCTTATTCACTTTTAAATATCTTGATTTGTGTCTAAAATGTTAGATCAGAGGAGGAGCCCACATTAATTAGAAAAGTGACAAAATAATTTTGATAATTTCTTATTAAATAAAAATTTTGGTCATAAATATGCTCTATGAGTGATTTTCAGAAGTTACTTACCCAGTTCTTAATGGCTATTATAGTTGTCTGCTTTAAATTTCAGAAACTAGAAATACAGAACTGAAGTCTTCTTCCTCACTTGCCTCTTTTCATTCTAGTTTTGTTCTCTGGGAAGAAGTTAGCTTTTATATTGTGTGTTTCCACAGGAAATAACCAATCTGTGGCCCTGCTATTGCTAAGGCCTACTTTGGGGTCAGTTACTTGTGTTTTTACATGTTATTGTCAGAAAGGAACTACACCTGAGATCAGGAGACTTAGGTCTTAAATTCTTGACTATCACTTGCTGGCTATATGGTTACTTCTGTTCCTTGAGCCTCAGTTTCCTCATTTGTAAAATGATTATGGTAACCCCTGTCCTGCTTACCTTCCAGTCTGGGAAGATTTTATGTATGTATGGGATATAAAGGACATATGTATATATGATGTATATATGTAATATATAGGATAATGTATGTAAATTATAACAATAAAAGTCTGTGAAAAGTTAGCTACTCTTACTCACTGACACTCATTACCCTTGGTGGAATTTTGTAACAGCATATGGAAATTCAACTCTGTCCGAACATCTTTACACATGGACTATTCCCTGTTTGTTTCCCTTCAGTTTTTCCTTCATGGATCTGACTTGAATTCTCTACACCTGAACCTTCCAAAAAGTATCCTTCCTAAGGAGTATGGAGGCACTGCTGGGGAGCTGGATGCAAACGCCTGGAAGGAGGTGCTGCTGGCCTCAGAGGAAGACTTTGTGAAGGAGTTCTGTAGGTCTCTTCCTCCCAGCAATAGCCTCCTCCAGGAGAACCCACTGGTGGAGAGAATAACTTCTGAGGTTCAAGGAGATGACTCCATTCGAGGAGTAAAGTCACAGCTGTACTCCTGCTATTAACCAAGAGGTCATGTAGTTTTCTACATATATTGCAGCCATTAATTAATTTCTTTCTCCCTCCTAAAGCAGAATAGGAGAATAAGTTCCATGAATTTGACCCTTCCCATATAACTGAACTAACAAGACAGAATTTAAGCCTGGTGAAGTTATGATCAGCTTTAAAATAAAGATGTAGTACAGAAGGTAACATGTAGGTAAGTTGCTTGAGTATGGACAGACTTTTGTAGTCTACCTTTAGATCCTTGCCATTGATCTAGTTTCATGAACCCCACTCTCAAATCACTCATCTGGTAGCTGTGATTTCAAGATATATCCTGTATTTCTATTAGTTTGGGTATTTCCTTCTCCAAAACAGATTTCAATTCTTCCATGCTTTGACAGAAAATTTCAAGAGCTTCTGAGGCAAAAGCAATCTCCCACTGATGATGAACCTCTCTGTACTTAGTTGTTCTGGTCATTGGGTATCAAGCCTAGTCTATTACTAGAGCTATCCTTAAAATCCTTCCATCTTGATGGGACCAGCCCACATCTGCTCACCCAACAATGGCCTTGAGAACCCAGGCCATTTGGAGGACTTAGGGAATCTCAGAGCTTTGCAAAAAGAAATCCAGTAGGGGGCAGTCAAGAATAAGAGAGATCTACTGTCCTGGAGAAATCAGCCTGTGACGGGGTGAGCTCGTTCTGTTGCAATAAAGATTGCTAGGAAAATTATGAAGAACATGGGGGGCTCCTCATGTCTGGCTTCACAATAATCTATGCTTAAAGATCACTTTCCCTGCACTCCTACTTCTGTCCTCAGTGTGGTCAGGAGCTGCTAATTCATCACCTGTTCCCTTTTTTAAACCTTAATGGCTCTTGCTTGCAGTCTAAAGGCATCAGGGCACTGTCAGAGAGTTTCCTTTCAGAATTCAGGAGCTAAAAATATTGTGCTCCCTTGGACATTCCTGTTGCCGTGATCCCATTTTTCTAGTAGCCCTAAAGGTCTCTTCCCTCATTATCATTCCAGGAAGACAACCACATGGCTGTGGAAGGATACTGTTTTAATAGACTCAAAATCACCAGATTTCAGTGTAGTATAACACAAAGAGCACCAGTCAGCAATTCCCATAGCTTACCCTGCCATCTGGTCCTATTTCTGTCACTAATTCATTGTGGAGTTCAACCTCTATGGATCTCAGGATTCTTTTCAGCTGTAAAATTCTGGAACGCAGCTTAATTATTGAACAGTATCATACATCAGTTTTCTACTTGTAGATGGAAGCTATGGTATAGTGGATAGAGTTGGACTTAGAGTCAAGACCACCTGGGTTCACATCCTGGCTGTTTGACCCTGAGCAGACCATTTAACCTGTCAGTGCTCTAGTCAGCTCTAAGACTATAGTTACAGAGAAGGTGTGATCTGTAGTTGTAGAGGGAGTTTACTCACCTTGGAGTTCTCTGTGAAATCCCAGCCCTAGTCCCTATCCCTTTCACCTACTGAGATGCACAGCTACACCTATAAGGAGATCTTGTCATCTGTAATTGTAGGCAGGCATCACTAGGGAAAATTCCCACACTGCCTGTATACCAGCCTTTTAGACACTGAAATCTTTGCTAAAGATCAGTTTTAGTGACCTCTATTTTGTGAACCCAGTGAGTTTTTCTGAGTACTTAAAAATTCAGAGTTTTGGGAAACAAATGGAGACAGGATGTTAAAAAAGTGCATATATTGAGACTTCCTGCAAGCTTTCTGTCTGTAATTATGATTTATACCTGCTCATTAGGATTCCTGAGCTGCTTTGTCACTCCACTCCTGCCCCTTTTCTCCTTCGTCTCAGCTTGAGCTCCTGTAATATGTCAGCTACAATCAGGTTAGCCATTTCTAAACATGGACTGGGAGTTTCAGCACTTTACATCCTCACTGTCAAGATTCTGCCTTTGCCCTATACCCTAGTCAAACAGGTATGATGTCTTTTTAGATCTGATTTATGTCTGGTTTACTGCATATACAAGATGGTTTAAAATTGTAGTTTCATCCTTGATGTGCTTCCTCCACATTTATTTTAATGTACTGCAAAACCAAGAGCAAGGCATACATTTAATTCTCTAAGAGCAGAGCAATTCAGACGTGTAGAAGCCATTTGCTTGTACCTTTACTACCAGGTAGTTAATCTATACAGCACTTTCTTAAAAGTACTTACTTGACAGATTTTTTTTTCCTGGTGAAATTCCATTTACTTTAAGTCCTCAGTGCCAATTCTCAGTTAGGGAAAGCTTATCTCCCTATAGATTATATCATGTTGCTTAGGAAGGAGCTAAGACATTACATGTTTTAAGTGCCAAAATGATAATGCCAGTGTGTTCCATATCACCAAAAGTGGCCTGGAACAAAGGTTTTCACCATTGGGAAGCCTCAGAAATGAAAAATCTCCTTATTTCAGAAGGGAAAAATCATTTCTGAAAGGAGGGACAAGCTTCCATCAGGGCCTGTTGGAGCTAGGTTTGGAAGAGGATAAAGACTGACACATAGGACAGCAATAAAAAGTAGGATTAGAAGAGAAAAGTTGAAAATCTGTCAAGAGAAGTCAGGAGATTTGATCTCCTGGTCACTGGAAGAAAGAAGAGGTAAATAGAAAAATAGAAAAAAAAATTCCCATGGTTCAAAGTTCTTGAGTATTAGTGGCTTCAGTGAGTGGCCTTTTGAATTACCCAGGATTAATTGTTCATAACCTTAAACATGAATGATCTAGTAAATCTAAAAAAATCTACTAAAAGACCAGGACATGTTCAGTTCCCTTCAGCTCTTTTAGGAGTCTCAGAATCCAAATCTTCTCCATGGGTGCCCTTAATATGATGGGACCAAGCCTGTAATATCCTTTCTTGGAAGGTTGTGACTGTAGAAGGATATCTGATCACTGAACACTTTAAAAGGTTTGAGCAAGGATGATGAGTGGGGAACTCATTTGGATGAGCCCCCAGGTGGTCCCTACACACTGTCTTATTGGGGCAATTTAAGGAATTCTTTCCTGGCAGTGAATAGGAATAGCAAAAGGCAATTGTGGGTCAGGTTTTTTCCATTGGCTTTGATGTGAAGTGACTTGTACCAACAAGGATATTCATATGCGAAGCAGATTGTGCCATAAACCATACTTATCATGACTTGTAAAAGTGAAAATTCCAACTGCCACAGCTGCATAGGATTATTTGCTTTGGATCTCCCTTTGAGGAAAAGTCCTAGCCAATTTATAAATTTCTGAAGTCATTTTATCCCTATACTGTACCACTTTTTTGGCCTAATTACTAGACCACCACCATTCTTAAGGTATCTCTCACCCTTACTGCTACCATCCACAATTTGGATCTCAGTTGCTCCATTTGTAAAAACAAAACTAGATTATCTCCCAAGGCTTCTTTAATCTCCAAAGTCTATAACTTTATGATCAACAGTTGGATTTTGAGAATGTGCCCTTTATTAATTGGCTCAAATTAATTTTTTTTAAATTTCTCATAGGTTAGAATTTTAGAATACCATAGTCCCTTCCTGAGTCCATCTTGTGCCTTTGTTGGAGACAAACTAGAAGCTTTAAAAGCAAGTGAAAGTTAAGAGGAAGCTTTGTTTTAGTAGGAAAAAAAGCTTTGGTTTTATAGAGGACTTGGACTTGAATCCTATGACCTAGATCAAACATTTTCTCCTCTTTAAGCCAGAGTTTCTTCCTTTGTAAAAAGAGGGGATTTGATTAGATGCTCTATATGAACCCTTCTAATTTTCAGCAAAGATCTATTTGTTGGTGAGCATTTCCTCATTGACACCTGTTGGCAAATCAGCTTAGGAGAGACAAAAACTTGTTCCTTATTAACTCCAAGAAAGCTTAATATCCGTGGTAGTTTATCCAACTCTCATCAGAAGTCAATTGTCCTGGGAGGCAGGCATGTAAAACATCTCAGACTAGTGTCAGGTCCCTTGTCAGTGACAAATTGATAGGACAGCTCTACGTGTGTAGTCCCATATGATTCTAACCCTTTTAGAAGTTTCTAAATTGCCATCAGTTTTATTTTTCAGATGAATTATGAATACCTCACCATCTTTCCACCAGGGCAGCCAGGTAGCTCAAAGGAAGCATTCTTTAGTACCCTTTCATGTTTATATTTCAAGCTTGTGTCATTTGGGAGTTTCTTGCTGGAAGAGTGAATAACCTTTCAGCAGTTAAACTACTGATAGTAGTGTGGTTGCTCTTCCTTTGGTCATTGAGTGGTATACTAATATGAAATAAAGGAACAGGATCATCCTGAGTAGGAAAGGTGACCTAAGTCTATTACAGTAGAAGGAGACCTATTATGGAGAGTGAGAAGACCCAAGTTCTAGTTCTGGCCTTGAGATTAGCTATGTGATCTATGGCACTCTGCTCTCGTTTCTGTGTTTAGTTTCTTTAGCTACAGAATAAAGCTGGATTAGTTGGTCTTGAAGGTCTCTTCCACTTTGGATAATCTCTGTGCTTTCTGTCCTAACATCCTTGGTGTATTCTAAGGCCCCTTTCAGCTCTAAAGTTTTGTGAGGCCTTCTTCATTCACAAACGCTCATTCTGAGGGAAAGCCAGGATTGAAGGGATTTATACTGAATTGGTAAACCAAAGGTTTCTCTTCAAAAGTGTAGTCCAAAGGGAGTGTGTGCAACAGAGATACTAATCACGTCACTATCTGGGTTTAGAAAAAAGGTCCAAATGGTTCTAAGTCACACAAATATTTCTTCTTGAAGGAAGGACCTTTCACTAATATTAGGGCAATAACTCAGTAACTGTTAAAGCATTTAGT
Source organism: Myrmecobius fasciatus (assembly GCA_023553655.1). NCBI lineage: Eukaryota > Metazoa > Chordata > Mammalia > Dasyuromorphia > Myrmecobiidae > Myrmecobius > Myrmecobius fasciatus. The sequence goes on from JAJPUD010000961.1 coordinate 18,545, forward strand.
TCATGTTATTTTTCTTTTCTTTTTTTTGAACATAAGCAAGCAGAATTGTTTCCTTGGGCACCAAGTCAGTGGCTGCTTGGGGTTAAGCCTGCTGCTCTTAGCACATAGGGTGAAAATGGGGGGGGGGAGAGGGGGTAAGGGAAAGGAGGGGACAGACCAGTTCCCCTTGCAGTTGGAGTATTTGAATCTATGCCATGGCTTAGATAGACCCTGGCAGTGCAGCCTCTGCTTTTGATGTGGCCAGAGGTCTTGCTTATATCCTTTGGCTAGTTTTGGGTACAAGTTCAGTCATTTGTCACATTCTTTCTTTGAAACTGAGACTCCGAGGGTATAAGTGTGCACCTGGAGGTGGATTGAATCTAATTCTGTGTTTATTTTGACAAGATATTTATTTTTATAATGCATTTTATAACATGGTATGGTGAAAATGTATTGTTTTGTTATGCATGACTGGATCTTACACAATAAAATCTATCTTGGGTTGAATGCGTGTGGAGGTGTTAATTTAGTGACATAAGTTAAAATTTAAATGGCTCTAATATTCTGTTTCCTAGTGAATAAGCTCATTGAATCTGTTCAATGAAACAAGCATTTATTAAGTGCTTTCTATATGTGTACGTACTTAGGTCCTGGAAAATACAAAGTCAAAATTTTTAAAAAGAGTCCATCATCATGCAGCTTCAGTTTTTCTGGAAGTAATTTTAGGATCACCTAGTCTAACTCAACTACCTTTAGAGATGAAGAAACCCAGACCCAGTCCCACAGAGAGGGAGGGGTGGAGTCAGAACTGGAAGCCAGGTTTTCCAACTGTAAGCTTGCTGTTTTTCTACACCACACCACCTCTTACTAAATGACTGTATACAACCCAAATATATATCTAATTTTGCATTTTAAGGGAAAGGGGAGAAAAATAAAATATAAACCAAACAAATCTTGGGTTAAAAAATGGTCATGTGGTGGTACAGGGTGGTTCCTGAATCTTAGCCAGATATTGGCAATCTTACCCGAGGAAGGTCACAAATTCCTCAAGGTTCTTAGATATAGGTTTTATAATTGCATAAACTAAATGATTTGGAACTGAGAAGACAAAATTTGGGTTCTATTCCTATTACCAGCTCACTTTTGTGGCATGACTGGTGATATGCCAACTGTCCCATGGGTGAAACTTGGCAGAAAGCTTTGTACCAGGGGCAACAAACTGCAACATTATAGCAGCTTTCACTGTACTCCCCATGTGACATACCTAAGGTGGAGTGGTGAAGGCAAGGATTATTATTCTCAGTTCCTGCTTTCTCAGAAAAAAATGAAAGTGCTAATGTCTATGTTATCACATCCAGATCATCCCAGTTGCCAAAAAATCCTATTTCTCTAACTCTTTAAAGATTTGTATGGTACTTTTGTTACAACTATGAAATGGACAGTGTAAGTAAGGAGTAGCTTCATTTTACAGATGAAGAATGAGGCTTTGAGAGGTTCAGTGACTAATCTGAGGCAGAATATAAACCCAGGTGTCTAAACTCTTTAAATCTAGCATCCTTTTCACAATACAAAGATGCCTGACTACACAGTAATCAAGTCCTCCTTCTTCCCTTTTACTCTAATCAAGTTAAGTGCAGTGCAGTAGACCATGGAGAAAGAATTCTGGATCTGAAGGCAGAAGGTCCAGATTTAGATCCTAACTGCTCCTTATCAGCCCAGATGATTTGAAAAAAGTCTGTGTCACCTCTGTGAACCTCTGTTTCCTTCTTACTGTAAGATGAAGGTATTAAATGACATTGTCTCTAAGGCCCCTATACACTAAATCCAAAGTGAACTTGTTATTTCTTTAATTGGATCAGCATTTCCAAGTTCCTCTTTTATATATCTTCCTATTAAAGATGTATATGAGAGTCAGAACAGAAGATGTGCATTTGAATTCTGAATTTGCTGGCCATGAGACCAGCAGCAAATCAGATATAAAACCTATCATCTTATGATCTCTGTGAAGCTCAATTTCCTCCCTTGTAAAACAGGAAAACCAATATTTGGGGCAGCTAAGTGGCACAAAGGATAGTGTTAGACTTACAATCTCTTTAGCTATGTGACCCTGGACAACTCATTTAAATCCTGTTTGCCTCAGTATTCTCATCTGTAAAATGAGCTGGAGAAGGAAATGGCAGATCACTCCAGTATTTTTACCAAGAAAACCCAAAATGGGGTTAGAGAGTCAGATATGACTGAAAAGACTGAACAACAAACATTTGGGGGGAGGGAAATGAAGGAGTAGCTAGTAATCCAGTTTATCCAAAACATAAGAGTAATATGGAATAAGGCTCAAAAGCTAGATTGGACCCATTATGGAGGACCTCAAATGCTAGGCTTTTTTATCTGAAAAGTCAAAGGGAACTAAAAAAGGTTTTGGAGTAGGGAAGTGATATGATCAGGTCTGGGCTTTAGGAATATTATTCTGTGTTATGGAATATTATTGTTCTATATGAAAGGAGAAGCAGGATGATTTTAGAGAGGCCTGGAGAGACTTATATGAACTGATGTTAAATGAAATGAGCAGAAGCAGGAGGTCACTGTACATGGTGACAACAAGATTAAACAACAATCAATTCTGACAGACATGGCTCTTTCCAACAATGAGACGACTGAGGCCAGTTCCAAGGATCTTGTGATGAAAAGAGCCATCTACACTCAGAGAGAGGACTGTGGGAACTGAGTGAGGATCACAACATAACATTCTCACTTTTTTTGTTATTATTGCTTGCATTTTGTTTTCTTACTCATTTTCTTTCCTTTTTGATCTGATTTTTCTTATGTAGCAAGGTAATTGTATGAATATTTTTACATATATTGGATTTAACATATTTTAACATATATATCATATATTGGTTTGCTTGCCATCTAGGAAGAAGGGAAAAATTTGGAACACAAAGCTATGTAAGGGTCCAGTGTTTAAAAATTATCTGTCCATATGTTTTGAAAATAAAAAAAAATTTAATAAAGAGAAAAAAAGGAGTATCATTCTTTATACAGCTGTCAGAATGAGTGAGACTAGAAGCAATAAAACCAAATAGGAGGCTATTATAATTACCCAGAGAAGTAGTGATGATGGCCCGAAGTGAAATGGTAGATATGAGTTAGAGGGAATGACTAAGAAAAGTTATGGTAGAAGAACTGACAATCTTGCCAAAGCAAATGACTGAATGAAGGAGAATGAGGAAGAGGCAAGTTTATGAAGCTGGGTGACTAGGATGGTGGTCCTCTTGATGGAACCAGAGAAACTTGGTAAAAAGGCAGATTTAAGGGGGAAAATTACAAGTTTTGTTTTGAACATGAATTTATGATGTCTATGAGACATGCATATGGAGGTCACTGATGCAGATCTAGAGAGATCAGGGATAGTTAGATATCCAGAGATATAGACATTTTTCTGGCTAATTTGGAACTAATTGTTCATACCTTTGCTCACAACATTCCCTATGCTTGTATAATTCAATCACCGTATTCCATAAGCATTTATTATGTGCAAGACCACCATACCAAGTGCTGGGGATACAAAAGCAGTAACAGAATAGTTCCTACCCTCAACATTTACTATCTATTGGAGGAATAAAACTATATGCAGGTATCTAAATCCAAATCTTATACAGGGGGGCAAAAGATTGACATAGAGCACATCAACAAACTTCAGGATCAGAAAGGCCATAAGATGTAACTCCTGAGCTAAGTCCTAAAGGGAACTAAGGAAAACTAGAGGCAGTTTGTACAAAGGCCCAGAGGCCACAGATAGAATGTCATTTACATAGAATAAGAACTTCCTTCTCTGCCTAGTTAATTTCTACCGATTTTTTAAAGCCCAATTAAGCCCCTCCTCCAAAAGGCCTTGCCTGAATTCTTCCATTTAACAACAACCTTCTCTTAAATCTTCTATAGCACTTTATTTTCTGGTCCTTGTGTTAATGTCCTTATCTCCCCATTTTGTCTAAAAGCTGTAGTAGGTAAGCATCTACTATTTTCTTCAGAATTTAGCAGGACAAGGGATTGAGGAGAATTCATGGTTAGCCATGTCTTCTCTGGCTGTCACTGGCTTATTGTTCTGATTCTCAGTGAAAAGCTTTGTTTCATAGATTCTTGTAGACCAAAAGGGACAGCTTACCAATGTCACTTGTCCATGGTGACATAACTTCAGTGCCTCTTTCATTACCTCACATCAGCTTACTCACTAGCAAGGATGAGGCAAAATTGACAGGTAACATGGAACAGGGAAGAGAGCCCAGGATTTGAAGTCAGAATATCATGGTTGAGAGTTCAGATTAGATTACTTGTTAGCCATATGTAAATTTGGAAAAACCATTTACCGAGAAACTTATTTTCCCTGTAAAATTGGAAGAACATCTAACCCACCAACCTCACTAGGTTGCTGTGAAGATTAAATCACATACTAGATACAAAGTACTTCATAAAGATAAAAAATGTGAACATTACTAAATAGCTGAGTTTCCTAAAAGCTTCATGAAGCACATTATAATATAGATACCAAACACGTCTGTGTTATCTGAACTAGTTCTTGGTCATTTTCCTATTCGTAAAAGGAGAATATCTTCATCATTACAGAGCAAAGGACAGATTGACAGCTCGAGTAGTAGGTAATGAGATGATGCCATAATAACAACAGCTGATGATTCAGAATGTTTTCGTGGTTTAAAGTAATGTCACATCTAATTTTATTTATCCCTAACAAAGCTAATGACTGTGTTTAAGGAAACCTTCAGATACTATAAGCTTTACTGTCTCCTATTTTATATAGAAGGGACAGAGTGAAGCAAGATGTTTCATCTATCTACTGACCAAAAGTCTTAACATATTTCTGTGGCTCTTTGTATATCATGTGTATACTTCTGCCTGATTTTGGATACCTTCATATTCTCTCTCTCCCCATCTATCAAACTTTTTCTTTCACTGCTCATTATAACTTCATGCCTCACCAAAAAGTCTTCATTCCAACAGGTAAAATCTCCTGTTCACAACTCCAATTTTTTTTTCATGTCATGTTTTCCCTACTTTGAATAACTTTTACTCTCATTTTTCTGTCTAAATCCTAATCTCATATTCTCTTTTGGGAGACTTTACCATTCTCCCAAGTTCACAATTTAGGCATCTGTCATCCTTACTTAACACCTCACTTTTCCTCATCCTACATAGCTAAGTCTTGGTGCCTTGGCTTTCTCACAACACCTCTTTGCATTCCTAGAGCCCTCATCACTTCACACCCAGACTACTATGATAGCTTCCCAATTGATCTCCCTAAGTTCTAGTCTCTCCTCTTTTCAAACCATCCTCTATGCCAATGCCAAAGTGACTTTCCTAAAACACAATTCTCATCATATCACTCCCTGTCTTAAACTCCAGCAATAATTCCCTATTATCTCTAGGATCAAATACAGAATTTCTCCATTTAGCATTTATAGCTCTTTATCACTTGTCCTCAATCTCCCTTTCAGTCTTATTAACTCTGCCCCAGTCATGCTCTCTCCAATCCAGGCAAATTGATCATCTTGTTGTTCACCACATACAACATTCCATATCTCATGCTGGTGCTTTTGCAAAGGCCAGGCTTCATACCTGGAATGTATATCCTCTTCAATACTATCTCTTAGAATCCCCATTTCTCTTCAAAACTCAGCTCAAATGCCACCTCTTTTCTTGATGCCCCCACCTCATTGTCAATATTCTTCCCCCAGACACTCATAGTTATTATCTGTATATTTACATATGTACATGTCATCTCTCCCAAATGAATGTAAGGAATGTAATGCCTGGCATATTTAGGAAGTAGATACCATCATCTGATTAGGAATCATTTAAACAAGAGATCCTGGTTGAAAGCAAACTCCAAATAAGACCAACTCTTAAGGATGCCAACACAACCAAGGCAGGCTGCTATTTATGTTCTTGGACTTGGAGGGAAGCTGTTCTCTTTGTTCCTTTTCATGAAAAAGTGGACATCCTCCTGGAAGTTTAGTCATTTCTTCATAAACTGTGGTCCCTGGGAGAATTTTTTATTTCATTTTTGTTTTTGTATCCCCAATACCAAGGCACATTAATAAATACTTATTAATTCAAGGTTCAGCTTACACCCAACCTCCATAAGTTTATGATTGCTTTAGCCAATATGTTTCTGCCTGAATTCCCAATAGCAAACATTGTTTGGGCTGCTCATCCTTCAGAGCAAGGGTCATATTTTTTCCTGATATTCTACACATAGCAAGCCCTCAATATGTTATGTATTCAACTATTCGATTATAATTCCCTGAAGCTGAAATATATCTCTATCATCCTTAAACAACAGTATGCTTTCAGTTGTGTCTCTTTGTGACCCCACTGGAGATCTTCTTGGGCAAAGCTACTGGAGTAATTTGCCATTCCCTTTTCTAGCTCATTATACAGATGAAGAAAGTGAGGCAAATAGGATTAAGTGACTTGCTGAGAGGGTCACACAGCCAGTAAGTGTCTGAGGCAGATTTGAACTGAGGAAGATGAATTTTCCTGACTTCAGGCCCAGCGCTCTATTAACTAAACTATCTCACTTTCTCAAACACAGTGCTATATACATGCTGAGAATTTTCTATGTGTTACTTTGAGTTATTTCATTGGCATAGTTAAGACTTTTCCCAGATGCAATTAAATCCATCACATCTTCTGATCCTACTACTTTGGTAGTTATCTCCCACAAGAGAAATCGAATTTCCTTTTTGCTTAGTACCCTGCAGGTACCAGAATACAGCTCAAGAGGCTCATTTGTTATCTCTCATTCCTGCTATGAGTAGCTGAATACCTTTCCCACTCGTGTTTATTATATAATCATCAATATGACACCAAACTATGCCAAATCTGTTGATGAGGAAATGTCAAACTGTTTAAGGAAGACCCTATAGAATTTCTTTAAAATCTTGATATTTTTAATCAAATGTTACAGTGCAAATGGCTGAAGTACTGACAGAAAAGTTTACGTGCATTTTTGCTTTACACATTTTTCTTCTGATGTGGAAATTATACTGGACGTAAGGAGCAGTTTTCCAGGCTAATTTTCCACTTACATTAAATCTTGAAAGCATTCACTGAAATCATTATATTTGGCAAAGCCACAGATTGAGATCAAGCAGCATCATATTATTATAGTGTAAAAATGTATGAATCTGAAAAGAACTAAGCAACAGAAGCAAAAAATGTGTTGTTCTGAGAGCCCTGGCCTGGGCAAGGGTGTGCAGGGCTTCCCTCAGGAAAAAGCAAGTACACTCCTTAAACCTGCACACTGGAATATAGAAAAGATATAAGAGAAAACTGGGTTTCTATCAACCAAAGCATTTGTGAAGTAGGATATTCTTCTTTGTTTTCTAAAGATATTTCAAGCTGTATATACTGAGAAAGGTTTCTAACCCTTCATGTTTTTCTATTAAACAATTTAAATTTAAGCTGCAGGAACGTACAGATTGTTTTTTTCCAGAATTCTCTTCATAGCACAGCTGTGGTTCCTTTTTTAAAATGCAATAATATTCACCTTGTACTTTATGTGTTAAAAATAAACATAATATATCAAAAAGAAAAGTTTAGATCCTGCTTCAAAGCATTATTCATCTAGCAACCTTGGGTGTACCTGGATAGAGCCAAACTTTTGGGAAGTGTTCACTTAATATTTTAGTTGAAGCGAAATACATGGATGTTGGCTCTTGGCACAAAGACCATGTGATGACTCCTGAAGGCTCAACTGAAGTCTCTGTTGGTGAGGATAAGAGGTGCCATGAGAGTCCAGAGATAAAGGCCGAGGCAAAACCAGCTGGAGGAGATTTTTACCCACACAGGTTGCCACTTGTTGGTCACTGTCTGGAACTCTACATCAGGGCTACAAAGAGAAGAGGTTATTAAGGCAATATTCATCTTACTTCCCAGGACTCTTGACTGATTTTGCTGCCTGAATCCCTGGCATATTTAGGAAGTAGATACCATCATCCGATTAGGAATCATTTAAACAAGAGATCCTGGTTGAAAGCAAACTCCAAATAAGACCAACTCCTAAGGATGCCAACACAGCCAAGGCAGGCTGCTATTTGTGTTCTTGGGCTTTGAGGGAAGCTGTTCTCTTTGTTCCTTTTCATGAAAAAGTGGACATCCTCCTGGGAAAGTTTAGTCATTTCTTCAAAAACTGTGGTCCCTGGGAGAATTTTTTTAGGTACCCAAATCCCCTACCATGAACTTTATGAACTAGTCAAACAGGACTAGGGACAAATTACAAAACGTCCCTGATTTGCTTTATTTCTGCCTTTGCCTGGAACAGTCCCTTCTTTACTTCCTGTAGTTTTTCCTAAGTCCCAGATCAAATGCCATATGCTCTTGTTCTGGTCCTGAAAATAATGGTCCTTCTTTTCACAGGCCATCCACAGACCTTAGTTTGCACTACTTTTATAAATCTAAATTTCATTTTGTATCACAGAGAGAGGCAGCTGTGGTGTGGTGTGGTGTAGTCATGTCAAACACAAATAGAAACTGATCCCTGCACTCCACATACTGACTTAGTAAATTAACATTATCTATGTATGTAGTGTTCTGTCTTTACTGATTTGATTAAACATTTTCCTAATACATTTTAATTTTGTTCAGGCTGCACTTGGAGTGAAGTTTGACCTCTCTGGTGCAGTAGATAAAAATCTGGTCTCAGAGGCAGGAAGACCCAGGCTAGGCATTTCCCTATTCCAGAGAAATCACAGTCCTTTGTATTACAAAGAAGTACAGTCATTGGTATAACAAATAGGCCTCCCTAGTATCAGCCAGTTAAGACTGCCTGCTCCTGTGAAGTGTGGCCAGGTCTTTGATTATATATCTTCTTTCCTTAGAACAGTTCCTTTTAGGTAATGGAAACTCAATAAGTCAAATACATAGTACAGTATAAGGGATTCATAAATTTGACAGCAAGATCAACTAGATAATCTCTAAAGTGTTTTCTGTGGAATGACAGTCAATAAAGACTATAATGATTAGAAATAAGATTGACAAATATACATGGATAAGACAATACAACCAGATAAATTAGAAGGCGACTGGTAGTTAGTTATATAGCAACCATGCATGGGGAAATGGTTGAGGCATTATCATTAAGAAAATGTTTATATTAGAGTATGCTTGCCTGAGTTATGCTTAATCAAAATGCTGGAACACAGAATAGACCCTCATACAGAGGAGAGAACACCATGAGTAGAACCATAGCCTTTGTGGGTTTACCTATTTTCCACACCTCTGGGCCTGAAGGTGAGGATGTGATGATAGTTTACCACCTACCCTTACTTAGTATGTACAACTTAGAACCTCCTCTTTGTCAGGGACCAGCCACCCCAATGGCAGCCAGTTAGTGATGTGGAAGCATATTTGAGAGATAGCATGCACATATGAGGAAAGGTGTTTTGGTAAGCTAGCATTCTGCAATCTGGTTGGTGTCTGTCCTGACTTTTCCCTCCTCAGATGTATCTAGGCAAAATTTAACAATGCTAATTTGATATTTCCAATTCTCAAGATTTTGTATTAATGAAAAGACTCCATACAATATTACTGATATTGCCAGTTATAAGTCTCCAGAAGCTATAAAACCAATCAGCTAAGACCAATGTTTTAGCATCAATGTCAGAAACAGTCACAGCATTTGAATCTTTAGACCCAACCATTATTAACTGTATGACTTTGAACAAATCACTTAATTTTTGCCATCATTTATTAATTTACTAAGTGCAACTGAAGAGGTAACACGCATAATAGATTAATAATTGGCCTTGAAGTCCAGAAGATCAAAGTGCCAGTCCTGCCTCCTTTTTATAACTTGGGGGGGGGGGCAATTGGGGTTAAGTGACTTGCCCAGGGTCACACACCTAGGAAGTGTTAAGTGTCAGGTTGGCTTTGAACTCAGGTCCTCCTGACTTCAGAGCTGATGCTCTATCCATTGCACCACCCAGCTGCCCTCAGTCCTATAAGCTAGTTGTGCAATCTTGGCCTGGTCATCTCAGAGTCCCAAGACAAGATGACTGTTGCCATTTTGCTTTGATAGAGGTAGTTTCTTATACTAATAAAATCATAGGGCTGATGCCAAAAGAATAATAAAGTGAGGATACATGCTACCTATTTCTTCATATGAATATGAAGATAAAATTATAAAAAAGCAGTTTAGAAACCACCAATCACTATATTGTCAGTAATTAAAATAATTCATGAGATCTAAAATAGCTTTTTGGTTTATACCTTTGCCAGTTGGTCAGGGTCATCATGATGTACAAAGAAGCCAGGAACATCATCAAGTGGAAGGCAGAGTAACTGTATTGTACCCCATCTTTCTCATTGTCCACAGCTCGACGTGGCTGTCCATCCTCGACATCTTTGGGGCTATTTGAGGAAGTCTCATCCAATATTACACTGTCACTCCCAGACAAAGTCAGCTTGTTTACCTGACTGTTGTTAGAAGAACGGATGCTGCAAATGGATTCCCACAAAGAAAAGTCAGAAAGGAGATATGACACTTAGTTGTCATTATCTGGTAGTTTGGAATTTCCTAACTCTTGCCTACTTCATTGTTTTTTTACAGTTTTTTATTGTTGATTGCCTTAAGACCACTTAAATCAGGCAGTATGCTTTAATATTTACAACTACTGCTATCTATAATATATTAGAGAAGCAAGAAAATGCAATCTAGCCCTTAAAACTATCTCCTTGGTTGGTCCAGAGAAGCTAGGGAACCTATCCCCTTCTGTTTCATTCAAACTGGTGATGTTTCAAATGAATAGGTAACATTCTTTATTGACAAAGCTTATTTTTATTATAATAACAGGCTTATGAAGTTGGGTCAGTATTACAAGTAAAGAACCCAAGTATTCTTAGAGATACTAGCCTTGCACTTCCTTTTAGAAAGGACAGCTGAGAGTTTTCATTGTGTTATTTTGGAGATGCTACTAAATGTAGAGATCCCATTATTGTAGATGATGTCTCTTTCTCTGTCATTCTGAGTGTGAAGCTAACTTAGAAAGCTGTGATATCATGGCCAGAATATGGACACCTGGATTCTTCAGGCCTTTGCCATTACTGGCATCTGATCTGACTCATTTCAGACCTTGAGACATCAAGGTTTCTCACTTTAACAACAGAGAAAACTTCTGCAAGTTTGCTGTGAAGATCAAATCAAATACTTTGTGGAAGCACTATGTAAACTCACGTGGAATATAGAAGGCAAAGGACAAAGATCATAAGTCCGAAAAAATTCTCTGAATCTAGCCACCGCCTGTTCTGTGACAATGGAGGACCAATGGTAGACACTGAAACAGTTGTGTTCGCAGGAGTCAAGGTGGGTACAGTTATCTGTGTAACGATGCTCAATAAGCTTGGGTTACAGGTTCGATCTGAAAATAGGAGATAACATGTATGCAAATGTAGAGCTGTACCATACTTTCAAATATCATCCTGGAATAGTTTACTTTGCATGTGTTTTATTTCTAATTTTCATCCAAAACCAATATGATAAAACTCTAAATTTTCATTTCAATAACCATAGATATTATTAACTGCCTCTTACCAGGTTCATTGGACATGGCTGACCATGTGAGATACATGGTATAAAGTGTAATAATTGAGGACTGGAGAAGGCCAGAGCGAGGCTGAAATTCCTGTTTAATAAAAAGAGGGGGGAAATAGATATATACATATGTATTAAAACTGCTAACACTTTACAAATGTTTTATAGGTGATAAAACTGAGGATCACAGAGGAAAAAAAAAACTTAACAGAGAAGCTGGGATTTGAACCTAAGTCTTCTGACTCTTATGGTCACTGGTTTTTCCACTACAGTAAGCTATCTCTCCAAAACAAAATTTCATTACATTTTAAAGACTGCCTTTAAATTTTACAAACCTATTAATTTCTTGACAAATATTATCAGTTAAGGGGTTTTGTATTCTGCTTGAGGGCTTTAAAAATAAGAATTTTTCATTTCAAATGGAAATTAATGCAGTAAGTCAAGGAAGAGAGTAAATGCTCTTAGTAACTGCCCCAACCACACATAGAATACTGAGATATAGACCATAGCCCCATCCCACCCCTTCCTTGTAATTAGGTCTGGGAAAATTGAGTTTAGAAGAGAACCCTAAACCTTGAGACTCTGACGCCCTCCCCCCCTCCCTTTTTAATATACCATTGAAGGATAGCAAAGAAAAACATCATCCAGGTGCCCACTTCCCTATCTCTAAACTCACCAGGGTGATCCCTCCCTCCCTCAGGATTTTGAGTATTGTCCCACACTTCACTGTCTCCTCTCCTCAACAAGACAAGGAGTTATGCTTTCTTATTTTGCCTCCTGTCCTGTCAAGATTTAAGTTATGTTCTCATTTCTTGATAGGGTTGTCCTTCCCCGGAATTATGTCTCCTATCCTCCTAATGTCCTTGCCTCCCTCATCTGCCTTTATTTCCCTGTTCTGTCTTTGAAATGTTTCCCAAAAGATAACAATAGCTGCAAGATGTTAAGCTAATTGCATACTCAGCTTCTGTATTCTGCTTTCAAACCCTAGTTAGTTAAAATCCTATATAAACTTTGTGCCTCAGTTTCTCTGGTATTATATGCGTTGAAAACATATTCCCATGCGGCCAGCTGCCTTATTAAACTCTCCACTTTAAAATTAAACCAGTTTCCACTTGCCTCAGTTTCTCTGACTACAGTACAACTTATATACCTCTCACAGAACTGTTTTAAGGAAAACTCTCTGTAAAATGGTATGATTTTATTATATAAGATGAACTATAATTACTACATAAATGTGAACTATATAATGATAGTATGGTAATTGGGTACCTTAAACCTGTCTTAGATTCTGTTGTAAGGTTTTAATTATTAGAAGTATGCTTCATTTTAGTATGCCTTCTACTTAAGAAAGGTAGGACTCTGATCATGTTACTATAATGACACTTTTGTATATTATTAAAACACTTTGAATTTCTAACAAATAGTATAAGTTATTTGAACAGGAGTTGGAAGACATGGCTTCTAGCTTGGACTTTGCTACTAACTTGCTGTATGACCTTGGTTCACATTATTTCACCATTTTTAGTTTTATTTTCCTGTTCAGTAATATTAAACAAATGGTTTAGATATTTAAAGTTCTTTCCAGCTGCTATGGCTCAAATAAAATGGCATATAAGGATAAAATTAAAAATAATTTGTGTTCTTTAAAGAACACCAACTTATGAGTTAAGAAAAATCAGGAGATTTTTTTCCCCTAAAAAGTTGTAATAATTTTAAACCTTTGAGATTTTAATGATTCATAAAGGACCACCCAGAAAATTTATAGAACTTTAAAGAAAAAAACCTTAGAAGACAAGTCCAGAGAGAGAGAGAGAGAGAGAGAGAGAGAGAGAGAGAGAGGAAGGGAGGGAACTAGGCGTAAAGAAAAGGAATTTATGATATTTGATTAATGGTCCCCAATTCCCAAGAAATTCTGTTTACTGATACATCCACAACCAAGTTCTGGCTCTTGGTTATCTTTTAGCATATAAATTTTCCTTCTTTCAATTAGTCTACTGTTAACTCTCCAAATATAACTTGAAGTATAAATCTCAACAAACCTAGCTTTGAAATATCTTTAGTATATTTCTATATGCCAAACTATTTCTCCTTTCCTTAAGCTATATGTAAGAACCTGCCTACCCTCTAACATAGATGTAAGACCAAAAAATTTTTTTGTCTTTCTATATAAATCTTCTTGATCCTCTTAATAGGGTCCAGAGTTTATCAAGGACTTCAGGTCTTAGCTTAAGAATATAATAAAAATCTTGGTTTTGCTTCCTAGCTGTTTGCACATTGATGATTCTTTCTAGCAGTAGTACCTATCAGCAAACTCCATGGGTTTTTCCTATAATGTTAACGTATAAGACTGCCAAAAAAAAAAACCAAAACAACCAGTTACAGTGAAATATGACTATCAAAAAAAATTAAACAAAGTTATGGAGCCCAAGTTAAGAACTCCTGATCTAATGCAACATGCAATGGAGGAAGCCCTTCTACAAAATTTCTGATACAAGATTATTTAGTCTGCCTACATCATCCAGGGATTGGGAATTCATTTCCAAAGTAGGTTACTTAAAACCATATGGACAAAATTTATTTATACAAACCTACAAATAATTCCCTTTTCTTTTTCTCATAAGAGATTGAACAGATTTTTAGAGCTAAAAGGGATTTTAAACAAATATCTAAGTACAACCCTAATTCAGAGAGCAGTTAGCCAACCTTTTCCAAGGTGAGACAAAGTCAGTGGATTAGCACCGAGATTAGAATCTAGGCTTTCTGAAACGTTTAGAAAAATTCAAGATGTTTCAGTCATAGATTTTTTTTAAATGAACTATTAACAAAAAAGCATTTCAAGAGGAAATTTTAAGAAAAAAATATGTCAATACCTGAATTTTGGGAAGGATTGAGACAATGGATACCACAATGCAAAAAATCAAATTTAAACTGATGAATAACTTGTTTTCAGTGCAGGCATCAGTTTTGGTGTAAAATACAAACAAGAGCACCACGCCGATGAAGGACAGGATATAGAAGAAGCTTGTACATGACAGTAAAACTATAAAACAGAAAATTAATGTTAACTTCCACAATTTGCAGTGGAAACCAACTAGGATTTAGGAAAGGGTCTTTTTCTTTCCTCTGTGCATAAACTGATGCATGCTTTCATTTTTTATATAATCAGTGACTACACACTGAAACATAAAAGGGTCCAAATACATGTTACTTTGCTTAAATTCACCAAGCACTTAAAACTATGTACTAGATCATGTCATTCTGATTTCTTGGACTGGAAAATCAGTTTAACAATCCAGATGAATTATTACCTGTAGGCAGAGATATTTGTATTTGAGATAAACAAATAGTTTAAAGCATTGCAATCTTCCCTAATGGCTTAAGTTTGAATCCCCTCTGACAAAATTGGTGTTTTTCTGTCCCCATATTTATCTATTGAAGTTCATTACCTTCTTTTTAAAAAAAATCATTATATGTTAGCATTCTTTTCTTTTTAAATTCTGAGTTCTAAATTCTTTGCCTTCCTCTCCCCTTCCCCCCAAAATGAGAATGTAAACAATAAATCAATTATACATATTAAATATATATGTAAATATATATTTATACATAAATATATAAATAAATATATATTAAATTTTGACCTATTTTCCATGTTAGCCATATTTCAGGGAATCTATAAAATTAGAGTTAAGATAGTCTCTCCCAATTTTAACCTTCTATGTTCCCAAGTCCCTTCTAGCTTAACATTCTGTGACAATTCAATTGAGATTTGATTGAACTGGGAAATAAATAATGGTTCTAAGGAACCCAAACTTTTCATCAATGGTTTTACACATTTGAAACTAAGGAGATTTTACAACCTTGAAGATTTGCATATACTCTAATAATGTCAGTTGAGACACCTACCTGCATACCAGCACCTAGCATTTCCTTCTTCCATTCGATTAACCCAATTCTCATTCCAAGAGTGGGCAAAGTCCACTAACAGTATCAACTGTATGAAGATGTATAGGAAGGCCCCAAACATTCCAGTATGATACCACACTATAAATAAAAAGAGAGTTCCTTAGTTCACATTATAGGATAAGACAAGACAATCAAAATGATTTCAACTCCAATGTACATGGTAAAGAAAATCAGGGAGTTCTTTGGCTATTTCAGCTCTTATTTAATCTATACCAGAAATCCATACATATCATTCAACTTATGTTAAAGATATCAAATTATAACAAAAAAGCCCTAAAAATAAAGGTATTGGAATCTTTATGTTATGAGTTATGTTATTAACTCATCCATATTACAAAAGTGCTTCTAATAAACATAGCATTTAAAACATGGCAAGGAAAGAGAGCAAACTAGACTGTTTCCAAGCCATTCACTATTAACATTCATGAAAACCTAGCCTTCATTTATTACATAAATGTTATAAACTTTTTACTATTGTATTTTATAATTTGGAAATCATACCTGTACTAAATGGACCCTCGGGAATGTAGAAAGATCCAACCATTAGACCAACAATGGCAACAATTTTGAAGAACCAGAACCTATTAAAATAAAAAATGTTTCTCTGAAATGTTCTTGTCCTCATGCAAAAACAGCTAAAAAGCAGAAACACAGTGCCCAGTTAAATGAAGCATTAACAAAAGGACTGATTTCAACTGGATTTTTTAATTTATTTCTGAATTTTAAATCTAAAGACAAACATGACCATAAATAACATGTCATTATTTTCCATTGTTTGATCAATTAAGTTTTAAATTTTTGTCAATTTTGTACTTAATCATAATTATCCAATATTTCAAGAATCTGGGATTTTATCAGTGGGGACGTGCTTTGGACTAGTGCAACCTTACTAGAGAGTCTTCATAAATTACTATATAAAGGATATTAGTCACACTGTTTCATGGCAAACTTCTGGTCATAAGACTAGCTCATAAAACAAACAAAAAATCTGGAGGATGTTAATGATCTATTGAATTAACTTTAAAAAAATAACCCAAACTTTTACAGTTAGAAGGATTCTTACAAATTATGTTAAGAAATGATTCTAAGAAATAAACTACATGACAGGTGATGATGATTTAACCACTCCTTTAGGGTTATGAGTCAAGTCAAGTAAATTTGGGTTTTAGCCCTGAATCTGCTACTTACATCATTTTAGGCAAGTCCTTTTTTCATTGCTAAACTTTAGTTTCCTCATCGACAAAACGAAGGGGTTAGAAATTATTGCTAAAGTCTCTTCCACCTAAAAAAAAGTTTATGATCCTAGAAATACTAGTATTAAAGAAACAACATGTGTTTTAAAAAAAAAGATTTTTTAAAGATTTATTAGAATTTGCAATTTATTTACATGTAGCTGCAAGGTAAGTTGTTAATAAACAAGAAAAAGACAAGATCAAGCAGATATTATATAGACTCAAAATTAATATGGGCAGATATTTATGGCTCCTATATGTACAATATTACAAATCAGGAAAGACAGTTTTCTTATGGAAGTAAACTTAAAGACGGAATATAGCACATAAATTCATAGAGTCAATGCCTGTCTCATAGTCCAGAAGAAGCACTGAACCTTAAAAGTTGTAACTTTTAAACAAAAAGCTTATTTTTTTGTTACAACTCTCACAACAGTTTTAGTTTAACAGTTTCCCTGTTGTTCCACTCTCTAACAGCACACACAATAAACAGAGTTTAAGGTCTATTTCATATTCTTCTATGGTAGCAAATGTCATTGAACAGGAATAAGTAACAGAGATCTGTAGAAGTTCTGGAAACTTTTATAAGTATTTTTCTGAATTTAAAATATTGGGCTTACATAAAGATGTACTTTGGGTCATGTGACCCCTTAAGGGTGAAGAGGGAGTAGGTAATGCCATAACTAGGGCTCACAAGGGAAAATGTGGGAAGAAACTATGCATACCAAATGCAGGTTGGGAATTTGCAAATTGGATCAACCTAGGCAATCAGAAGTTGAGTGGAATTAACATCACGTATAACAATATTGTGGACTAGAGGCATATAATAAACCATTCCTAGGTTGGGGAATGAACTAAAACAGAACTGCATGGCTGGAACTCTGGGCTTCTACAGGTAACATAGCCAGCACTTACAAGGCAAAAGTAAAACCAAACCCCTAAAACTCTGAAGGATATACAGCTTAGTGATGGCATAGATTTGACAAAACTCTTAAGTTAATCAGTTCTTGTTCTAGTCATTGACTTAAATATATTTTTGATTATCTCTGCTCTACTATGATATTTCTAGATTTATTTCATGTTGATAGTCCTGGTATTCAAGGCTATTTTCCTTCAGATGCAAAAGTAGTTATGATATGAAATCCAAGGAAGAGAGGTGTGACCTGGGGAATACCTCTCAGGTCAATCGTTTCCTGACTTTGAAAATGATGATCAAATGATCTCACATACATTATACCAAAGTTATCTAGGCCAAATATCTATATTTATCACAGGCTAACACTATAAAGTTCTAATAGAAACAGGGGTGGTGTGGAAAATGTGAGCAGAAAGACAAAGAATATTTGATAAAAATCATTAAGGTATCACACATACCCATTGTGCACTGCAGCTCGTGGATCTTTACTACTTTTCACTTTTAACATCAGTAGAAAGAATAGAAAGAAAAACATAGCTAAGGCAAAGTTGATCCGATAGACAGCTTTACAACCAACCAGGACATGACAAATATTATCAGTTGTGTCATCATCACTCTTGATTTTAAATCCCCCTTCACAAAATCCAGGAATCTGAAAAAAAAAAAGATATTCCAATGTTATTATGTACTCCACTTTAAGAAATCATCATATGAAAACTCAAGATTTATAAACTACATGACAGGTGATGATGATTTAACAAATGGTTCACCATAGGATTCCATTAAGTTATGAGCATCCCTGTACAACTGGAATGAGATTTACTTTATAAAAGTATATTTCATGTATATCTTTTCAGGGATTTTTGTGTAAAGCAAGATATGTTTCTACTTTGAATGATTTAACAATGCTTGGTAAGCTATACAGAAGTGACACAAATTCTAAAAAGCTTATAAATTAATCTCTAGAAATAATAAAATAATCCTATTACCTGAGCTCTGGGTTATTTCAGAAAAAAATGGACACAAAGTCCTTTAATTTGTGATGATAGAAGTATCTTATTTCTATTTCAATACAGAGACTTACATGAATTTCTTTTTTTTTAGCATCATCATGGCATTCCTATTACTAAATATTCTAATAATTTGAATTTTCTGAATCATATGTGAAATATTTGTTTTTGGCAAATTAGTTCTTTCCTGTCTAATGTGGTTCTCTCTCAGCTATACACCATAGCTTCTAACCCTGAAGTACTAGCATTGCTTAGAAGAATAAATTTATATACTTAATGAAACAGTGCTTGGATGACTATCTCATTTTAAATTTATGCAATTAAAAAGAGTGCTTGGGTGACCTCTCATTTTGTTTCTCTTTCCTACCAGGTAAAAGTGTGAATATGTTTATAATCACAGTCTTTCCTCACCTCTGAAGTAAAACTTAAAAGCTTCATGATGCCCCTAAAACACATCCCAAAGGGTTTTACCCTAACTTCACAATCAGGAATATACAAACAATTAGACCAACATTTCCCAAACTCATTTGACCAGAGAACATTTTTTGAGGTTTGAAATATACTAGTGGGTACCATGATTCAAAAGGTCTACTGAAAGTATGAAATACCTTGGGGGAGAAAAGAAGATCAGGGAACTAACTATGAGAGCAAAATAAACTAACTTCTTTTTTTCCTCTCACCCAAAGACATCTCACTAATTTGACATAATTTTCTATTTAATATTTTGGAAAAAATCTATTAACATTAATATTATCAAATAGAATAGCAGGTTAGGAATACAGTTTTCACAATACTACTAAAACTCACTAGAGATTATGTATTAAATCTTTCCCAATGAGCCCAATTTCAAAAATTGAAATGATCATAAATTATTAAATTACAGCCAATGTTAATTCCAAATACCTTCTTCAGCTGTACATCCAATGGTTCTGTCAACATAATAAAAGAAACAGCTGTGCCCAAGAAAAGAATTATGGCATAGATAAGACGAGTCAAAGTTGAATTCTTGACATTAGGACAGCAACTGCATAGCAAACATGATGCACTGCTACACAAGCATGGAATCTATGAGGAAAATATAAAAAAAAATGTTTTCCTTATACCTTGAGAAATAAACACATACATATCAAATACAGTGATTTGATTAATAGGGTTATAATGTATTGGGAGTATGTCACAGATGTATTTTTATTAGTTTAAAAAAATTTGTGTTTAGAAGGCAATGTGATATCAAGTAAAAAAAATTTTTTTAAAAAGCTCTAAACCTGGAGCCTCAAAACTCTCCCATTTACTAGCTGTGTGACCATGGGCCATAGTTTATTTGTTTTAAAAAAAATGGGGATAATAATGTCAGCAAAGCATGTTGTAAAATGTAAAGTGCTAAAGAAAGATGTGGGCTATTCTCATCTTACTGTGGAATTAATATAACTTATAAGGATTTGGTTTTTTTACTTGTTTTTTGATGGACCTTCTAATTATCCAGGGCTGTCAAATGTATTGATTTACAAGGAAGAGCAGTTTTGATTTCAATTTATCCAATGGCCATCAGGATTCAGTAGGGTCTTACTAGTCAGCCCAAGATGATATTCTACAAATATGATACAACATGAATCACATATATGTTTACCTCAAAAATATAGGCTGACTTGTTTCAAGGCATGAATTTACCAAACTACATTCCAAGATCACATTTATTAGATGACTAAACAGAGATGCATGGATCCCTGGTCTCCTTTACTCATAGCGGTCAGGAGTTTTCAGGATATGACAGATGCTAAATAATCTTCATTGCCTATAGATTATATCTGTCCTGGGCTATTATCTGTAACCACATCTCAACCACCACTCAAACCAATAGTTGGCAGAACTCAAAAAAGTACTAGCATGTGTCATGATTAAAATTAAAGTAAACTGAGGTCCATAAAGTTCTGAGAATTTTCAACTTCTTAGGAAAGCATAAATTTGCCAATAAAGAGGGTTCTCAATATTCTCTTCAATGAGTGTACCAAGGTAGGGCTTACAGATTGTTATTATAGACAAAAGGAAGAATATATATTGTAATAGGTAGCATCATAGATGGGGAAAACAAAGTAAGTATCAGCTGGAGATCAGGTATGGGGCTAGCAACTCCTCCTCATATCTTGTGACCTGATTGATTGAATTCATCTGCAGGGTTAGTCAGTGGTACACAGATAACAAACTAGACTTTCCTTGAAGGACAGAGATAAATGGCCAGACTTTCTTGAAGGACAAGAGATAATTAATTTCCTTGACATTAGAACAGACCATTGATTTCAAAGAAAAACTGAACTTCTAAATTTAACTTTGATGATACATAATTTACAAAAAAAGCTGAACTTCTAAACTTGAGTCAAAGATAATAAAATGTGACTTAAGCAAAAATGTCAGTGGGGTATTAAGTTTGAAAATTAAAATAAGCAGAGAAACAAAATTCCAAGTATCATCAATTTACTAGGCTAAGAGTAACCAATAAATTAGGCCAATGGCCTCTCTCAATAACCAAAGACCATGAGGTAAGGGCTTACCAGTCTTCATATAGTTTTGCAAAATATAAGAGAACAAAGAACAGGAAAACACCACACACTGGAAAACAAATATGATTGGTTACAAAGTCTGAAGTATCATAAGTAACTAAAATAATATCATCAGCTGGACATTTGGGCTAGCAACAACCCCTTCTTCCAACTGCAGGTTGATTGATAAGAGTCCTCATCTGCTCAGTAAGTTGAACAGACATAACAAACTTCTTGGCACCCTCTTGCATTCTGTAAGGTTTGTTAGTAAGATAACAGAATCTTCCTTATTTGTACCTAGGTAAGCAAGGTTGTATAGATATGATGCATTTATTTGAGTTAATTTATCAAACAATTGAATTTTAAAGTAACTCAGAGAGAAAACTGAATTTTTTGACTCATGAATTTCTGAAGTTAACTCAGAGACAAAGAAACATGGTGCAGGCAGTTACAGAATAGAATCAATTACAAAATGAATTAAAATAGAATATAATAGACTCAATAATAAAGTAGAATTAACTTGAATTTTTCAGGGTCAATACAAAACAGAATCAATGACAAAATGGAATCAATTTGATCTTCTTACATACCCTAACAATGGAAATGTCTCTTTCCTTTCCTCTCTTCATTGAAATATGAAGAAAATTATCAATAAAACTTATTTTCTTTCATTACTGTACACTTAGAAAGTTGTGTGACAGTCAGAGACTTCAACCCTTCATTGTGGCATATATAATTTAAATTATCCCAAAACAAATAACTACACTCCACTGAAAAAGTAATTTTCTCTTCTTAAACATATTTTTGGCCATAGCAATGTATGTAATTATTTATGTCATATTAAAAATGTCACTGTGGTCCCCAAACTAAATTACCTAACCTTAGTCCTGACCCTAATAATTAGTCACAGAAAATATAAATTCTAGCATTTTGCAGATTAAGGCAATAGCAATAGTTAGTTCACTCAATATGCAATCTCATATTTAATAGAATAGTTTTGAAGGGACCCAGAGTATATTAATTGCCATCATCTCAAGTATGTGTACTTAATATAGGTCTCAATTTCTTCCCAGTCAAATGAAGTTTCTAAAATTCCTGGCTCCATCTTTAAAATTTCATAATTCTTTGTTCTTTACTTATTCTGCACAATTCTTACAATAATTTTCCACTTTGTGGTATATGTCTTTGATGAATAAAATTTCTCTCTCTGATTCACACACTCCTACAGTAACTTGATATTCTGATTCATTCCCATAAAGGAAGTCTATAATTTTAGCCTACAGTATATAGTCTATAATTTTATTCTAATGACAACCAAAGGGGCATGATTGCCCCTCTAAGTTGGCACTACTGCCACCCTTACACTTGAATATGTGTTACTTTAAAACAGAAAATGATGACAACAAATATAAGGCCCTTGAAATTGATCTATAAATTATGACTTGCTGTCTTTGGCTCTTTCAGATGGTCTCAACTCATAAAGTAGGAATAATAACAATATCCAATATTTACATAGTACTTTAAGATTTGCAAAAGCACTTTACAAATCTCCCAATTACAAAGCTATTATTGGCAAAAACAAGTTTGAGGTCACTTCCAAGGAAAAACAAACAGGATCTCTTAGTAAATGCTTAATGACTTATTGTGGATCTCTCAATCTTTTGGTATCAAATTTTTACAATAACTAGAACAAATAAACCACCTAATTTGACATTCTAAAGCAAAAACTACTGTTACTTTCAAATAAACAGTTTTAATGGACAAATGAAATTATTTAATTGACTAGATCTTGAAATACGTTATTTTAATATGATATTACTAGTTTTGATTGATAGGATTCCAGCAGCTAACATAGGATTTACATTTAGAATTAAAGAATCACAGAATTTTAGAACTGGCAGGACAGTAAAGATCATTTAATCTATCATCTAATCTGTCTAGGGATAGGAAGCAGATTATTCAAAATTGCACAGTAAATTAGTAGCTGAAGGACAAAAAAAGAAAATCTATTGGCATTAATACAAAGTTCTCTACACTATACTAAGCATTCCTCAAATTAGAGGTTCAAAATTAGAGTTTTATATTATACTGTATCACCAGCAAGTATATGAAATCCCAAATCTTAAAGCAGCATAAAGTTATAAAGCAAGTCACTATCTTCCATCTTCAGAAATCTGTTATATCGTATTCAAATTGCTTGGCAATAAAAGTAGATGAAACCAAACCAGTCATTCAACTGTGATTTGTTAAGGTCTCAAACTTGGTGATCATCTGGAAACAGTTGCATTGGTGAAAAATAGAAAAACAAAAATAATTTCCAAATAGTCCAAGGTTTAGCTTTGATGAGAAATGTCATCAGAAATGAAGGACAATCTGATTCTCATTTCCCAACTAAAGTACTTCCGTCCCGTAAACCAGCAATGTTTCTCACCAAAGATACTACCTTATTGCCCTTAAAGAGACCACACCCTCTATATTTAAGGAAAAAGAATGATGGTTTGAGGAATCTTTAAGGTCATTTCATCCAACTACCTTTTTGGGGGGAGAGGAAGGACCTTATAGAATAACAGGTAAAGGAGAGAGAGAATGACTTGCTCAAAATTATTAAGCTGGTAACTAAAATCCAATTTTCTGATTTATAGGCTAGTCTATTCATGATTCCTTTTACTGTTACCCATACATATGCATTACATTCCATCTCCTGCCTGTGCCTTTACATTGGCTATCCTCAGGGCAAGTCCCCTCAAGTCCTTCATTTCCTTCTTATCTTTGTATCTCACAGAATCCCTAGTTTTCTTGGAGACTAAGCTTAAGTACCATCTTCTACCAGAGAACCTTTCCTGTTACCCCAGTTACCTTATCATTTTGCAACTATTTGTTATTTCCCTACTCCAGCTAGACAGTAAGTTTGAGTCCTAGCCTAAAGGGTAAGAGCTTAATAGTATTTTTGATTGAATTAAATTACAATGTAAGTATGGCGCCTTCATCAACAATCTTAACAAAATACCCAATCCAAAAATAAACCAGGATGGAGAGATTTAGGTTGAAAGCAGAATCAGTAGCCACTGTGACTTTGGGATTGGGAAAGGAAAAAGATTCACCACAGGATAACATACTTATCAGATACACACATCAGCCAAAATCAACTCCTCAATTAAAAAAACAAACAAACAAACAACAAAAAAAAAAAAAAACCAAACATCGTACACGGCATAAAGCCTGTGCAAGATTCTATACGAGATGCAACGATGAAAACCACTCACATCTTTGACACAGCATCAACGTTTACAGAATGCTCTCCACACAAAAACTCTGTAATGTTAAAAATTATTTACCTATATTTTACACATAAAGAAACAAGTTGTCAACAATAACAATGCTGTTAAGTGATTACTTATGTCAGGCAATTGTGCTAAGGGTTTTGTAATTATTATCTCACTGGATTCTCACAACTCTAGAAAGTAGAAAGCTACTATCATCATCCATCCCCCTTTTACAGCCGAAGAAAACGTGGTAAACATTAGTTAAGTAAACTTGCCCAGAGTCATCCAGCTAGTAAGCTGTCCAAGACTCTCAGAGGTCGGTCTGGGGCTCCATCCAATGCACCATCCTAGCTGCCCCAAACGCTGCCGAATACCTTGGAAGCACGACACAGCTAGTAAAAGCTTTAGATACATTAGACCAGAACCAGAGGTGGTGGTTTCCATCGCTCCTCGATCCATTTAGTTCAGTAACCAAAGGCAAGTCACTTAACAGAAAGATCATCTCTAAAATGGTTTTAATAACACTAATGGCACTCTACCTAAGTTCTTATAAGGCACCATATAAGTGTGAATTATTCTTATTATTATATTTCCTAACTCAATCCTGTTTATCAACCTTTACATACTTTTTTCTTTTAACTAAGATCAACAGGGCAGATATCAGACGAGATCCAATACAATGATGCTTAATGCGCTTCGCAGGAAGCCTGGCGCACTGGACGTGCTTAGTTAATGTGGAGGAAATCCAAAGAGACACACGGTAAGGGATCCATAAATACTGCTTTCCTCGCCCCCTAACCCCATTAAAGACGAGATCCAAAAGAGATAAATAATAGGCATTTAAAAAAGCTTGCCCCTCTCCCCTCCAATCTCTCCCCCAATAGATGTCAAAGGAGGAGCGGGAAGCCAGATGCCCAAGCTCCGGGAGCTGCGCTCTTCCCCAGATACCAACGGACAAGAAATAAGCTCCCCCGCCCCATCCTTTTCCTTTCCCAGGTTCCCAGGCTCGGCGCGGCCGGGGTAGATGGGGCGAAAGGCCGAGTAAATAAACAAAACAAAAAGACTCTGCTTCCGGACCTCAAAGACGCGAGGGGGGTACCCGAGCCACTAGAAGGCGACGAGCTTGGGGAGGAGACTTCCTGGGCCGGACTCAGCCCGGGCCGCCACACTGAGGTTAGCAGTCGGGGGTCAGCAGGTTGTCCGCCCTCCCTCCCGCCACCGAACAAGTCCCCACACTTACCCAGCTGGCTACGGAAAAGGCGCCCAGCACGGCCCCCATGGCGGCGGCGGCCGGGCCGGACCGTGTTGATGGCTATTGGGTGGTGTAGGTTCCGGCTCCGGCGAAGTTGCCTCCGCGGCTATCCTCCTCCTCCTCCTCTTCAGCCGCCTCCTCCTCAGAGCCCGGGGGCGACAGTTCCGTGGGACGGAAACAGCGATCCGCCTCTCTCCCAACGCGCATTTACGTCACCGCGTCGTGCCTCCTACCTCTACCCCCTCCCAAATGTCAAAAGCGGAAGGCCGCCCATTGGATGAGGACGGAGGCCGGGTTAAAGGGACAGTTGGGGGGCGGAGCCGTCTGGTAAGGGAGCTGTCTAGAGGTGGAGCCGTCGTGCGTCGGAGCAGTCTGGGGGAGGAGTCGTTGGGTGGCTGTGTTTCCGTGAGCTGGAGTTCTAGGACCACAGCCTCTACTCTGGAGCCCCAAGAGGGCCAGTTGACCCGGAGATCCTAAGGGCAGATGGTGATTAGCCCTCGGAGGAGCGTCCACACTTGTTCTTGACCCTCCTGGCTCCTCTCTGCTGTCTGTTACTGCAGAATTGCTCTAGAGTAGCGTTTTATATTGACATGCTGCACAGCCCTCCCCCCACCAATATGCCCACCTCTCCCCCCTCCCCCCCAAAACACCCTACTCCTGTTGAACTGATTGGCATCTACCCGGAGCTAGACGTAAGATCCTCAAACCGAGCAAAGTCTGTCGACATAATGCGGACTGAGTAATATCAATTTCACCCTCCCTTGTGTGTTGGTCATGCCAGCAAACTGGAGAAATTCATTGCGTTTCAACCAGCGTTTTTTAATGGCTGGAGTTGAGAGAGTTCTGAATAAGTCTGAGGCTCTGGATTGAAATGTCGCCTTCGAAATTTAGCCTAGAAGAGGTGTGACTTTCTGCAAGTAATAGTTTGCTGTGTTTCAGTTCTCCCCCATCTTCCACCCAAAAGCAGCTGTTAACTTTATTCCCCACTCTTCATAGTCAAAGGAGTTAGAGCTGGAAAGGGTCTTAAAAATCTGGTTCCAAGCCTCTAATTTTGCAGATCAAAAAAAAATAAAATAAAAAATAAAATCGAAGGCATACAGATTATCTAAACTGGAAGTAATTCAACTAAAAATTTAATCCTAGCTCTTTTAACTACAAATTCAAGGCACTTACTTTCTATTCCATACTTCCAAGTTCTCTAAGAAGTTACAATCTAGGGAGCAGCTAGATGGCGCAGTGGTTAGAGCACCAGCCCTGAAGTCAGGAGGACTTGAGTTCAAATGTGGTCTCAGACACTTCCTAGCTGTGTGACCCTAGCTAGGCAAGTCACTTTAACCCCAATTGCCTCAGCAAAAAGCAAAAAAAAAAAAAAAAAAAAAAAAGCAGGGAGTAAAATATATATATAGTGAAAGCAAATTGCTATTTGTCCTTTGTTTTTGTAAAGCTATTTTATTTTATTTTTTGGTATGGCAATCTATGGTTAAATGACTTGCCCAGGGTCACACAACTAAGTGTTAAGTGTCTGAAGTCAGATTTGAACAAATTTGAATTCCTAACTATAGGCCAAGCACTCTATCCACTGTGCCATCTAACTCCCCCACTTTTGTCTTTTCTTTTCAAAGAAGACCAATGGCATCACCAAGTGATGTCTTGCCTTGTTCATGAATTGGATTTAAGTGATGCAGAGTTACACAAAGTTCATAGTCTCACGGCAGGACAAAATTCAGTACAACTGAATGGTCTGGTATGCATCAGTTGACCTTGCCATCTTTTTATGTCTGATTAATATCTAAGTCTTAATCGGTCCACAGTGCCTGCTTTAGCAACCTTCACTGCCATTGAAACAAATCGTTTTCATCCACCATTTTGCTGGAAGGAAATCTTCACATGCTTGGGATGAGCATCCCCCTAACTCACTAAGCAATTTTGAAACTTTTTGGTTACCCTCAATCTGGTTTAGTCTGCCTATTGAGATGATTTTTACCAGGGTGTGGCTGCTGCACACACTACAGCTTCTTGGAGTCACAGGTGAGAGTGCAAATAATAAATCTCTAGAACTGGTTCATGGGTATACAAATTCACACTATTCAAATTTATAGTTATGTAAAATATAATAATACGTTCAGCCTAATGGAAATATGAAGCACAACTTTGAGTTTGAATAATGTGACCACTTCAAGGGATTATTATTTGAAGAAATATGATGCTACCAGAGCAGTATAGGAGAACTAAAGAGCTAGTCTAGATAAGGTATAAGGAAGGGATGGGAGGAATGAGTGAAAGCATTTATAAATGATGTGACATTGAGACTGGTTTTGTAAAACAGGAAGTCAACAGGCAAGTGGACTGGGAGGGAGAAATATTTCAGGCTTTGAGAACTGACTGAATGAATGAAAGACTGCTGACAACAATGAAAAACATATTAAATGTTTACTAAATGCCAAGTACTATAAACAAATTGGGCTACAAAAACAAAAGCAAGTCTGGACACTAATAGTGGTGTGGTCCCCAGTGAGGGGTATTTTGATTGATAAGTAGGATCTTTAGAGAGTAAATTGACTCCCTTATTTTAGAAGTGATGGTAGAGTTGACTATTTGATTATCATTCCAGAAGGAGGGGAGTAGAAAAAAAGATTGTTGTTTGTCATTCATTCTCAAAGAGGACCATAACATCAGAGAGGTGATGTCATGACAGACAAATGGATTTAAGTGAGAGAAGGTCTGTGCAAATCATCAGCTTTACTTTCTCTTCCTGGAGACATCTGGATCCAATAACCATATATAGACCAGGACTGCTAGAGAATGCCCCTGGATGCAGAAGGAGACCTTGGCCTTTTAAAACTAAGGTCTTTAATACATTTCAGTTTGACTGAGGCAACCACCCATTCAGTGATTAAGGATAGGTGAGAAAGAAATGAGTCAAAGAATGATCTTTTTTCCAAGTCAAAAAACTGACTATTAATGGTTAATGGAACTAGGGTGCAAGAGAACACTACCTGCAATTGAGGGAATAACATTAATAGGGGCCAACATCTTGCATTGGTGAAAAAAATTGTTGGAGAGTAAAGTGTGGTTGAGATCACCTCTGAAACAATAGGTTTCTGGAAGCACTTATCCATTAGAACAGCGAGGTCCTTGGGGCAGGAGTTGAAGAATAAAGGGGTTAGTACTTACATCATCAGGGAAAGGTTTCTAGATCTGGATTAGACAACTGATGAAAGATCTAAGGAAAAAAGGAGAGAAAAGTAAAGCAAAGAGACTGTATAGTCAACACCATGGACCTAGTTTATATGAGAATGGTGGTGAAAGGTGGTTCCCTGCTGATAAAGGTTAAAAATATATGTATGGTAGAATAGAATGAGTCCTAGCCTGGGGGAGTAGGGAGTCCTGGGCTTCAGTTTCAATTTGCCATGAGAATAGTGGTGGGTATAGAATTAGAAGATCTGGGTTCAAATACTTGTATTATAAGTTGTAATAAGAGCTAACTAATATTTATATATCATTTGAGGTCTGAATGCAGTAGGAGAAACTGAGGCGAATAGAGACTGGTTTAATTTTAAGTGAAGAGTTTAATAAGTCAGTTGACTATATGGGAATATGTTCCAAAGCACATAGTCCAGAGAAACTGAAGTGCAGAGCTTATATAGTGTTTTAACTAATTAGGATTTGTAAGCAGGATACAGACACTGAACTAGCAGTTAGCCTAACATCTTGCAGCTATTGTTATCTTTTTGGGAAACACTTAAAAGGTGAAAGAAGGGAGACTGAAGTAAATTTGGCACAAACAAGATGGGAACCCTCAGACCAAAAGACAAGGGAGGCAAGGTCACTTATGTGGTATGATAGGGACCATAATTCTAAGGAAAGACAATTTTGTTAAGATATGAAAACATAACGATGTTTTGTCAAGGACAGGAGACAGGGAGGAGGAGGCAATGACTTAAGTCTTAGGGTAACCTTGGACAAGGATGAAGTCAGAGAGGCAGGCACCTGGACGCTGTTTTTCTTTGCTATCCTTCATTGTGTCAGAATGGTATGTGAAGGGGGAGTCAGAGCCTCAAGATTTAGAGTTTTTCTAAACTCAGTTTTTCCAGACCTAATTTCAAGAAAAAGGGGAGGGGAGCTATGGCCTATTATCCAGGTAACAATGGGCCTATTATCCAGGGCCTAACATGTAATAGTCTACATATTAATATATGGGCAGCTAACTAGATTCCTAGAAAGATCTGAATTTGAATCCTGCCCCAGAATTATACCTAATAGTATTTCTATAGGGCTTTAAAATTTGCAAAGTGCTTTAAATATATTACTTCATTTTGCCCTCACCACTCTAGGAAATAGGCGCTATTGATGGGGTGTAGCTTCCAGGGGAGGTGTAGCAATAATCCTAAGGTTTCCTGGCCTTGGGAGTGTTGTAGTTCCATAAATATTTCGAGTTTGTCAGATAATAATTTCTTGGTTAGTGATAACAAAGTTTCTGAGACAATAATGAGGTGCACACCAGACCAATCCTGAAATTCATCTCTGAGTCATAAAATTAGATTTATCAGTGACATGAAGCATCTGGTTGAACTTTTTCCTATAAGTTTATCTCCTTGTTCCTGGTTTTTTGCTAAAATTCTTTTGGAACTTAGTCCATTTTAAATTGTGTTACAATTATAATCGACTTTGCTGTTTGACTTGGAGATGGGTCTGAGCCTGCAAATTCTTTTGAGAAACCTGGAGACACCAGTTTGGAACCCCAAACTTTTGGGGTTTCCTTTCAACCTCAACACTATTATTATTATCCCCATTTTGCAGATGAAAAAACTTTAAGTGACTTTTCTAGGGTCACACAGCTAGTAAATGTTTGAGGTTACATTTGAATTCCTTTCTGAAATCAGATCATTAGGTATTGATTCCTCTGATTTTCAAAACTTTTTGAGAAAAGTCCCGTTTTTATTCCTCATCTACTCAGGCTTCTGATCTCCTTGGTTTCTTTTAAATCCCAATTAAAATCCTCTCTTCTTTAGGAAGCTTTTCTCAATCCCTCTTGATTCCAGAGCATTTTCTCTATTAACTCCTATATATCCTACACATAGCTTGCTTTGTATATATTTGTTTGCATGTTGTCTCTCTCTTCCTCTTCCTTCCTCTCCTCCCATTAGGTTTTAAGCTCCTAGGGCGTAGGAACTGTCTCTTTGTATCCCCATCTCTTAGCACAGTGACTGGTACATAGTAGTTGTTTAAAAATATTTTCTTGAGTTAGAGAGAGTTTAAGTCACTTGCCATGAGTCACACACTTGACAAATATCCAAAGCAGGATTCAAATTCAGGTCTTTATCATTTCAAGTTCAGTGCCAGTGTTGCCACCCACGTAACTGAATTTTCCTTGCTGAGCCTGTTTTCATCTTTTAAATAAAGACACTGGACTAGTTGACTTCTAAAGTTCCACAGCTTATGTGGATTTTCACTCTTTTCAACCTCCTCCTCTCCATCCCTAAGCACAAAGAGGATAAATAGTCCCTAAAGAAGTCTTTTAAAATGTTATTACTGTTATTAGTTTATTGTTAATAACATTAATAAATATAAAAGTTTCTTAATAACTAATATATACAATAATGCCAATGATATCTATTAATGATTGGCATTATATTAATATAACAGTAATGTCATTTCTCTTATTTAATATTATTTATTGGTGGTATATTAATGCTATTAATTATTGATGGCATTGTCTTATTATTCATTGCTCTTTCTCATTTTTACTTCACTGCTCCAGCTTTTCCTTTAATCCCTTCCTGAGTCCACCCACGTCCAGAAGCTTGTGGAAGGCAAACTCTTCCCAGTTTAACGTTCCTTAGTCCCACTCTCCCAAGATACAAAGAAAGCGCTGAAGAAGGGGGCGGACACTGCCTTCCATGTCTCATCCCGGCCACCGTAACGGGAGCGCTTCAGGGCCTGAAGCTCCCCTTCAGTTGCCCGGGCAACGGACTTAGCCGCCGCCGCCGTCGGTGCCACTCGGCTGACGATTCCCTGGCCTCCGGGCGGCGCTGTGAGACGGAGTCGGAGGAGGCCCCAGAGCGGCCCGGCGCCTGGGAATCACCGGGGTGGGAGTCGGTCCGAGGCTCTGCCAGAGAGGCGATCCCCATAGATTCGAGTGCTTTCTCCCAGCTGGTCCGGCCGAGCTCCAGTAGTCTGATTGGAGTAGGGACTTAAGCTGAGCTGAGAGAAAGAGAGATCTCAAAGCACCTTCTTTGGGTAAGTAATACTTGGAGGGTCAGCCTGGGGGTGGAGTGGGAGGGTAGGCAGGGAACCGGGGAAGGGCATCGGGAGCCGCCTCCCTGGAAAACCAGATAGAAACGGAGGGGTGGGGTTGTCTTGGCTCCGTTTCTCTACTGCCTTTTGACCTACTGAGTATCACTGTTTAACCTGAATACACTCTTGGGAGTCCCCAGAAGAAGGTGACTGGCCAGTAGTGGGGTGGGATGAGGGGGACAGTTAGGGATCGTAGAAGAGGCCTTCCGTCAATCATCTAGCATTTTAACCGCCTATCATGTGTCAGGCACTGAGCTCTGGGCGCCGAGGATACAGAGACAGGCAAAAAACCCAGCTCTCATCTCAGTTTGATTAACATCGACGGATCCGTCTCTTTTACAGGCGGGGAAACTGAAACCCAGAGAGGGGGAAGCCTCCTAGAGATTGAGTGACAGATGAGGAAGAGAGTTAGGGGCAGCCCTGGGATTCTAATGGAGGAAGGGCGGGCAGAAAGGCTCACCTTGATCTGGAATTTCTATCCATTGTTTTATTTTAAAAATATATTTGTATCAGTGAGTAGCGCTAACAAATCTCATTTTTATTGGGCCCTAAGATTTACAAAGCTCTTTCATTGCAGTAGTGCTGTGAAAGTACATGGATATTTACTCCCATTTATTACCTTAGGAAATAAGAGGGAATGTGTCAAGTTAACTGTTTCTTAGACAAACCCAAGGCTGATTACGAGCCTGACTCCATTCAGGGCTTCCGAGTCTACTCTGCTTTGGCCCAGAAATATCTCACTAAAAAGTCTTTTGTCCAGTATACCCATTAAGGAAGGAAAACATTCGAATACATATTTGGCATTTGAGGAAAAAAAGTTTCCTGGTTTTCATAAGTAACTCCTTAAATGGTGAGGTTAAGCAAAATGCCTTGTTTATTCCTGGAATGTTCCAATTAATTAAAGCTTTATTTTGGAAACACTTTCGGTTTCCAAATTGAGAATTTTGCATGTTCTGGGTACAATTTGTCAATGTCACCAATGCAGATGTTTGGTGGACTCCAAAGTGGTCTTGCCTAACTTTTATTTTTTTTTTCCTTACTGGAAGAATTGGAAATCAAAGAAGAGAAATTCCTTGTGAAACAAGCAAACAAAATTTCAACAGCTCAAAATAAATTGATAAGCAGACTTCAACTGTTTGGAAAATGTTAAAGAGAGATTAGTGCCTAATTGAAGTCTTCTAGAGGAAACTAAGAAAGTTAATTTTTGGAAAAGAGCTTTGGAGAGAAACTCAGGGAGATGTAAAAGCACTTTGTCTGGAAATAAATCACCCTTTCTTTGCATGTAGGACATAATAATAATAGAACAATATTTGTTGGATTTTTATATTATGGGATCCCTAGAAGTATTCCCTAGTGTGACTGGGAAAGTAGTGACAACTTGATAGAATGGAATTGCCCAGTTCTTGTGGTTTCCTGGAAAGGGCACTGGACATAGAGTCAGAGTTATTTGGCTAGAGTTTTAAATGACACTTAGTAGCAACATGATTTTTTTGGGCAAGTCATTTTCCCAGATTCCATCTTCTTATCTTTAAAATGGAGATAAATATTTGTCTTTCCTATCTCACAGGATTGTTGTGAACAAGGCATTTTATAAACTCTAAAGTGATAGAGAAATGTGAATTATCATGTGATTTTGTATCCATTTTAATCTTTCATACATATTTTGCCTTTCCTGGTGCCCAAGTTGGTGCTCTTGAGTGTTTGATAAATTTTTGTTGAATTGCTTGGGCCTAATTTAATCTTTTGGTGAACCAGCAATTAGCTATAGCTCAGAGTGATCTTTTTAAAATTTTATTTTTAATTACTGTTTCTAATTTTTTGAACTTTGGAAGAAACCTGTCAATTCCCTCATTTTCAGATGAGGAAACAGAGTCCCAAGGTTGGTAAATGGAATTTTCCTTGGCTACACAGACAGCGAACATTAGATGGGAATTTGAACACAGGTTCTTTGACTCCAGAGACAATGGTCTTCTATATCACTTTTATAAACTTATTTCCCTCTGTACTTACATAAATAAGTAATTTCTCCAAAATGGTCTTTGGTCAATGTAGTTTTTGGATCATTGTTGCTGTGGGATTTTTTTTTTTTTTGACAATGGCAGCTGATCCTTGTATTCTAGTAATGATTAGGTTTCATCAAGTAAAAAAATATTGTAAAAGTAAGTGTATTTGAAACAAACTGAGAAGAGCAAAAAGATGCAGGTAATTTTGTTAAAAGTGGTCTTTGGAAGTTCAGTGTTTTAAAAGCTTTATTGGAAGTTATCACGAACATCTTTAAATTGTCAAGCCGAGACATGATAGCATTGATAGTATTAATCTTTCAAATGGTAAGAGGCAACTAACGGTATTTCCCCTGATAGCTTCCTAGGAAATCTTTGATCTCTCTTCAACTGTGACCTCTTTATTTTCTTTCAATTTAATAGACAAACATTATACATCTATTATGTGCAAACTCCCCCTAAGTTCTAGGGGTAGAGAGACATAACAATAAAACTGATAAATCTTATCTTCCTCTCTGGATTCTATGATTTAAACATTCCTGTTTCTTTTATCTAACATTTTTTTTCTTTTTCTAATCTTGCCCCTTATATTGTAGGTTTCTCTCTAAGACATTATCCTCTTTCTTTTAATTCTTTTTTTTTATTTCTTTTGTTCCTTAAAGGGAACAAAAATATTTTAAAAAATATTCTCCCTCAGGAGAATATTATACATAGTAACATCAAGATTATGTGATGATCAAATACGATAGACTTAGCTCTTCTCAGCAATTTGGTAGTCCAATTCCAATAGACTTGGGATGGAAAATGCTATCTGCATCCAGAGGGTGAACTATGGGACTGAAGCATGAAGTATTTCCTCATATAAAGACTGAAATTATCCCTTTGCAACTAATACCCATTGCTCCTAATTCTTTCCTTTTCGGTCAAGGAGGGCAAGGTAGCTGTTATATCTCTTAAGTCTTTTCTTCTCTTTTTGAAACATCTTCAGTTCCTTCAACTGGTCTTTATGTCAGAGCCCATCACCATCCTGCTTGCTCTCCCATGGATAGTTTTTACTTTATTAATTTTTCTTTAAAATCTGCCACCTAGGAGGCACAGTGGATAGAGCACCAGCCCTGAAGTCTAGAGGAGCTGAGTTTAAATGTGGCCTCAAACACTTCCTAGCTGTAAGACCCTGGGCAAGTCACTTAACCCCAATAGCCTCAGGGGAAAAAGTCTGTCACCCAGAACTGACCACAGTGCCTCTTTACACTAGAATTAATTTGCATTAGTTTACTCTATTTAGTATACATGTTTTATACATTTCTGACTTTTTATATAGAGAAGTCTGGGACTGTGGGTTTTATTTCAGTATAGTCTCTTCTTAAACATTACCTTCCATGAATTTTTGGTCTTCTTTCTGTTATTCTTAATTTAAAAATTATTAATTTGTTTTAAAAGATTTTTATTATGAATTTGACAAAAATAAACATTTCAATATCTAAAGAACAGAAAAAGGATTATATGTAAACTTGTGGTGAGCTTCTATTCATTAAAAAAAAAGATTAAATTTAATAAAATAGTAGCAAAATTGTCTTGTCTTGTGTTCCCTTCTGAACTTTTTTCTTTTCTTTTAGATATTTTTTAAATGTTTCATTTATCTTTTTCATTCTTTTATTTATTTAAACACATCACTATCCAACAATTTCCTCCCCATTAGTACTCCCTCTCAGTTAGAAATTTCTCTTACAACAAATAAGTACAGTCAAATAAACCAAATTCACACGTGGGTCCTGTCTGAAAATGTATGTCTCATGTATATCACAGAGATAAGAAGCCGGCTCTATCATGAGTCAGTGAAATAACAAGATTCTAGATTTAGAGGGGGAAGGAACCTTAGAAACAGGCTAGTCAAATCCTACATTCTACAAATGTACATATTATATAAATGAAGAAACCATGTACAAATTGTACATAGTAATGGCAAGATTATGTGATGGTCAACCATGATAGACTTAATTCTTCTCAGCAATGAGGTGATCCAAGGGAATTTCAGTAGATTTGGGATGGAAAATGTCATCCCCATCTAGAGAGAGAAGAATTATGTAGACTGAATATGTATCAAAGCATAGTATTTTCACCATGTCACATCCTATAAATTCTACAGTTGAAGAAACAGAACCAGAAAGGTTAAGTGGCTTGCCTAAGGACATACCGATAAGAAGTGAAGCTAGATAAACTTAGTGGGTAACATCACAGACTCTTAAGGTCAGGTAAATCTGAGTTCAGATCTTGCCTCAGATGCTTCTTTGGGCAGGTTGCTTAAACTTTTCTCAGGCTGTTTCCTCATCTATAAAGTGGGGACAGTAATAACACCTACATCTCTAAGGGGGCAGCTAGGTAGCACAGTAGATAGAGCACTGGGTTTGGCATCTCTCTTGAGTTCAAATCTGGTCTCAGCCAGGGAAAAGTCATGTGATCTTGAACAGGTTACCTAGCCCTTTTTTTGCTTCAGTTCCCCATCTGTAAAAATGGGTTGGAGATGGAAATGGCAAACTATTTTAGTATCTTTAACTAAGAAAACCCAAGAAAGGACAAGACCTAAATGACTGAACAATAACAACAGCCTAAGTGTGGGTTTGGAATCAAATGAAGATAGTAAGCATTTTGTAAACCTTTAAGTGCTAAATCCATGTTAGGTATCATAATTATTATTTTTAGGTGTAAGAGCAAGAGATTTATGATTAGTCACCTCATTGATCAGAGTTATCTTTTGAAGAATTTATTTTCCTTTAAATTGACATAGTACTTTGTTCTTTTTCTGCTCACTTAGATGTATATCACTTCATATAAGTAGTTCTGGGTTTCTCTTTCCCTGTTTTTTATAAGTATGCTTTATTTAACATTCATTTAAAATTCTTTTTGAGTTCTAAAGTCTCTCCAATCCATTGAGAAGGCAAACAATATGGTGTCATTTACATATATATGTATATATGTATATTTCCATATTAGCCATCTTGCCAAAAAAAAACAAGAAAAATAAAGTGTTGAAAATATGCATCAATGGCTTTCTGCAACAATGAAATATCTCAAACCAGTTCCAATTGCTCAGTGAAGAAAGCCATATACATCCAGAGAGAAGGATATGAAATGTGGACCACAACATATCATTTCCATGATCTCTATCGGTTTGCTTGCATTGTGTTTCCTTTCTCAGATATTTTTTGTTCATGTAGATACGATTGTTCTTGCACAGCAAGATAAGTATGGAAATATGTATATATATATATTGGACTTGTCAAGTCTTTTAATATAATTAACATGTAGTGGACTTCCTGCCATCTAGGGGAGGGGAGGGGACTGGGGGGAAAAATTGTAATGGAAAGCTTTGTAAAGATCAATGTTGAGGAACTACCCATACATATATTATGCAAATAAAAAGCTTTAATAAAAAAAAAGAAAATATGCATCAAGATTTCAGAGAGGCCTGGAGAGACTTGCATGAACTGATGCTGAGTGAAATGAGCAGAACCAGGAGATCATTATACACAGCAACAACAATACTATATGACGATCAATTCTGATGGGCATAGCTCTCTTCAACAATGAAATGTTTCAAACCACTTCCAATTATTCACTGAAGAAAGCCATATACACCCAGAGAGAGGGATGTGAAATGTGGACCACAACATAACATTTTCATGCTCACGATTGATGTTTGCTTGCATTGTGTTTCCTTTATCTGATTTTTCTTTCTTGTAGATATGATTTTTCTTGCACAACAATGATAAGTGTGGAAATATGTGTGTGTGTGTATATATATACATATATATATATTTGATTTGTCAAGTATTTTAACATAATTAACATGTAGTGGATATCCTGCCATTTAGGGGAGGGGTGGGGAGTACGGGGAAAAATTTGTAACAGAAAGTTTTGTAAGGGTTAATGTTGAAGAATTACCCATACATATGTTTTGCAAATAAAAAAAAAGAAAGAAAATATGCATCAAAAATGAGCAGAACCAGGAGATCATTATACACGGCAATAACAAGACTATATGATGATCAATTCTGATGGACATAGCTTTCTTCAACAATGAAATGCTTCAAACCAGTTCCAATTGGTCAGTGAAGAAGGCCATATACACTCGGAGAGGGATATGAAATGTGGACCACAACATAACATTTTCATGCTCTTTACTGATGTTTACTTGCATTGTGTTTCCTTTCTCAGATTTTTTTTCTTGTAGACACGATTCTTCTTGCACAGCAAGATTAAGTGTGGAAATATGCATACATGTATTAGATTTGTCAAGTATTTTAACATAATTAACATGTAGTGGACTTCCTGCTATCTAGGGGAGGAGTGGGGACCAGGGTGGGGGGAAATTTGTAACAGAAAGCTTTGTAAGGATCATTGTTCAAGAATTACCCATATATATATTTTGCAATTAAAAAGCTTTAATAAAAAAATAAACAAAAAAATATGCATCAATCTGTATTGAAGAGTTTATTTCCTCTCTGTGAGTATTTTAGAACTGTCTTGAATCATTGTACTGATTAAAGTAGGTAAGTCTTTCACAGTTGATCATCTTTACAATATTCTGTTACTTACAACAATGTCCTGAGTTTGTTCACTTCACTTTACATCAGTTCATATGAATGTTCCCATGTTTTTCTGAAATCATTCCCCCTCATTATTTCTTATAGCACAGTAGTGTTCCATCACAATCATAAAGCGCAATTTGTTCAGCCATTTCCCAATTGATGGGCATCCCTTCAATTTCCAATTCTTTGCCATCACAAAAAAAGTTGCTATAAATATTTTCATACATGTGGGTCCTTTTCCTTTTCCTTTGATATCTTTGGAACCAGGTTTCTCTTGAGTATATGATTTTAAGCATTTCTTACAATGTAATAATATTCTATTACATTAATATATCATAATTCAACTGTTTCCCCAAAATGGGTACCCTTCCCCCTCAAATCTTTTTTTATGAAAATAAGTGCTACTATAAATATTTTTGTACAAATGAATCTCTTTTTTTGTCTTCAGAGTAATTCTAGGTCACAGGGCATATGTATATGGTATAGTGGCTTTTTGGATATAGTTCCAAATTGCTTTCCAGAATGATTGCAACAATTCATATCACTATCAGCAGTTCATTAAAGTTCCTGTGCTCTCAGTCCCTCCAACAATTGTAATTTTCTAATTAGATGAATGTAAGGTAAATCTCCGTGCTGATTTTAGTTTGTATTTCTCTTACTGTTATAAGTGATTTAGAACACTGTTAACAACTTGGATTTCTTCCTTTGAAAATTATCTTAATATCCTTTGCACATTAATCTATTGACTGATATTCTTAGATATTTGTATCATACATTAATTGATCTATGTTGAACATCAGAGCTTATCAAGAAATTTACTGCAAAGGTTTTTTACCCTTCTAATTCCGACTTGATTTTCTTTCCTTTTTTTATTATTAAAACTTTTTATTTGCAAAACATATGTATGGGTAATTCTTCAACATTAACCCTTACAAAGCTTTCTGTTACAAATTTTTCCCCCATACTCCCCACCCCTCCCCTAGATGGCAGGAAATCCACTACATGTTAATTATGTTAAAATACTTGACAAATTGAATATATGTATACATATTTCCACACTTATCATTGTTGTACAAGAAAAATCGTTTGATTTTCTTTCTAAAAGCTTTTCAACTTTATTTAATCAGTCTTGTTCATTGGATCTTTTATGATCATTTCTGTCCTCTGATCAGAAGCTTCTTTTTATCCATAGTTATGAAAATTATCCCCAACCCTTCTCTAATTTGTGTCTAATATGACCTTTTAAGTCTATGTCATCTCTTTTTGGAATTCATTCTGGTATATGGTATGAGGTCTAGGTATAAGTCTAATTTCTGTCATACAGCTTTCCATTGCTTTTTAAGTTGTGTTTATCTAAACTGCTCTACTGATAAACTATGCTATTTTTTTAACAATATAAAATAGTATGAAAATTTTTTTATCAACTAGAAAAATCATTGACAAACATGAATATTTCCATTTATAAACAATGCCACAAAGAGGATTGCAAATGAAATTGTGATACTATTAACTACACATTACACATTTAAATCTATGTAATAGATTTAAATGTGTGTGTGTGTATATATATGTATATATATATATATATTCTTTTTTCTTAATCTTCCTCCAACTCCCACAAATAAGATGCTTCATTTTTAACAAAATATAGATATGTATACATATATTCGATTTGTCATAATTAACATGTATTAGACTTCCTGACATCTAGAGGAGGGGGTGGGGGGAAAAGAGAGAAAAATTTGTAATAGAAAGCTTTGCAAAGGTCAATGCTGAAAAATTACCCATGCATATGTTTTGCAAATAAAAAGTTTTAATAAAAAATTTTTAAAAAACTAATAAAATATAGTCAAGCAAAAGAAATTTGTGTTGTTTTGGTCATATTTGAACATGTAAATGATCCTTTCTATCTTTTGTTTGCTTAAGAACTCTTCTGTCCATATTTATAAAAGATATCTTCTTCAATTCTTCTCTAATTTATAATATGACTCTTTTATCCAGGTCATGTACCAATTTGGAGCCGATTATGCTATGTAGTATATGGAAATGAGGATGTAAGTCTAATGTCTCCCAATTTCCTTTCAAATTTCCCCAGCAATTTTTATCCAGTAGTTTAGTCCTTATTCTAGTAGTTTATGTCCTTGAATTTATTGAGCACTATGCTACTATGTTCATTTGCTTCTGAATTTTGTGTATCTTGTTCAGTTGATCCAATTTACTATTGTTTTTAACAAATACTAAATTGTTTTGATAACCACTACTTAGATATTTGGTACTGCCGGTAGCAATTTTGCAGATCAAAAGGGGGAAAATGAGAAAGAAAACAAGCAAGCAAACAGCAACAACAAAGCTGAAAATACTATGTTTTGATCCACATTCAGTCTCCACAGTCCGCTCTCTGGGTGCAGATGGCTCTCTCCATTACATGTCTATTGGAATTGGCCTAAATCACCTCATTGTTGAAAAGAGCCAAGTTCATCACAGTTGATTATCACATAATCTTGTTATTGCTATATACAATGTTCTCTTGCTACTATTCACTTCATTTAGCATCAGTTATGTGAAATCTTTCAAAGACCATTGATTTTTGTGAGTTTATTTTATCTTCTACTTACTGATTATTCCTATTAACATTTGTATTGAATCTAGGGTTCTTTAAGCAGACCCTCATGTTATCTGTAAGAATCAATAATTTTCTTTTTTGCCTGAATTCCATTATGTAATTTTATTGTTTTATTGTTTTGAAAAGTATTTCTAGAACTAAAATAAGTGGTGACAATAGACCTCTTTGATTTGCCCCCTTATCTATAATGGTTCTCTTTTTGAGATGATACTAGCTCTTGGTTTTAGATGAGTACTATTTACTATATTAAAGAAAAATCCACTAATACTATGCTTTCTGATTTTTTTAGACATAAAATGATAATGTATTTTGTCAAATGCATTTCTACATTAATATGTGATTTTCATTGTTTTTATTATCCTTTTTCTTAAGTTTCTTAACCTTAAACCTTTCCTAATACTGAACTAGCTTTGCATTCTTGATATAAATCTAATCTTGTCATAGTGTATCTTTTCAATATGTTGTCATGAGCTCTTATCTAATATTTTATTCCATATTTTTATTGATATTAATTAGTCTGCAATTGAGATTATTTGAGATATTGGTCTGCAGTGTTTTTTCCTCTTCCTTCACTAATTTGGGGTATTAAGATAAGATTTATTTCTCATAGAAAGATTTTGGTAGTGTTCCTTCTTTACTTCAGCAAATTTTATACAAAGTTAAATTTACTTAATTTAAGTTAAACATCAAAGTTAAATACATCATATGCTGAATGTTTGGTAGAATTCAATTTATTTTCATCTTGGCTTGAAATTTTATTTTTTGAGAATTTATGAGCTAATTACTTTCTTTGCTAAGATTGGATTATTTGAATTTTGTTCTCTTCACAGTTATTTTATATTTTTACAAATATCATTTGATATTGAATGTTGACATAGTCAAAGCATATGCTTTGTAATAATTTTTATTAAATTTTTAATGAATGCTTTAATTTTTATTTTGATAATTTGATTTTGACCAAATTAGATAGAAATTTGTATGCTTTATTAGTTTCTTTAATTCCTTGCTTTATGATGTCATTTTTTTGTTTTCTGTATTGTTTTTTACTTATCTCTTGTTTGATTTTCCATAATTCTGTTTTAATTTTTCATTGGATTTTTTGATTTGTTGCTTTCTTACCTTTTTTTTTTGAATAGCACATCTAATTCATTATTCTGTTTTTTCCTTCTTTTCTATGATGAAAACATAGAAATATTTCTGTTTTCTACTAAGGTTTGATTTGGGTCTATACCTAAAATTCTAGCATGTTGTTTCCTTGTTTCTTTGATGAAATTATCTATCATTTATGATTTGTTCTTTGACCTGTACATTATTTAAGATCAAATTATTTAATCTGTTTAGGTTAGAATACTTTCTCCAAATGCTGTTTATTAAATTTCTTGTTTTAATTGTGTTATAGCCATGAAAGGATATTTAAAATTTTCATTTTCCTGTGTTTGTATATGAATTTTTTAGTCCTTAGTTTGTGATCAATTTTGTAATTGTGCCATGCAAACCTAAGAAATATGAATAATTTTAATTTTCATTCTGAGCTGGCATCAATCAATCATATTTAATTTATCTATAATTCAACTACTTACTTCCTTATTTATTTTTTTCTTAGATATATCTAGGTTCAGAAGGGGCATGTAGAGGCCCTATATTTGTCTTTTCTTACTTCCCCTCTGACCCTTGAAAACACTGGAATTCCAAAGAGATATTTATGTCATCCCTCCCATTAGAATACAAGCATTTGATCACCATTCAACCAACCAATAAGTATTTGTTAATTTCCTGGTAGGTGTCAAGTACTGTGCTAGATTCAAGGGATACAAATACATAAAATTACACAATCCATAGAAGTTTATAAATTGGGTGACAACTTGTATGTAAAAATACATGAAATAAGCATAAAGAAAATTAATGCAAATAAATGTAAGGTAGTTAAATACAAGATAGTTTTTTTTATTAAAACTTTTTATTTGCAAAACATATGTATGGGTAATTCTTCAACATTAACCCTTACAAAGCTTTCTGTTACAAATTTCCCCCCGCTACTTCCCACCCCTCCCCTAGATGGCAGGATATCCACTACATGTTAATTACGTTAAAATACTTGACAAATCGAATATATGTATACATATTTTCACACTTACCATTTTTGTGCAAGACAAGATAGTTTTGGTGGTAGGACATTTTATAGGAGAGAACAAAAGTGTTTTTATATAAAAATGGTACTTGAGCTGAGAAGAGAGACATTCTGTGAATCAGAGGTGAGAAGTGAATACAGCAGGCAAGGCAAAAAGAAGTTGGAGTACCATATCTGAAGAACAGAGAGAAGACAAATTTGGAATTTGGGAGGGGAGTGATGCACAGTAAAGCTGTATAAAGTAGATTGGGACATTTTATGAATAGAAGCCAACCAGGGGCAGCTAGGTGGCGCAGTAGTTAGAGCACCAGTCCTGAAGTCAGGAAGACCTGAGTTCAAATTTGGTCTCAGACACTTCCTAGCTGTGTGACCCTGGGCAAATCACTTAACCCCGATTGCCTCAGCAAAAAGCAAAAAAAAAAAAAAGAATAGAAGCCAACCAGAGGAGTTAATATTTTATTCTAGAAGCATTAAGGAATCACTAGAATTTTTTCAATAGGAGAGTGTCAGGGTCAGATTCATGCTAAGAAATTCACTCTGACTACTATGTGAAGGATAAACTGAAGTAGGAAGAGACTTAAAGCTGGCAAGACTAATTCTGAGGCCAGTCTAATGATCTAGGCAAGAGGTGATAAGAGCCTGAGTTAAGTGGCTGTTCAAGTGGAGAGAATAAGTTAGAAGTGAGAGATAATGTAGCTGTAAAATTAGCAAGATTTAGCAACTAACTATTTTGGGTGAAGGGGGAAAAAGGAGTCAGAGATTGCCCTTAGATCATGAATTGGGGAAAGTTGAAGAAAGCTGGTTTCTTTGATAGAAAAAGAAATTTGATAGAAGGATATTTGACTTTAAAGATAAGGATTTTGATATTTTGAGTTTGAGATGTTAATATGCAGTTGTGTTAGTCATCTTCATAAAGATGATAATCTAGCATCTCCAAGCAGCTGGAGTCATTGAGAGGGAGAACTGAAGAGACAGAGAAGATGATAGCTCTGGACAAAATCTTGGAAACACCCACAGACCAACAGGGATTTGATGTGGATGGTGAATCAGCAAAGGAGACTGAAAAACAGCAGTTTAATTAGTAGAAGGAAAACAGAAAAACCCAAACTGAAGAGAGTTTCCAGGAGGAGAGGAGTTTCTATGTCTAACACAGTTGGGGGATTACTAAGAATGGGGATCAAGAAGAAATCTTTGGTTTCTTTAAGGACAGGGGAGATCTGGGCATGTTTGAAGGCAGTTGGGATTCAGTAAATAGTGGCTGAAGTTTAGTGGAAATAGGTAAAGATTAAAGGGACATTCTGCTGGAGAAAGGATGGTATCAAAATCATGGAGGGCAGGGATCCGCCTTGTAAAGAAGGGCCATCTCATCAGAGAGAAGGAAAACAGAGAGAGTAGGTGATAGGGTCAAAGGATTTTGAGCTGGCAATTGTAGGGGAAAAAAAAAAGGGAACTCATGGCAAATAGATCATTGTTTTAGCTCCTTCCAAT
The DNA here is from genome assembly GCA_023553655.1 of Myrmecobius fasciatus. Lineage (NCBI taxonomy): Eukaryota > Metazoa > Chordata > Mammalia > Dasyuromorphia > Myrmecobiidae > Myrmecobius > Myrmecobius fasciatus. The sequence goes on from JAJPUD010000961.1 coordinate 63,427, forward strand.
TGTTCCAATGTAGCTTTCAGGATTTCTCTTGAAATCTAGGCATCTGGTAGGATCAAGAAATCCTGATTTGAAATCCAGCCACAGATATATGCTAGCTGTGGGTCCTGGCCAAATCATTTATAATGTTTGTTTGCTTAGTTTTCTCATGCTTGTTATAAAGATTATAAAGAGATTATACTGGTAAAGTGCTTAGCATACTACTTGCTTGTAACTCCATTTGGGATTTTCCTGGTAAAGATACTGGACTGGTTTGCCATTTCCTTCTTCAACTCATTTTACAGATGAAGAAACTGAGGCAAACAGGATTAAATGATTTGCCCAGGGTCACACAGCTAGGAAGTAACTGAAGCCAGATTTAAATTCAGAAAGATGAATCTTCCTGATTCCAAGCCTGACACTCTACCTACTGTGCTAGCTAGCTGTCCTCTATTTGTACATATTGTAAAATTACTCTCTTCTGGGTTTAATTCTTGGACTGCACTTAACCTTTAATATTTGTTAATTTTTTAAGTTTTTTCTTCTGTTTAGTCTGAATCTTCAATCTCATTTCTTGTATTGAGACACTATATGGGGCCAAGCTCTGCCCTCTTGATGGAATAAATAAACCCCAGCAAAAGACCATGTTCCTGGTGACAACCCAGTGTTTAGTTAGGCCTTTGTTGAATTTCTTATATTGTCAGGATTATTTTATACAAATTGAACTACTGTGAACTGACTTTACTTTTACAGTATACATGCAGGATGTCTATCCCTGAAGTTATTTTGTATAAACATTCCTTAATCACTAGTTGACTTTTTTGCTTACAGTATTTCCCCATAAAGGTTGCTGGGGAACTTTGCCCCCCACTTTATGGTATCATCATAAAACTTTTACCCCTTGACTCGAAGATGACTTCAGCCTGTGAATTCTTTCAACAGGACTCCCCACCTTCGTGACTTTGTACCTCATTATTCTCCTACCCTATAAGAGGGGGTCCTGCCCCTGCTGTAATCTAAATGTTTCTGCTACTGTCTTACTTTAATTCTGGATGAAGCAACTGGGTCCTGATCCCTTTCCCTGACCTTTTTTTGGTGGCTCTGGCTTGGGACAGGGTGCTGAGGTGGGAGCTAGGATCAGACCCTAACTTCTGCCTCCATTCCTTGCTGGCATCAACTTTTTCTCATTCTCTTTAAACATTTACTAGCCCTCATGCTGTGGATAGACCCCAGCTGTCTCTGGTAGATTATGCTGATATCAGGCCTTAGGAAGCCTTTCCTCCTTGTTCTCCTGGTGGGACCATCAAATATTCCTGGTCACACAGATTTCAGCTCTTTTGGAGAGCCTACTCCTCTTATCATCCTTCTCCATTTATCATCCTCTCCCTGTGCAGTCATCTAAAAGGACACACTTTTTTCTCTTGTTATGGCTCTGACAAAGCTGGGGTAAAGATCTCTCTGAGTTCAGGCCCCATTAACCTGACCCAGAGCTCTCTCATTGGCTTCAAGGCAGTCTTTTTGTGCAGAGGTGTTTCTTGATGTTTCTCTTTCTTTTGGTTCATTGCTTTATCTATTCTGGGGCAATTTCTTAGAGATAACTTAGTGTTAGTGTTTGATTATAGCCTTTTATTGTTATCTTTACTGGAAGTCTTCTGCTAATCTTCGTATATTGAACCTATTAACTAGACTTGACAGATCTATGTGGCCAATTTTCTACTTCCTCATTCCTTTTCAATTTAAAACTCACTTGATTTGATTCATAAGGTCCTCGGCAAATATCTAGTCATTTGACAAATCCTCTTGTATAATTTCTTCATTATTTCTTGTACTTGAGCCCTTCTTTCCATTGCAACCACTTCTCACCTTAACTGTTTTGCTATAAAATCCACATAGCTGCTCTCTTGACCTTCATCTTGTTTCCTCTTTTATTGAGATGGTGAACAGTGCTCAAAGAAGTCATATTATGACACTTTTTTATTTTGAAAAAAAAAAAAAAGCTTCAGAAGTGACCTGTCTCACTTCTTTAAAAAAAAAATCAAATGAAGTATAAAATCCTCATCCTGACATTCAGGACTTTCTATAGTTTGGCTGCAGTTTCCCTTTCTAGACAGTTTCTGTTCTATCCAGAAATACTGAATGTCTTCATCCCCCATATTGATTCTTTTCTGAAGGCAAATTAGGTCATCTTTTGCTTCATTTCTTTTGTAGCTTTAAATCACCAAATGGGTGTTGCCTCAAACTTGAAACCTGGGAAAGATCTTAGCTGTAAAAGGCTTCCATGGCATCCTGGGCCCTCTCCAGTGTCTTGGTTTTTGTCCTGCCTTCCTGCAACCCAGCTCTCTTGCAAGTCAAAACCTCACCCTTGGGTTGTTTGGTCTTTCGTGAGACTCCCTTTTGTGAACTTTCTGTTGTCCTCAAACCACAGCAGATGCCTTGACTCCTCTTGATCTTCTGTTTTTATTTTTAATTCCTGTGGATTGGTTTAGGCTGTTTCTCCATGTGTGATATGCAGCACTTTGTCCTTTCCTTCACTATCTATTAAAATCCCTGGGTTCTACATTTTTATTGGAATAGTTTTGTTAAGTTCATATTAATTCTGGTAATAATATGAATAAAAAAATTTATGGCTACTAATAAATTAAATAGTGATTTAAAAATACAGAAAAGATATACTTCTTTTCACAATGAGAGTACATCGATTCAAAACAGAAAAGCCAAAAATTATGCAATAAAATATAAAGGAAAAGTTCATAGTTTTTTGGAAAGAACTAGCTTAGAATCAATAGGGAGAGATGTTGTATGGCATAGTGTATAGGGAGCTCACTTTAGAGTAAGGAAAATGTGTTAAAAACCAGACTCTTGACACATGACTCATTTTGGCTGTGGGTAAATCACTTAACCTTTTAATTCTCCAAGTAAGTGGTTAAGGTTATTAGTTGTAGAGCAATAGCTTATCTGCATGAGATTTATTTCTGGGACATCTGAGAAAGATTTATTTCTGGGAATTTTCTACAGACTAATATTCTTTCAAGTGGGAGTCAGATAGTTTCTGGGGGCCTATGACATGGCCTTAATGTGTGTATGATCAGTGAGAGGATAGAAAAGTGGGTCATTACAATCCACCTTTCCTACTCTGTGATAACCAATTATAGGGCTTATCTCCAATGCAACCATACCTCTCTTGTTCCCATTATCAACCAACACTACCCACCTCTATTCTTTCTCACTCCCTTGTAAGCTCTTCCCAACCTTCCCCTTCTACTTCAGATCAGTGTACTTATCAGCCTCAGTTCATTCTGAGCTTTGTCATTCTTGATACTATTCTTAGATCATGCTTATTCCCACTCATTTCTCCTAGGGTTCTTTGGTCATCTCTCTATTTAATTTTTAATCTCTTATTGCCCACTGGCTCTTTCCTTCATGTAAACATGTTTAAGTCTCTCCTTTATTTAAAAAAAAAAATCTAGTCTAAGTAGCACAGTGTAGAGAGAAACCCTGTCAGGAAGATTCATCTTCTTGAGTTCAAATCTGGCTTCAGACATTTACTATTTATGTGACCCTGGGCAAGTCACTTAACTCCTGTTTGCCTCAGTTTCCTCATCTGTAAAAATGAGCCCTGGAGAAGGAAATAGTAAACTAGTCCAGTATCTTTGCCAAGAAAATCTCAGATAGGGTCACAAAGAGTCAGACATGACTAAACAGTATCTCTAAGGCTAGATTCTTTGTTTTCTCTGATAACATATTCTAAGCTTTCTTTTTCTTTTTTGTGGTCACTAGTAAATCATGTATGATCCTGATTGTGGCTCCTCAGTATTTGAATTATTTCTTTTTGACTGCTTACAGATTTTTTTCCTTGACCCTGGGAGTTGTGAATTTTGGCTATAATATTGCTAGGACTTTTTCTTAATTTCTTTGTTTCTTTCTTCCTGCCTTCCTTCCTTCTTTTTTTCCTTTTTTCCTTCTTTTCTTCCTTTTTTCCTTCTTTCTTTCTTTTCTTCCTTCCTTCTTTTCTTCCTTTTTTCTTTTCTTTTCTTTCTTTCTTTCTTCCTTTTTTCTTTCTTTCTTTCTTTCTTTCTTTCTTTCTTTCTTTCTTTCTTTTTCTTTCTTTCTTTCTTTCTTTCTTTCTTTCTTTCTTTCTTTCTTTCTTTCTTTCTTTCTTTCTTTCCTT
>JAJPUD010000961.1:67670-88822 GCA_023553655.1 Myrmecobius fasciatus
TTCCTTCTTTCTTTTTTCTTTTCTTTTCTTTCCTTCTTTCCTTTCTTTTTTCTTTCTTCCTTTCTTTCTTCCTTCCTTTCTTCCTTTCTTTACTTCCTTCATTCTTTCTTTCTTTCTTGTTTCAACATCTACCTTGCCCTCTGGTTCTAAAAGATTTGGGCCATTTTTCTTTGTAATTTCTTGAAATATCATGCCTAGATTCTTTTTTATTGTTGTTGTTCATGGCTTTAAGGTAGTCCTTAAGACTGATAATTCTTGAATTACTTTTCATCAATCTGTTTCCCAGGTCAGTTATTTTTCTCATGAGAAATTTCATATTTTCTCCTACCTTTTCAGACTTTTATTTTTTAAATTATTATTTCTTGTTATCTCATGTTCTTAGCTTCCATTTGATCAATTTTAATTTTAATTTTCTTTTTTTCTTTTCCTTCAATAATATTTTATTTTCCCAAAGACACGTAAAAATAGTTCTCAACATTTATTTTTGTAAAATTTTGTGTAACAGGTGCAAAAATGTTTGTGGCTGCCCTTTTTGTAGTGGCAAGAAACTGGAAACTGAGTGGATGCCCATCAGTTGGAGAATAGCTGAATAAATTATGGTATATGAATGTTATGGAATATTTATTGTTCTGTAAGAAATGACCAGCAGGATGATTTCAGAGAGGCCTGGAGAGACCTGCATGAACTGATGCTAAGTGAAATGAGCTGAACCAGGAGATCATTATACACAGCAACAACAAGACTATATGATGATCAATTCTGATGCACATGGCTTTCTTCAATAATGAGATGGTTTAGACCAGTTCTAATGACCTTCTGCTAAAGAGAGCCATCTACACCTAGAGAGAGGCCTGTGGGATCTGAGTGTGGGCCACAACATAGCATTTCCACACTTTCTGTTGATGTTTGCCTGCATTTTGTTTTCCTTCTTAGGTTTTTTTTTTCTTTCTAGACCTGATTTTTCTTGTGCAGCAAGATAACTGTATAAATATGTATACATATAAAAAATAGTAGGCAATTAATAAAGATTTATTGCTTGATTGATTTGTTATCCAATATCAAATCCCTTTGATAAGTACAGATTTGTAGTACATTTTGAGATCCAGTTTTGCTAGACTATCTTCCTTCCAGTTCTTTCATTTTTTCCTATTGATTCTTTTTATATTGTTAATCTTTTTTCCTCTCCATGAATTGTTACTATTTTTTTCTAGCTCTATGGAGTAATCCCTTGGAGTTTTATGGCATTGAATAAGTGGATTGGTTTTGGTAGTATTGTCATTTTTGTTATATTGGCTTAGCCTACCTTTGAGTGACTGATGTTTTTCTAATTATTTACATTTTTCTTCTCTCTCTCTCTCTCTCTCTCTCTCTCTCTCTCTCTCTCTCTCTCTCTCTCTCTCTCTCTCTTTGGTACTGAGTAATTGTATTCATGTACTTCCTGTGCATGTGTTGGCAGATATATTCCTAAGTATTTTGTGCTGTCTGCAATTGTTTAAAATATAATTTGTCTTTCTTTTCTTGCTGGGTTTTGTTGGTGATACATGGAAATTCTGATTTGTGTGGGTTTATTTGATATCCTTGAGCTTTGTCAAAGTTGTTCATTGTTTTGACTAGGTTTCGGTTGAGTCTCTGGTGCTCTCTATGTAAGCCATCATATCATCTATAAAAAAAATGAATAAAATTTTGTGTAAAAACCACATTTTTCTCCTTCCCTTACTTCCCCCCTCCCCAAGACAGCAAACAATCTGGCATAGGTTAAACATGTACAATCCTTTTAAACATATTTCCATACCAATCTTAATTTTTAAGAAGTTATTTTCCCCATCATGTTTTGTGCTTCTTTTATCAAGTTATTAATTCCCTTTTAATATCTTTCTTCTCCTCTTTTCCCATTTTTTTTTACTGCTCTCATTTGTTTTTAAAAAAACATTTAAAAACTCCTTCTTTAGCTCTTCTAGGAATTCTTTTTGGACTTCTGTCCAAGTTGCTTTTTTTTTTCTTCAAGACTTTGCTTATAGATTTTTTTCAAGTCATTCTTTATGTCTTCAGTGTCCCTGTCTCCATAATACCCCCTTTATAGTTTCATTTTTTTTGTTTCTTTATTCATTCTTCCAACCTACTTCTTGACTTTGGATTTTTATGTTAGTACTGGATTCTGCATGATTTTAGGTGTATGTCTGGTCTAAGCTTCTGCCCTTTTATGTCCTTCTGTTGTTTTCACAGTTCTAGGTGAGGAGCTTTACCCCTAAAAGTGGTATGATCCAGGGGACATCTGTCCCTTCCTGGTCAGAGTTCTGCAAGTTACTGACCATAGATTTGGTTCTATCTATTATTTTTGGTTGTGAGTTATAGTAGACTTCTGCTTGAATAACCCCTAGGAGCTTGCTGGGAGGTTCTGAAAGTTTAGAGTAATTAAATTGTCAACTCCCCCTTTTCTGGAGAAATACTGATTGCTTATGGGTAGGCTGAACCAAAATAATAAAAATAATAATTGGTTTATCCAATACTATAACAATCAAACCACCAAAGTAAATATTACTTTGTAGAGCTAGGAAAAACCCTACGAGTATCCATTTGGAGGAACAAAAGGTCAAGACTGCCAAGGGACTTTATGTAAAAAGTGGGAAGGAAGGGAACCTAGTAATACTAGATCTCAAACTACACTATAAATTCATAATCATCAAAACATTTTGGTACTATATAAGAAATAGAGAGGTTAATTAATAGATTAGATACACACTATACAGAAAAAAACCCCAGCAATTTAATGTTTGGTAAACTCAAAGATTACAGTGCTTGGGGCAAGAATTCACTTTTTCTTCAAAAACAAAACAAAACAAAACAGTTAAGATCAGTGTCTCTATTAGTTCTGTATCCCAAAGAGATCATAAAAAGGAAAAAAAAAACTCACATGTGCAAACAATGTTTATAGCAGCCTTTTTTGTAGTGTCAAAGAACTGGAAATTGAGTGGATGATCCTCATTTGGAGGAATGGCTGAATAAGTCATGGTATATGAATGTAATGAAATATTATTGTTCTATAAGAAAATATCATCAGAATGATTTTAGAGAAGCCTGGAGAGACTTACATGAAGTAATGCTAAATGAAGTGAGTAGAACTCAAAGAACATTATACACAGCAATAGCAAGATTATGTGATGATCAATTGTGATAAACTTGGCTTTTCAACAATGAGGTGATTTAGGCCAATTCTAATAGACTTGTGATAGAGAGAACCATCTGCATCCAGAGAGAAGACTGTGGGGATTGAATGTGGATCACAACATAATATTTTCACCTTTGTTGTTGTTTCCTTGCTTGGTTTTTTTTCTTCTTCTCATTTTTTACCCTTTTTGATCTGATTTTTCTAGTGCAGCATAGTTGTGGAAATAAGTTTAGAAGAATTGCATATATTTAACCTATATTGGATTACTTGCTGTCTAGGGGAGAGGGAAGTGGGGAGAGAGGGGGAAAAATATGGAACACAAGGTTTTACAAAGGTAAATATTAAAAACTATCTTTTTATGTATTTTGAAAAATATAAAAAGCTATTATTAAAAAAGAATATAAAAAAGCTATTGAGAAAATTGGAAAAAAGTCTTAACAGAAGCTAGATTTGGACCAACATCTCAGACTGTATACTAAGACAAGCTCCAAATGATTAAATGATTTAGATCTTAAGGGTGGTATCATAAACAAATTAGAAGAGTATGGAAAAAATTAACTGTTAGATCTGTGGACAGGGGAAGAGTTTATGACCATATAAAAAGTAGGGAGGTTATCAGGAGGAAAATGGGAAGTTTTCATTACGTAAAATTTTGAAAGTTTGTGAACAAGCAAACCCAGTCTATTAAAATTAGAAGAGAAAAGTACCCCTTTGGGGGGGGGGGAAGGTCTTTGCAGTAAGTTTTTCTGATAAAGGTTTCATTTATGAGATTGGAGATTAAGAAATAAAGTGGTAGATCAGGGAAAGACACAGCAGTCAATGACCATACCTAGTGTTTAATAAACCCAAAGATCTGAGGTTTGGGGATAAGAATTACTATTTGACAAAATCTGCTGGAAAAACTAGGAAAATAGGACACAAACTAGGTATAGGCCAACATCTTAACACCATATACCAAGAAGGCTTATACTATAGTCAAATTAGAAAAGTGAAGAATAGTCTTAATTGTCAAATCTATAAGAAAGGAGAAAATTCATGTCCAAATAAGAGATAGTATTGCAAAATGCAAAATAAATCATTTTAATTATATTAAATTAAGCTTTTGTATAAACAGAACCAATGCAACCAGGTATTAGAGGGAAAGCAGAAAATTGGGAAACAATCTTTATAGCAACTTTCTCTGATACAGGTCTCATTTTTTAAATATATAATTGAGTCAACTTATTAAGAATACAAGTTATTCCCTAATTGATAAATAGTCAAAGGATATGAACAGGCAGTTTTCAGATGAAGAAATAAAAACTATTTATAGGCATACAAAGAAGTGCTCTAAACTATTTTTGGCTAACATGCCAAAAAGGAAAAGTGTTAAATGTTGGAGAGGGTATAAAAACTCATGCATTATTGGTAGAATTGTGAACTGATCCAACCATGCTGGAAAACAATTTGGAACTATGCTCAAAGAGCAACCAAACTGTCCATACTCTTTGATCTAGCAATACCATTATTATATGTCTGTGTCCCAAAGAAACCATAAAGAACTACATCTGCAAAAATATTTATAGGAGTTTTTTTTTTCATGGTGGCAAAATATTTGAAATTGAATCAATTGGAGAATGATTTAACAAATTATGGTATATGAATGTAATAGAATACTATTATATAATAAGAAATGATGAACATGCAGATTTCAGAAAAACCTAAAAAGAACTTATATGAACTTATACAAAGGAAAATGAGCAGAACAAGAAAAACATTGTACATAATATCTGCAATATTGCATGATGACCAACTATGAATTACTCAAGCTCTTCCCAGCATCACAGTGATCTAAGACAAGTACAAAGGACTCACTAAGGAAATTAAAATCCAGATAAATAACTGATGAACTCTGAATGAATATTGAAGCATATATATGTGTACACACACACACACACACACACACACACACACACACATTTGGTGAAGCATTTGGGATTAAGTGATTGCTCAGGTCACACAGCTAGTAAGTGTTAAGTATTTTATCCAGATTTGAACTCAGGTCTTCCTGATTTCAGGGGTAGTACTCTTATCTACTGCATCATCTAGCTGCTCCTTGAAGCATATTTTTTTTTCACTTGCTATATTCTTTCTTGTAGGGTTTTTCCCCTTTTGATTTGCTTTTTTTAAAAAACAACTGACTAATATGGAAATATATTTTACATGATAGCACATGTATAACCTATATCAAACTGCCTACCATCTTTGGAAGAGGGAAAGGAGAAAGAAAAATTTGGAACTTAAAAGCCTGTAAAAAATGATTGCTAAAAATTTTCTGGACAACTAACTTGAGGAAAAATAAAATACTATCTTAAAAAATAAGACAAGATCATGCCATTCACCAATTGTTAAGTGGTTAAGAAATGCAAATGGACCATTTCCAAAGGAAGAAATCTATTTCACATATGAAAAAAGTTATCACTAATTACCTGAGAAATGCAAATTAAAATAGCTTTGAGTTTCTACCTTTTTTATCAGATTGGCACATAATTTTATAAAAAGGAAAACTGTAAATGCTGGAGGATCTGTGGGAGGAAAAAGACACTTTAATACACTCTGGGAGGAACTGTGAATAAGTGGTCCAGCTCTTCTGGAAAGCAATTTGAAATTATGCCCCAAAAGCCCATTAAATTGTGTATACTCTTTTATATAGCAATATCACTATTCTGTCTATATCCCAAACATATTAAAGACAAAGGAAAGAGACCCATATGTATAAAACCATAATAACAAAGAATTGGGAATTGAGGGGGTGCCCATCAATTAAAGAATGGTTGGACAAATTATGGTATATGTATACCGTATATATGGTATATATGTATACATACATATATAATTGTATCTACAATGGCATTTGTAAAAAATTGTGCTGTAAGAAATAGGAGATGGTTTCAGAAAAATATGACAGGTCTTAGATGAACTGGTGTAATTTGAAGTGATCAGAAACAAGAAAACAGTTCATATAATAACAATATCTTATTTTTTTATTTTATTTTATTTTTTATTAAAACTTTTTATTTGCAAAACATATGTATGGGTAATTCTTCAACATTCTGTTGCAAATTTCCCCCCCCTATTCTCCACCCCTCCCCTAGATGGCAGGATATCCACTACATATTAATTAAGGAGTTTAAGATATTATCTTAAATACCTTAAAGATAAATAGTTTTGAAAGATTTGAGAACTGTGATTGACATATTTGGTAATCACAGTTCCAAAGAAGACATGATGAAACATTCTATCCACCACCAGATAGATAATGAACTAAGAGTACAAATTGAAGCTTTTCATTTAAATTTTCTTTTTATTTGGACATGACCAATGTGTGCATTTTTTTACTTGAACTATACATTTATTTTGTAACAGATTTTGTTTTTCTTGCTTCTTTAGTTGGTGGTTAAGGGATATGGGAGGAAGAGAACTCAGACTTTAAGATAAAATAAAATTGAATTTAAAGCAGGTTATTAATATGCCAAGCAAGAGGTGATGGCCACCTGATAGGTAATAGGATACTGTCTATGTGAGTGGAAAAAAGGGAATAGATATGAGAAATATTATGGAGATAAAGGGAATAGGAGAGAGTAATGAGCTATTCAATGACATAAACTTAGTTGCTTAGAAGATTGTACTTTCAACAAGGAGAGGTGTTCAGAATATGGATCTTTTTTTAGGGGGGGGGAGAGATAATGAGTTTGGTTTTGGATATTTGAATTTGAAGTCCTACAGGACAGTAAATTCAAAATGTCCAGCAGTGAGGACAGCTGCCCAGCTAGTGAGAGAAGAGGACTTAGGGCAAAAACTAAGGCTGGCTATGTGTATATAGCAGTCCTCAGTGTAGATGTAATAAATGAATCCATTTTAATTTGGTGAGAGACAGACAGAGACAGAAGGGGAGAAGAGGGGAGGGGAGGGATGGAGAAGAGAAGAAAAGAGAGAACAACCAGGATAGATCCTTGGGGACACACCTACAATTAGGGGATAGGGTAGATTTATGGTTGATTTAGCAAAAGAGAGTAGTCAGAATAGTAGTAGGAGAGAGTAAGAATGGTGTCATGAAAACTCTACTACTTGTGTGCAAATAGAAGGTGATGAACAATGACTAATGGTGCAGAAAAAATTAAGAAGAATAAGAATCCAAAAAAACCAATTAAGTGATCAATTTAATAATTAAGGTAATCATTGGTTACTTTGGAGAAAGGAATTTCAGTTGAGAATTGAAATCTGAAGTAAGATTGCAAGGAGTTGAGAAATGATAGGAGAGAAAATGAGAAACAATAAATATGGACAATTTTTTCCAGGATTGTAGTTTTGAAGGGAAAAGATATATAAGACAATATCATGAAGGAATCTTAGGATCAAGTGAGAATTTTTTAAGGATAGGAGAGTCCTGGACATATTTGTAGGCAACAAGGAATAAACCAGTAGATGAGATTAAAAATTAGAAGAGGAACAACATATGGGGCAATTTGTTGAGAAGACAGGAATCAATATGATCAAGAGTCATGGGTTTGATTTTGGTGATGAGAAAGGGCATCTCCATCAGAAACTGGAGTGAAGGAGGAAAGAACGAGTGATAATGTCAAGATATATGGGGATTATATACTGCACTGGAAATACAAATTCAGCCAAAAAGAAAGGTAAGTCCCTGCCTTTTGAGAAGTTTATATCTTAATGTGGAAGATAAGAATAAAAGGAAGTTGAAAAGGATAGGAGTAAAAGATCCCTAGTATAGGTATACAATGAAGAAATTCAGAATAAGTGTAGCCTTTTGGAAAAGGAAAAGAAGTAGTCTAGGTGAACCCCTTCCCCCATAAATTGAAGATTCTAGGAGGAAAGCCTTGTACTTGTCAATCACAGAGGGAAGGTCTCCAGGGTAGAGATTTTTACTCATTTTCCTTCCTCATAGAAATGCCCAAAATCCTTTGCCTTGTAAAGTGTTTTCTCTTCTCCTTGGGCCTTACTTATCTCTTGATTCCCAACCCTAATCATGCTCCATGAAGCAGCATCTTTTGACTATATGGGCCTGAAATGAACTGTCAGGACTCCCTGGAGACTCCTCATTTGGTCTGGGAAACATCCTAGAACAAGATAGATCATGGGAGTATTTCATATTGCAATTCTGCCTCAGTATTTAATATAACATCTTATTCCATGGTCTTACTTCATAAGCAGGCAACCATCATTGGCAAAAATTTCCTATCATTAAGATTGATTTATTAACATTGCTTTCCTGAAGACAGAGCTCTTTAGGAGAGTTGATGGGTCATGTGAATAGGCAGAGTAAATAATGACTGACTTACCTTGTGCAATTTCAAGGAGCTTAGAAAGAACTCCTAGTTCTTTTCCCACCAAAAACTCCTTTACTAGTTGATTGATGTCTGAAATTCTACCACTACAGAACCATTTGTTTGATTTGGGGTGGTGTTCCTTGTTCAAATGCAAACAATCATGGAAAAAATTCCACTTTATTATTAATAATTTCTGCTCTCTATATTTTGTAGGGCAGCCTAGAAGGGCCCAAAGACAAATTTTGCCTGTTTCACAATTTTATATAGTCTTGGCTGTCCATCCTTTGGGTAGGTTTCAGCAGCTGTTTTGAAGCATCTCAAAAGTGAAATCCTGAAGTCAGGAGGACCTGAGTTCAAATCTGGTCTCAGACACTTAACACTTCCTAGCTATATGACCCTGGGCAAATCACTTAACCCCAATTGCCTCAGCAAAAAAAAAAAAAAAAAAAAAAAAAAAAAGTGAAATCATTTGCTTTTAGGGAAATGCAGACATACAAGATCTTCTATTGGTAAACATGCGCCCTCAAATGCTTATTCCCTGAACTGAGATGCTGCTATTGATATCTTTTGGGTTTTTACCACATTTTTTCCTAATTTATCTCCCCTTGCCCACTCAGAGAGCCATTCAGTATGACACAAGAAAAGAGAGTAAAGAAAGTTCAACAAAACTAACCAACATAATAAGTTGGAAATAATATGTTCTCTTCAAAGCCTGACCATTGTAATTATACATTATTCAGTTTTTATTTTTTATTTTTTCCATTTACATTGTGTATTTTATTTTCCTGAATATACTTAGCCTCACTTTACATCAATTTATATCTTAAGATACACAGTTACTAAATATAAAGTACAAAGATGTTACAATTTCAGTTTGTAAAATGTTTCTCAATGATGAAAGCATTTTCACTATACACAGTATATTTTATGTAAGCACAAGGGATTAAATCCACATCCCCCAAACTGAAAGATAAGGATATAAAAATAGTTTTTCTTTTTTTTTAAATAAAGCTTTTTATTTACAAAACATATGAGTGATTTTTCTACATTGACCATTGCAAAAACTTTTTTTTCCCAAGCTTTTCCCCTCCTTCCCCCCACCCCCCACCCCTAGATGACAGGTAATCTAATACATGCTAAATAGGATAAATTATATGACAAATACAATACATGTATACATATCTATACAGTTATCTTACTGCACAAGAAACATCAGATCTAGAAAGAGAAGAAGAAAAAAAACAACCTAAGAAGGAAAACAAAATGCATGGAAATATTCACAGAAAGCGTTAAAATGCTGTGTTGTGGTTCACACTCAGTTCCCACAGGCCTCTTTCTGGATGTATATGACTATCTTCATCGCTGAACAATAGGGACTGGTTTGAATCACATCATTGTTGAAGAGAACCATGTCCATCAAAATTGATCATCATATAGTCTTGTTGCTGTGTATAATGATCTCCTGGTTCTGCTGATTTCACTCAGCATCAGTTCATGCAAGTCTCTCCAGGCCTCTCTGAAATCATCCTGCTGGTCATTTCTTACAGAACAATAATATTCCATAACATTCATATACCATAATTTATTCAGCCATTCTCCAATTGATGGGCATCCTTTCAATTTCCAGTTTCTTGCCACTACAAAAAGGGCTGCCACAAACATTTTTGCACATGTGGGTCCCTTTCCCTCCTTTAAAATCTCTTTGGGATATAGGCCCAGTAGAAACACTGCTGGGTCAAAGGGTATGCACAGTTTGATAACTTTTTGAGCATAGTTCCAAATTGCTCTCTAGAATGGTTGGATCAGTTCACAGTTCCACCAACAATGTATCAGTGTCCCAGTTTTCCCACATCCCCTCCAACAGTTATCATTATAATTTCCTGTCATTTTAGCCAATCTGACAGGTGTGTAGTGGTACCTCAGAGTTGCCTTAATTTGCATTTCTCTGATCAATCGTGATTTGGAGCACCTAAAAATAGTTTTTCTTGCTTGTCCTTTTCTGTGGAGGAATTAGTAGAATAGAAACTTTGTAGCAGAATATGTTTAGCCAATTCCAATATAGAAAAAATAATTTCATTTAATGGGATATTTTACATTTTACACTTTCAATACTTAGCAACTTTAATTCATAATTTCCTTTACTGTTCTCAAAAAGTCAGAATTTCTTCAGAAATGCGTCTTGCTTTTCCTTTAAGGAAAAGGGAAGTCTTTGCTTTCCCTAGTGTTTGAAAGAATTCTAATTATGCAGAGTGGCTTTGTAACCCCACACACATAAAGCTTGGAGATCTTAGTTTATGGATGCTCTGGGAATAGCAGCTGAGGACTCTGGTAGTTATAATAAACTTCTGCAATATTTGTTTAGATAGAGCAATCAACTGGTATGCCCTGGGTGTATGGGAGTTGTACAAACAAGGTCCTAAAAGTAAATTCCTCAGCTTTCAATCTCAGGGAATTTAGGGACTGGTTTATATCAACTTTGTCCCAAGATTTTAGAACATGTTTGTTTTTTCCGCTAAAATGGCACATTGAACTTCACCAGTATTTAATTCATTTGACCATGGCATTTAAGTTTGGGAGAGACCTTAGAGAATGATCCAGTCTAGATACTTCACTTTACAAATTTGGAAACTGAAGCTCAATTTAGGAAAATGCCCTGGAAATTCTGGCTTAAGTCTTAATCACTCAAGTGAAACTACTCTCTCTAAAATTACCAGTGATCTCTTAACTGCTAAATCGATGATGACCTTTTTCCAATCTTTATCCTTGACTTTCTGAAGCATTTGAAACTTGACCACTCTTCATCTGCATAATCTTTCCTCTCTCGGTTTTCATTACATTCTTCTTTGTTTTCCTTTATGACCATTCCTTCTCAGTCTCTTTTATTGGCTTTTGTCTATAACCTACCTCCAATTGTGGATGTACCCTAAATATTTATTATCCTGGGCTGCCTCCTCTTCTTTTTCCAACTTAGTGACCTTATGAATTTAGATAAATTCATTTATCATATATATGCAAATAATGCCCAGATGTTTATATTCAGGATAAATTCATTTATCATTTATATTCAGATGACTCCCAGATTTTTATATTCAGGGCCTTTCTCTGTCCAGTGATCTCTAGTCTCACATCACCAGCCAAGTGGACATTTTGAATCAATGTTCCATAGGTATCTCAAGTTCAGCGGGTTCAAACCAGAATAAATTAGCTTTCCTTCCCCCAAACTCACTTCTTTTGTCAACTTTTGACTGTCAAGAACAAAGAATAACTTCTCTCCTGTAAAGACCATCATACTTCCAGTGACCTAAGTTCAAAATCATCACTTTCATCTTCTTAGCTCTCATTTACCCCACATTTCTAATCAATACTCAGATCTGTCATTTCTACCTTTATAACATGTTTCATATTAGTCCCCTTCTCTCCATTCACATGACCATTACTCTAGTTTAGGCCCAAATTATTTCTAGCCTGGGATATTTTGATTGCCTCCTAAATGGTTCTTTGCCTCATCCATCCTCACTACAATCCATTTTCCAAAAAACTAGCAAAGTGGTTTTCATGGAGGACAGCTCTGGATATGTTATTTCTTTTCTCATTAACTGTTAACTATAGGATCAAATTTAAATGTTTTTATTTGGCATTTTAAAAAGCCCTTCATAAACTGGCCCCAATTTATTTTTGCAGCCTTATTACACATTACTCTTCTTCATACTGTGGTCCAGTCTAACTGTCTATCTTGGTGTTCCTCACACATGACACTTCATCTCCTATCTCCATTCCATAACATGGACTTCTTCTTCAGCTCTGTCTCTTAAAAATCTTTAAAAATCCATTCAGGTGCTACCTTTTCCATCACATTTTCTTCAGCTCTCCTTAGCTGCTATTGTTCCTCCCAAGATATATTGTAAATAATTAGGTAAATTAGAATTAAAATAATTGCGATTCCAACTCACAGCCATCAGACTGACAAAGATGACAAAGAAAGGAAAATGACATGTCTTGATGGGGAGGGAGGACAGTACTAAAACAGATATACTTTTATACTGTGGAATAATGAATTGGTCCAGCCATTCTGTAAAACAATTTGGGATTATATTATCAGAGTTGCTAGATTATGGTCACCCTTTGACTTAACAATACCACTACTAGGATGTATTCCAAAAAGATAAAAGAAAGGAAAGGACCCTTATGTACAAAAATAATTTATAGTAGTTCTTGTTATAACAGAGAACTAGAATTGGGGGATTAGGGGCCAAAGATGACCTGAATAATCTATGGATTTATAGTGGAATATTATTGTGCTATGAAAGGGATGGTTTCAGAGAAATATGGGAATGTATATGAATTGATACAAAGGTAAGTAAGCAGAATCAAGAGAACACTTATATCAACATAGTGAAGACAGTTTTGAAAGACTTGAAGAACTCTAGTCATTATAATGACCAACTATATGACTCCAGAGGATTGATGGTGAAACATGATACCTATCTGCAACTCAAGTTGCAGAATAAGACATTCGTGAAAAGACATGGCCATTGGGGGTGTTGCTTTACTATTTATATTTAATATAAAACTTACTTTTCTTTGGAGTGGGTAGGGAGATGGCATGAAGAGAAAGAAAGGAGTTAGGAATAGGATTGCTCCCACAAAAGTAAGGAAGCAAAAAGGAAAAGGTCATTGAAACATGTTTTTAAAGTATAGAAAAGATCAGAAAGCTAGGAAAAATCACAAACAAGCTAAAAGGTTTTGAAAATATTATGTTGAACTTACGTAACTTAAAACAGAGTATATATAATAGTTTTAGTTTATAGTACCTGCTATATATATATATATGTTCTTTTGTCCTGAACTTATTAAAGGATCTATTGAAAAAAACAACAATCTCCACTTTGTATCTGTTTTGTTTATACCTAGACATGTATCTGCTGCCTGCCTTGTATAGCTGCTAAGCTCCTTGAGGGCAAGGACTGTTTCATTTTTTTCTTTTGTTTCTATATGCTTAATTTCTCAAAAAAAAATAATAACAGCAGTAAGGTGATTTATACTTCAGATAGATTTTGAGTTAGTTAATTTCTAAGTTTCCTTCTAAATCTAAAATCCTATTATAATAACAGTATACATTTTATACTACTTTATTGTTATTAAACACTTGCTAAATTAATATCCCATTTGATCCTTTCTGAAAAACCCTTTAAGCAAGGGGTGTGTGTGTAAAATTGCTATCCGTTTTAATAGTTTAATAGTTTAAAAAAGGGTAGTTACTTGCCTGAGACCATGAAGTGCTTGAGTGAAATAATCAAGTCTGGGTACTAGGTCTCTTCATTCCTAGTCCAGTGTGCTTTCAACTGAAGTACATTGTTTCTTTATGCCAATATACAGATGCCAGTCTTTGATTCTGATCACATATAATTTAAAATGTTCTTTTCTCTGGTACAGATTGTTTAAGTACTTTATTACTTATCACTTTCTATTTTTGCTTCTTCATGAATAAGAGTGGGATCATAGTGTATTTTGTTGGCGTCTTTTCTCTTACCACTTCAAGGGAATCAGAATGAACCATGAATAAGATTACATTCAAGAAATTATGATTTAAAGATGTTAACTCTAACCACATATAGAATGTTGGCAAGTTTTTACTTTAAGCAAACTGACAGAAGTCTCTTTCAAAGAAAAGCTCTGGCTTTTAGAAATTATGAAAGTCATTTGCTTCACTCTGATCCTATTGAGAGACGTATTGTGCAGTGGAAAGAAAACTGGAATTTAGCCAAACAGCTTGGGCTGAAATGTCAGTTCTTTGATGTAATAACTTTGTAGTCTTGGATGTCACTTTTATTCTCTGAGCTTCACTTTTGTGAAGCTTTGTGAAATGGATAGAATAATTTGCACTACCTCAAAGGCTAATTTATAACTAATCAAAAGACTGCTCCTTTTTCAGTCATTCTATCACTTTCATTATGGTTTATAAGATTACCATTTTGTATTTATTTCATGTCCTATCATGGCTAAAGAATCCATCACTTATTAGCCAATCTGCCAATGGAGTTCCAGTGGAATTGGCTAGGTTGGTTCTTTAGACAGCAAATACACCTGTCATCAGGATGTTGTAAAGTACCAGTTTGTGTTAGAAATGTTTCCTTAGCAATTAACCATGCAACCATTTGACCCAACAGTGTTTCTACTGGGCCTATATCCCAAAGAGATTTTAAAGGAGGGAAAGGGACCCACATGTGCAAAAATGTTTATGGCAGCCCTTTTTGTAGTGGCAAGAAACTGGAAATTGAAAGGATGCCCATCAATTGGAGAATGGCTGAATAAATTATGGTATATGAATGTTATGGAATATTATTGTTCTGTAAGAAACGACCAACAGGAGGATTTCAGAGAGGCCTGGAGAGACTTGCATGAACTGATGCTGAGTGAAATCAGCAGAACCAAGAGAACATTATACACAGCAACAAGACTATATGATGATCAATTTTGATGGACATGGTTCTCTTCAACAATGATGTGATTCAAACCAGTTCCTATTGTTCAGCAATGAAGATAGTCATATACATCCAGAGAGAGGCCTGTGGGAACTGAATGTGAACCACAACACAGCATTTTAACGCTTTCTGTGAATATTTCCATGCATTTTGTTTTCCTTCTTAGGTTGTTTTTTCTTCTTCTCTTTCTATATCTGATGTTTCTTGTGCAATAAGATAACTGTATAGATATGTATACATGTATTGTATTTGTCATATAATTTATCCTATTTAGCATGTATTAGATTACCTGTCATCTGGGGGGTGGGGGGTGGGGGGAAGGAGGGGAAAAGCTTGGGAAAAAAAAAAGTTTTTGCAAAGGTCAATGTAGAAAAATCACTCATATGTTTTGTAAATAAAAAGCTTTATTAAAAAAAGGAATTAACCATGCACAGCTTCAAACTTAATTGGTTAAGTAATATAACAAAAAAGGAGAATGACAAATGCTAGAGGGCATGTGGAAAACTCGGTTGATGGAGCTATGAAGTGATATAATCATTCTACAGAACAATTTGAAAATGTGCCAAAAGTGCTGTCAAACTGTGCATTTATACCCTTTGATCCAACAATAACAGTAATTAGGTCTATGCCCCAAAAAGGTAAAAGAAAAAAGAATCCTACATGTATAAAAATATGTCTAGCAGCTCATCTTGTATTGGTAAAGAATTGGAAAGTGAATAGATGTCCATCAATTGGGGGAAGGGCTGAACAAGTTATAATATATGATTGTGATGGAATACTATTGTGTTGTAAGAAATGATGAGCAGGATAGTTTCAAAAAAATCTGGAAAGATATATATGAACTGATGCAAAGTGAAACGAGCAGGATAAGAAGAATGTTGCACAAAGTAGCGACAATATTGTAATAATAATCAACATTGAAAGACTTAGCTAACTCTGATCAATACAATGATCTACAATCATTCCACAGAGAAGAGAAAGAAGTATATTGTACATCTATAGACGATTTGCTCAAAGATTTCAGCCACAGAAAGGAGAAGAAATAGGGAAGAGATATCCTCATTAGAGTTGGTGGAAATGGGCAGATTCATAGTTCATATTAAGCTATTCTTTCTTTCTTTGTAAGAATTTTACTTTAATAGTATATTATTTTTCCAATTACATGTAAAAATGGATTTCAACTTTCATTTTCTGACATTTTGAGTTCCACTTTGTTCCTGGAGAGACTCCAGCCACACCTAGCTAGCCCAAGGGGTTCCCACTTGATGTTTCTTTGAAGCTAACCCGGAGGTGTTTGCACTTCAGACATGTTAATCCATAGCCTGGGATCTTTTTTCATATCTTGGGTAGTATCTGGAGGACCCCTGTTCTGCCCGAAGTCTTGTAGATTTTTCACTAGTCCATGTTTGCCATGAGACTCAAATTTGTTCCATTTGTGGGGGAAATTGGTAGAGCTTAAAATTTACCAACCTACTCCACCATCTTTCCAGAATCCTCCCCCACATCCACATCCAAAGAATTCATAATGAAAAAATGTTACCCACCTCCAGAGAAGAATTTGATGACCTCTGAATACAGATCGAAGCCTATTACTATTTATTTTTCTTGCTTTTTTGCAACATGGCTAATATGGAAATCTGTTTTACATGACTTCATATGTATAATGGTTATCATATTGCTTGCCTTCCCAATGGGTGGGAGGGAGATTGGTGAGAGGAAGAGAATTTGGAACTCAAAATTTTTTAAAACAAATGCTTAAAAGTTAAAAAAGAAAAAAAAAGGACTTAGCCAGGACAAAGACAGGATTCATTCCATGCTACAAGATCTGCAAAAAGGCTAAAAAAAGAAGAAATCTAAAATGTATAAGATGACAAATAGATGTTTTGAGAATGCCAGACTCTTACTTTTCCTGATATTTTTAGCCTAGGATACCAGATGTCTCTAGGGTCAAATATAAACTCTTTTGAGTATTTAATAGTCTTCACAAACTGGTCTCTTTATCTTATTTTCCTTAGATGGATGTTACTTCCCTCCCTGTTTTCTATCAGCTGTAGTGGGCTGTTTGTGGTTCCTCACACACAACAGTCCATCTCCCATCTCTTTGCCTTTGCATTGGCTATCCTCACCTGGAAGGTTTGCTTTTCTATATACCTTTACTTCCTTCAAACACCTGATTTCCTTGAACACAAGCATCTCCTTCTGCAAGAGATCTTCCCTCTTCCCTCTGTCCCCAGATGCTAATGCTTTCGTCTCTGAGATTACCTTGTATCTGTTTTGTCAATAAACTTTTATTAAGTATGTGCTGTGTGCCCACAAACATTGAGATACAAAGAAAGGCAAAAAACCCCAAAACACCCCATTATTACTCTCGAGCCCACATGAGCTAATTGGGGAGAGAAGATGAAAACAACTATGTATAAATAAGATGTATACAGGACAAATTGGAGATAATCAATGGAGGGGTGGCACCAGCATTAAGGGAGATCAGGAAAAGCTTCTTATAAAAGGTACAATTTTCTTTACAATTACAAGAAAGATAGGGAAGCCAGGAGGTAAAGATGAAGAGGGTGAGCATTCTAGATATGAGGAAGAGGCACTAATGGTTGAAATTGGAATGTTTTGTGTATGGAACAGCAAAGAGCTACTGCTTTACAGATGTGTGGACTATATAAGAAGAATGGAAAGGAAGAAGGGGGCCAGCTTGTAAAGATCTTTGAATGCCAGACTGAGGGTTTTAAATTTGATCCTGGAAGTTATTTAGAGCCACCTTTATTGAATATAGGGGTGAAATGGCCAGATTAATTTGAAGGTTTGAGAGTAGACAGAGGTGAGGAGACCAATCAACAAACTGTTGGAATAGTCCAGGCTTTAGGTGATGATGGCTTGGATCAGAGAGGTAGCAATGTAAAAGAAGAAAAGGAAAAATGTTTGAGAGATGTTTCAAAGTTCAAAACAATAGGACTTGGCAGAGAGAGGCAGGGGTGGGGGGAGGGGAGAGGGGAGAGAGGAGAGAGAGAGAGCCTGGTTGACCAACCATAACAGTAATTGGAAAGTTTAGAAGGTGGAGGGGGAGGATTTAGAAGGAAAGATGAGAGTCTTTTCTTTTGGATATGATGAGCTTAAGATGTTATTGTGGGGATAGAAAAATGCTACTCACATCCAGAGAGAGAACTATGGAGACTGAATGTGGATCAAAGCATTTTTCTATCCAAACTTTATTGGAATTGCCTTGAATCACTGAATTTCTGAGAAAAGTTAAGTCTATCATAGTTGCTATGTCTTACTGTTATTGCGTACAGTATTTTCCTGGTTTTGCTCAATTCACTCGACATCAGTTCATGTAAATCTTTCCAGGCATTTCTGAAATCGGCCTGTTCATCATTTCTTATAGAACAATAGTATTCCATTACATTCATATATCATAACATATTCAGCCATTCCCCAGTAGATGGGTATCCACAATTTTCCAATTCCTTGCCACTACAAAAAGAGCAGCTACAAACATTTTTGCACATGTGGGTCCTTTTCCTTCTTTTATGATCTCTTTGGGATATAGACCCAGTAGAGACACTGTTGGATCAAAGGGTATGCACAGTTTGATAGCTCTCTCCAGAATGGCTGGATCAGTTCACAACTCCACCAACAATGCATTAGTGTCACAGTTTCCCCACATCCCTTCCAACATTTTTTATTATAAGATATTCTTTCAAAAGCAAAAACATCAACCCCTACCCTCCAGTTTATAAAATATGTTAAATATGAGGGTCCAGATTTATTTTATTGTCTTTTTTCTAAATCCTCTGCATTTCTTCTTTTAAAAAATTACACTCCCCCAACTTCTTAGAAATATTTTATTATCAAGATAATCTAAAATATATCTCAGGAGAAGTATTTCTACTCTAGAATTGGTTTCTTTAAATTTGGCCAATAATATTATATAAAATATATAAATATTTTTGTGTACATTGACCTAAAATACTTTTATATTGTCAAGTATCCAGATAAAGTTTTTATATTTAAATGTATTTAGATTACAAGCAACATTCCCTGTTGGCCTTGAGTAAGTTTAAGAGAAGACTTTCACTGAATTTGAATTTAAATTCATGTGCCAGAAGTAGAAAAGAATGAGGCATTTCAGCAGAGACAGATTAGGGGTATTTATATTTTATTTGTACTTTTACTCTTTTGAATAAACTATATTGGTTACTGGACTTCATATTTTGGGGGTTTGTTTATTTTATTCCCTGCAATGATGAGCCATAGAATCAAACCACTTAAGAAGAAAAAGGCTCAAAGAGGTTCATTACATTAACTTTGGTTATTAATGTATTTCTGTTGATTATTAAGTCAATTCAACTAAAGAAACATTCATTATTAAAATTAATATTGTGTAAAATATTCTCCTTCAGTCCTCATAGAGTTGGTCCTTTTAATATCTGAATCTTTCATAAAATTTATTAGGCACATACAATAGTACTTGTGTAAATTACAACTAGAACTCACTTTGCATAATATCAACATTAGCTAGGATATACACACACGTGTACATACATACACAGACAAGTATATACATTTATATTTTCTAGTTTGGCTTAGCTAAGAAGTCTTTTTTTTCTTCATTTTTTTTAAGCAAATAAGCAAATAGTCTACTTGCTAGCCAATTAATGAATGACTAAGACATTTTAGGGGTTGTTAATTGAAGGTCTCAAATGGTGTTCATCTGTTGATTTCAAATTTTAAAATTTATATTTAATCCTTTAAATTTAAACATTAACTAGAAATTTTGACTGTTAATAAGCCAATTAATTTTTATGGTATTGGTTCGGTCTGTCTAGTAGGCAAAACCTTGCTTTTCTTTTTTCAAATGGTTAGAATTATTTATGTTTTAGGGAGTACTACTTTGATTTCTTTTTTCCTTCCTTTTTTCTTTACTTTTTTTCTGATTATACATGCATATTAATTTTTAAAAATTAGCTCTTTACATTAATTTTTAATACACATTTCTTTATGAATCATGTTGGGAAAGAAAAATCAGAACAAAAGGGAAAACCCATAAGAGAGAAAAAAAAAAAACCAGAAGGGAAAAAAAGTGAACATAGAATGTATTGATTTACATTGTCTCCATACACATTTCTAAATTGGATGTGAGTTAAGCTGGCTAAAATGATCAGTTGGCTTATGTTGACATTAAATATAGTTTAATTTGTTTAGCAATAATGTTTATATGGTACTATACTTGTCTTATACAGTTTGTGACAGATCTAGACATAGAATCCAACTAAAGCAGGATCTAAGGGAGAGAGGTTATTTAAGTTTCATTTATTGATGTTTGAGTTTAATTATTTTTTATATCACAGTTGTTTCATAATATATTCCCTCACTGACCCTTCCCTGTAACAAGGAAAAATGACTAAAAAAAGCCTACCTGACAAAAATGCTTCTGATAGTGCACTGTGCAAGTCACTTAACCTGTCTCTCTCTCAGTTGCTCTGTTTGTAAAATGGGAAAAACAGTAGCCCCTTCCTTACAGAGTTATTGTGAGTATCAAGTTGTAATGCTCAGGGAGAAACTGAGGCAGTATCATACATGGAAATTAGGTAATGCTTTATTGATGTTAATTGAGAGTTCAGAATCCATAGCTATGAATCAGGACTGGTGGGACTCACGTCTCAAAGCACAAAGTCCAGGCCAGAGACTGACACACAGTCAGACGACTGAGTACAAAGTACACAGCACTCCATTGCTGGAGAACACTAGTTTTATAATCTTCCTAGCCCAGGGGAAACAAAGAACTCATGGGAATAGCTGAGCACATCTGGTGTCCAAGGAAACCATAAATTCAGTTCTAACAGATAGGGAGTAAGGGATGCTTTGGCAAAGAAGACTACAGATAAGGGAGTGGGGGCTGCTGGAGAAGCTGAGTAAGTCTGGGTCGTTTAGATAAGAGGTCGAGGCTGACCATCTGGAGGTTTCATGATTACTTTGGAATGTGAGTCCAATTATTTCTGAAGGTCAGGAAGTGGAGATTTCTATTCTGGGACAGAGCAATTAAGGGAGACTGAAACAGCAATTAAGGGAGACTGATACTGCAACTGAGGGAAACTGAGACAGTAACTGAGGGAAACTGAGACAACAATTGAGGGAAACTGAGACAGCAACTGAGGGAAACTGAGACAG
>JAJPUD010000961.1:88832-145349 GCA_023553655.1 Myrmecobius fasciatus
TGAGGGAAACTGAGACAGTAACTGAGGGAGACTGAGAGAGTAACTGAGAAAGACTGAGAACAGTAACTGAGGGAAACTGAGACAGTAACTGAGGGAAACTGAGACAGGCACAACAAAGTGAGATAATTATATGTGAAGCTCACTGTAAACTTTAAGGTACTATGTAAATATTAGCTGTAATAACAATAAATTTTGAATTGAATTAGAACAACTCAATTAATGAAGTCAGCTAAGTGGGTAGAGCACCAGTCCTGGAGTCAGAAAGACCTGAGTTCAGATTTAGCCTCAGATTGGACAAGTCACTTATCCCTGACTGCATGAAAGAAAAGAAAACAATCAGTTAATAATCAAAGTTAGAGCTAAAATAATTTATTTTCTGGCAAGTTTTAAAGTCTTTTTAATAATCACTATGGCTAGATTATATTAAGAGTATAAATGTAGGGGCAGCTAGGTGGAGCAGTGGACAGAGCTCCAGCCCTGAAGTCAGGAGGACCTGGGTTCAAATCTGGTCTCAGACACCTAACATTCCCTAGGTGTGTGACCCTGGGCAAGTCACTTAACCTCAATTGCCTCAGCAAAAAGCAAAAAAAAAAAAAGGGGGTATAAATGTACTTAATACAAGCAAGCCATTTTTACATTACCTGGTAAATAAGCTCCTAAAAGACAATTTGGTGTAGAGGAAAATGCACTGGCTTATGTACTTGACCTCTTGAACACTGGCCACATCCTCAGACTTCACTTTGACCACATCTTAAACCATGTACAAATCATATTAAGCATTAGAAGTCAGTCCAGTCAGCTTCTCATGATGAAATTCTGAAAGCACAAAAGATATATCTCCAGTGAAGTAGAAAAGGAAAGATCATCTAAATACATCATTGTAGTTGCACATGGAATTCAACAGCCAAATGAGATTTTTAAAGACATGCTCAAAGATAGAAACAAGGGACAGGTGACAGGGTGAGAAAAGAAATGTGGGACAGTTCTATAAGGGTAGCCAGAAGATTCAAACTGAGCTGAGGCTGATGAGCAAAGCAGAGAATAGCAACATGACCTGGGGGGAAACCGGAAGATTTAAAGAAAGGATAAATTCAATGTGCAAGTCAGTTCCACAAGCATCTATTGTGCCTCCTACCTACTGTGTTAAACACAGGGCATACAAAGAAAAGCAAAAACTAATTGTTGCTCTCCAGGTCACAGTCCAATGGGGGAAACAGCAAGAGGTGACAATAATGTAAAAAGGAGACAAAGCAGAAGAGCTCAGTTTTTATTTTGCTTATGTTTTTTTCAGCCAAAGGGAATCATCTTTGAATTGCCAAGGACAGAGCAGGTATGGCTGAAAAGAAGTTGATTGCCAAGGAGAGAGGGCTAGAGCTGCCCTGAATGGGCACCAGGCAATCAACTGATCAGCACATTTATTAAGGATAATGTGCTAAGCCCTGGGGATACAAAGGGAGAAGCAAAAACAGTCCCTGAGCTTATCTTCTAAAAGAGGAGGACAACATGTAACTATGGTGTATAAAAGTATTGCTAGAGTGGGGACAGGTCTTCATCATCCTTTCTTCCCTATCCCTTTTTGTCTCTGGAGCCCCAGAGCTTTCATCAGCCTCTTACAGTAATTAAGTAATTTTTAGCCCAGGGGAAATGTAATGGCCTTTCTGGCCCACTTTGTTCCTACCTTTTATTCTTTTTTTAAAAAAAAATTAAAGCTTTTTATTTGTATAACATATGTATGGGTAGTTCCCCAGCATTGATCTTTACAAGGCTCTGCATTACAACTTTTACCCCCAGTCCCCTCCCCTCCCCTAAATGGCAGGAAGTCCACTACATGTCAATAATATTGAAATACTTGACAAGTTGTGCAAGAAAAATCCTATCTACAAGAAAAAAAAAAGAAAATCAGAGAAAGGCAGCACAATGCAAGCAAACATCAATAGAGATCATGAAAATGTTACGTTGTGGTCCATATTTCATATCCCTCTCTCTGGGTGTATATGGTTTTCTTCAATGAACAATTGGAACTGGTTTGAGACAATTCTTTGTTGCAGAGAGCCATGTCCATCAGAATTGATCATCATGTAGTATTGTTGTTGCTGTGTATAATGATCTCCTGGTTCTCCTCATTTCACTCAGCATCAGTTCATGCAAGTCTCTCCAGGCCTCTCTGAAATCGTCCTGCTGGTCGTTTCTTACAGAACAATAATATTCCATAACATTCATATACCATAATTTATTCAGCCATTCTCTAATTGATGGGCATCCCTTCAGTTTCCAGTTTCTAGCCAATACAAAAAGGGCTGCCACAAACATTCTTGCACATGTGGGTCCCTTTCCCTCCTCTAAGATTTCTTTGGGATATAAGCCCAATAGAAACACTGCTGGGTCAAAGGGTATGCACAGTTTGATAACTTTTTGAGCATAGTTCCAAATTGCTCTCCAGAATGGTTTGGATCCGTTCACAGTTTCACCAACAATGTATTAGTGTCCCAGTTTTCCCACATCCCCTCCAACATTCATCGTTATCTTTTCCTGTCATTTTAGCCAATCTGACAGGTGTATAGTGGTACCTCAGAGTTGTCTTAATTTGCATTTCTCTGGTCAATAGTGATTTGGAGCAACTTTTCATATGACTAGAGATAGTTTTAATTTCATCATCTGAAAATTGTCTGTTCATATCCCTTGACCACTTATCTATTGAAGAGTGGCTTGAATTCTTACACATATGAAACAATTCTCTATATATTTTAGAAATGAGGCCTTTATCAGAACCATTAAATGTAAAGATGATTTCCCAATTTGATGCTTCCCTCCAAATCTTGTAT
Source organism: Myrmecobius fasciatus (assembly GCA_023553655.1). Lineage (NCBI taxonomy): Eukaryota > Metazoa > Chordata > Mammalia > Dasyuromorphia > Myrmecobiidae > Myrmecobius > Myrmecobius fasciatus. Next base: position 91,655 of record JAJPUD010000961.1, read on the forward strand.
GCATTAGTTTTATTTGTACAGAAACTTTTTAACTTAATATAATCAAAATTATCCATCTGGTATTCAATTAGGAGTTCCAGATCTTCTTTGGACATAAATTTATTCCATCTCCACAGGTCTGAGAGGTAAACTATATTATGTTCCTCTAATTTGCTTACAAAATCACTCTATATCTAGATCTTGAACCCATGTAGATCTTATCTTGGTATGTGGTGTTAGGTATGGGTCAAGCCCTAATTTCTTCCACACTAGTTTCCAATTTTCCCAGTTTTTGTCAAATAGTGAGTACTTATCCCAAAAGCTGGGGTCTTTGGGTTTATCAAACACTAAATTGTTAAGGTTATTGCCTAGATTGTCCTGATAACCTATCCTGTGCCACTGATCGACTACTCTATTTCTTAGCCAGTACCAAATGGTTTTGATGACCGCTGCTTTATAATATAATTTTAGATCTGGTACAGCAAGGCCACCTTCATCTGCCTTTTTTTTTCATTAATCCCCTTGAAATCCTTGACCTTTTGTTCTTCCAAATGAACTTTGCTACTATTTTTTCTAGATCTGTAAAATAATTTCTTGGGAGTTAGATTGGTATGGCATTAAATAAGTAGATTAGTTTGGGTAGTATTGTCATTTTTATTATGTTCGCTCTGCCTACCCATGAGCACTTAATGTTTTTCCAATTGATTAGGTCTGATTTTATTTGTGTGGAAAGTGTTTTGCAGTTTAGTTCGTATAGTTTCTGACTTTTCCTTGGCAGATAGATTCCCAAATATTTTATCCTATCATCTGTTATTTGGAATGGAATTTCTTTTTGTATCTCTTGCTGCTGAACTTTGTTGGTAATATATAAAAATGCTGATGATTTATGTGGATTAATTTTGAATCCTGCAACTTTGCTAAAGTTGTGAATTGTTTCTAGTAGTTTTTTAGTTGAGTCTCTAGGGTTCTCTAAGTATACCATCATGTCATCTGCAAAGAGTGATAATTTGGTTTCTTCATTACCTACTCTGATTCCTTTAATCTCTTTTTCTTCTCTTATTGCTAAAGCTAACATTTCTAATACAATATTAAATAGTAATGGTGACAGTGGGCAGCCTTGTTTTACTCCTGATCTTATTGGGAATGGTTTTAGTTTGTGTCCATTACATATGATGCTTGCTGATGGTTTTAAATAGATGCTACTGATCATTTTAAGGAAAAGCCCATTTATTCCTATACTCTCTAGTATTTTTAATAGGAAAGGGTGTTGGATTTTATCAAATGCTTTTTCTGCATCTATTGAGATAATCATATGGTTTTTGTTAGTTTGTTTATTAATATAATTAATTATGCTGATAGTTTTCCTAATATTGAACCAGCCCTGCATCCCTGGTATAAATCCTACTTGGTCATAGTGTACTATCCTGGGGATGACTTTCTGTAATCTCATTTGCTAATATCTTATTTAAAATTTTTGCATCAATATTCATTAGGGAAATTGGTCTATAGTTTTCTTTCTCTGTTTTCACCCTACCTGGTTTAGCTATCAGCACCCTATCAGTCTCATAGAAAGAATTTGGCAGTATACCTTCTGTCCCTATTTTCTCAAATAGTTTGTATAGTATTGGAATTAATTGTTCTTTGAATATTTCGTAGAATTCACAAGTAAATCCGTCTGGCCCTGGGGATTTTTTTTTAGGTAGTTGGTTAATAGCTTGTTCTATTTCTTTTTCTAATATGGAGCTATTTAAATAATTTATATCCTCTTCTGTTAACCTGGACAATCTATATTTTTGTAGATATTCCTCCATTTCATTTAGATTATCAAACTTACTGGCATAAAGTTGGGCAAAGTAACTCCTAATTATTGCTCTAATTTCCTCTTCATTGGAGGAAAGTTCTCCCTTATCATTCTTGAGACTAACAATTTGATTTTCCTCTTTCCTTTTTCTTATCAAGTTAACTAAAGGCTTATCTATTTTGTTGGTTTTTTCGTAGAACCAACTCTTAGTCTACCTTTGATTCTTTAAGGAATTTATATTAAACCAAAAGAAGCACAACCACAATTGTTCAGATAGAAGATTTATTTAGTGTTCACCACTGCCAGCCTGTGTTAAGTGCTGGGAATACAAGTATAGGGAGATTAGATGTTCCCTCCTCTCAAGAAGCTTACATTATAATAGGGAAAGGTCAAACATAAAAGGGTGGTAGGAAGGGCTAGTTGGTGAGGAGATAGAGCAATACAAAAACTGAGAGAGGCTAGGAGTGAAATGAACAATTCTGAGCTCCCAACAGGATAGAGATCTGGGCCAGGGACTCACTATTTAAGAGGGCAAACTCAGGTGAGGGAACATCTCCAGGCAAACTAGTTTGCTGCTGAGGAGGTGGTGAGCATCCAGTTAAGATAATTCCTAACATTTTGAGCAGAGGTTTAGCTCTGTCCCTTAATTTACATTTATATTTATCTTTAGTTAACTCCTGGCCTCTTTGTGGTTCAGTTTCCTGGCATGGCACTGGTATGCTGTCTGAGTTTCACAGGCCTACAATAATAATGTCAACAGAATAGCTCTGTAGACTTTGTTTGGTAGGTAGCCTAGCATCTTTTCTTTCCTGCACTTACCAGAAAAACCCAGCTAGAAGAGAAAGAGAAATTCCATTTAAAATAACTGCACATAATACAGAATATTTGGCAGTCTGCTCCAAGATAAACCTGGCAAGACAAATTCAGACACTCAATCACAAAACACTGTTCACACAAATCAAGTCAGATACAGAGAAATAATTGCTCATGGGTAGGCTGAAATAATGTAATAAAAATGACAATTTTGCCTAAATTTACTTATTTAATGCCATATCAAATAACCAAAGAATTATTTTATAGAAAAATAATAACAAAATTTATCTGGAGCAACAAAAAAAAAATATCAAGGGAATCAATTTTTTAAAATGTGAAGGAAGGTAGCCTAGTAGTACCAGATTTCAAACTATATTGTAAAGTGATAATCATCAAAACAATCTGTTACTACAGGATGATGGATCAGTGGAATAGATTAGATACATAATACACAATAGTAGATGATCATAGTAATCTAGTATTTGATAAATCCAAAGAGCCAAGCTTTGGGGGTAAAAATTCAATGTTTGAAAAATTTCTGGGAAAACTAGAAGGCAGTTTGGCAGAAACTAGGGGAGCATGGGAAATTTTACCTATCATATCTATGGATAAGGAAAGAGTTTATGATCAAACAAAAAACCGAGGACCATAGGAAAAATAGTGGATGAATTTTAATAAAATGAAATTTAAAAGGTTTTGCACAATCAAAACCAATGTAGCTAAAATTAGAAGGAAAGCAAGAAAGTGTGTGTGTGGGGAAATTTATAAGTTTCTCTGATAAAGATGCCATTTCTCAAATATATAGAAAATTGAGTCAAATTCATAAAAAGAAGAGCTTATTCTCCAATTAGTAAATGATCAAAAGATATGAACTGCTGGAAGCTTTCACATGAAGAAATCAAAGCAATCTATAGTCATGTGAAAAAATTCACTAAGTTACTATTGATTAGAGAAATGCAGTTTAAAACAATTCTGAAGTGCCACCTTACACCCTATGATATTGTCTTACATGAAAGAAAAGAAAAATGACAAAATGCTGTAGGGAATGTGGAAAAAATAGGATATACTAATGCATTGTTAGTGGAGTTGTGAACTAGTCCAACCATTCTAGAGAACAAATTTGGAACTATACCCAAAGGACTAGGAAATTGTGCATATCCTTTGACCTCACAATAATACTAAGTTTGTAACCCAAAGTGATCAAAGAGAAAGGAAGAGGAGGATTTACAGCTCTTTTTGTGGTGACTAAGAATTGGAAACTGAAAAGATGCCCATCAATTGAGGGACAGCTGCACAAATTGTGCTATATGATTGTTATGGAATATTATTTTGCTTTAGAAGATTATGAGGTGGTGGTTTCAAAAAAAAAACCAAAAACTTGGGAAGACCTATATGAATTGATGCAAAGTTAAGTGAACAGGACCAGAAGAACGTTATACACAGTATCAGCAATATTGTAAAGATGATTAGCTGTGAAAGACTTAGCTACTCTCATAAACACAATGATCCAAGACAATTCCAAAGGAATCATGATGAAAAACACAGAAAAACCCAAGAGAGAACTGATGCATTCAGTAGTCAGGTGTGAAATCAAAAGGGATTGGACCAGGGTGTTGGGCAGAGAAAGGATGGAGTATAAGAGATGTCATGAAAGTAAATTGGGTACCTTGACAATAGATTGGATATGCATAATGCCCTTAAAGCTTTAAACCTATGATTCTTCTGGTTTTAAAATGTGAGCACATTAAAAATGTATAAGCATTATTGTTTGTCTTTTAACAAACTTCATTAGGACTGTGAAAAGATAGAAAAACAAGTTAATCCCTTTGAGAAATGCTGTTTTCTTTCTCTAAATTAATTGTCAGAAACTACACACTGCTACTCTTAATTATTCCTTGCAAATTTCTCTGGGACTTTTGGTGTTCAAGTTATGTGATAGGCCTAGAAGCTGCAGCACTTTAGCCAGTATAAATGGTGGTTATCAACCATTTCCATCCCTTCGGAATTAGGCAAAATAGGGCTCCAGGGAGAGGCTAATTTGCATTATTTCTGTTGCAAGAGTTAGGCATTCAGTGAAGTTGACTGATTTTTTTTTTTTTTTCAAACAAATCAGTAGGTGAGTGTATAATCCTTTCTGTGAGTTGAAACTGTGCAGGAGGCTCTGGATTTTTTTTTTTTTTAAATAACCAAACCTTTCCACTGAAAGTATTTGCATGTTTTGGGGGTTGGAAGGGAAGGAAAGAGAGATATTCTGTGCACCTGGGGAAACAGCTGCTGCATTTTACCCTAGACAGGGTGGATGATGTGCCTCTCCCATGTGTTTATACGTGAGTATCTATCATTTCTTATTGTTTGTGAAAGTATACTGATTGTTATCAGTCTTGGAAAAACAAGTGTGTAGGTAATCTCATTTCAAAAAACCAGGAATTTTCAATTTACCTTTGGAATCCTAATTTCATTGTAATGACTGGGACACATTCAGATATGAACTTTATTGATACAGGAATATTTATGTTTGGAATAGCCACTGAGCAACTTAAGTGTAATACAAATGTTTCATCATTTAATTTTATTAGTTTAAATGGTTTTAAAATAATATTACATTAAGCAATGGAGGCCTAAAATGGTAAAGGGAATGAGATTTACATTTCATAAAAGAGGCTTTGTGGCAAATTGAAAAGAAGAATGGACTTGTATTATTTGATCAATAAGGTACTTTCCAGTGCCAATGACCTACAAAGATCCTTTCCAGCTCCTATATTCTCAGTTCTATGGGCTCCTCTTATTCTGACTTTCTGTGTTCTAAAATACTTTCCAGTTTGTGTGTGTGTGTGTGTGTGTTTTAACAGAAACTCAAATAAAACTTCCTGAGAACACATGAGTTGAGGAGTGGTCTTGGGAGGGGACAATAAGGGGAACAAACTTGTTTGATGAAACTTTTCAGAAGCAAAACAACCGCTCACTTGAAACACAGAGATTTATCATCCAAATCTGAGCAGATTGCCAAGGCTATAAATAGTTTGAGCTGCAAGTAAACAGTTTCTTCCCTCTTTGCTGTTGCCTGCCCATTGTTCAGGAGCCTGAATAACCAAGCCAAGGAAGCAGCATTTTAACCCAAACTTGGGCTCTCTTCTATCTGTAGAAAGCTCTTTCCCTGGATGGGAAGAATGTCAAGGATTTGACAAAGTTGTAATGCGGCATTTGTGACCTGGAATGAAATTTGTCTTCTTTGCCCAGCTTTTTCTTCCTTCTTTTACACCATTGCCAACTATTGCCTGTTACAGAACCCTTTAGATCACAAATTTTATAGATACTATAAAAAGACAGGAACACATGGCTAATTACTGAGAGGCATATTCCATTGCCACATACTCCCTCTTTTCAAGGCCAACATGCACATGGCCGCTTCCTGAGTAGGGAGTCATTTGTTTTCAGAGCTGCCCTTAGTGGATCAGTGAGCATACTCCAACCTAACTAGCTAAATTTTCTGCAAATTGTAGACATTTCAAAAGCCTCTTGAATAAGCCAAGCAAAATGTTGTCCTGAGAACAGTTTTGGACATTCCAAAGTTTATTTTTAAATTTTTCCTTTTGGAAAAAATCAGACCCTCCTACATATTTTTCCACTTCTGTTGCATTCATTTGCAAGAGTCCATTATATTGAGCCAGTCATAAGTAGGTTATGAAGAGGCAGTGGTATAGTGGAGAGAGTGCTGAATTTTTACTAGAGGACCTGGTTCGAATCTTCATTCTGCTCCTTATTGCTTATGTGTCCTTGGACAAATGACTATTTCTCTAGGTCCCTGTTTCTCTTATTTAAGAAGATGGGATTGGACTAGATGATCTCTAAGATCTTTTCCATATTTGTATCATCCCTGTGAATAGTTGATACACAATAAATATTTGGGGAATTGAGTTTAATTGAATTGAATTTCTGTGACTGTGGAACACTTCTCTTCTAGGGAAGGAACATGTTTTCTGTACATGCAGCCCAAGTTTGGTCTAAAATGTTGTTTATTTCGCCCTGTCAGGAAACTGACTGGTTCAAGAAAGGTAGCAAGAGAAACCCAACCCATCCATTCCTTGGGTGTTTCTCCTTTAGGCTCTCCTTTATTACACCTGTCCACACCTAAATGTCCTCAGTCCATCATTACTCTCTATTGGTGATGTCCATGTGGAGTTAGTTATAGTTTGGGGGGTTAGGGAGAAGGCATGGCTAGGAGCAGAGAGAGTAATGAGCCTCTTGAGATTAGAAAGATAGATGAGAATAAACCAAAGCCTCAATAAGTATTTCACAATTGATCATTTCACATTCTTACTGTTATTGTGTACAATGTATTTCTGGTTCTGCTTGTTTCTCTGAGCATCAGTTCATGTAAATCTTTCCAGGCCTTTCTAAAATCAGCTTGTTCATAATTTTTATGGAATATTAATATACCATAACTTATTCAGCCAATCCCCAATTGATAGGTATCTACTCATTTTCTAATTCTTTGTTACCACAAAAAAACTGCCACAAACATTTTTTGCAAATGTGGGTCCTTTTCCCTCTTTTATGTTTCCTTGGAATACAGATCCAGTAGTGGTACTGCTGAATAGTTCCAAATTGCCCTCCAGAATGATTGGGTCATTTTACAACTCCACCAATAATGCATTGGTGTCTCAGTTTTCCTACATTCCTTCCAACATTTATCATTATCTTTTCCTGTCATCTTAGCCAATCTGAGAGGTGTGAACTGGTATCTCAGAGTTCTTTTAATTTGCATTTTTCTAATCAATAGTGATTGAGAACATTTTCTCATATGATTGTAGATGGCTTTAATTTCATCATTTGAAAATTGCTCGTATCCTTTGACCATTTATCAGTTGGGAAATGACTTGTATTATTATAAATTTCTTTATATATTTTATATATAGTTCTTTATATAGTTTAGAAATTAGACCTTTGTCAGAAACACTGGCTGTAAAAATTTTTTTCTCAGCTTTGTGCTTCCCTTTTAATTTTGTTTGTGTTGGTCTTGTTTGTGCAAAAAAAAATTAATTTAATTTAATCAAAGTTGTCTATTTTGCATTTCGTTATGTTCTCTAGTTCTTCTTTGGTCATAAATTCCTTCCTTCTCCATAGGTAAACTATCCCTTGCTTCCCAAATTTGCTTTTGGTAATCCTGTCTTAATTCTTAATGTTGATGAGCCTCTGATTCTCTTTTACCCTTTATACAGTGAATGCTAGGCCTCAGATTTCTTCATCATAAAATATAAATAGATAATAGTTATTGTGATGCATTTGAAAGAACACTGAATTCGAAATCAAAGGACCTGAGTTTTAAATCCTTGATCTGACTGCTTATTATCTCTGTGACCTTAGGCAAAAAAGTCCATTAATATGTCCAGGCCACACTTCACACATTTGTAAAAAGAAGACCAGATCTCTTCCAAGTTGAGCTCTTAGAATCCCATAAATAAAGCATTATTAAGGCTATAAAAGTTTTCATGTATATTAACTCATTTGACCCTTAAACTATTTAGAAGTTTTTAAATAGGTAAAAATCTTTGTTTCAAATTTCTCTGATAAGGGTTTAATATAAAATATACAGAAACAATTAATAAGTATATATATATATATACATGTACATGTATGTACATATATATGTATATGTTTATGGTTAACAGTAGTTTTCCCAATAGATGGTCAAATGATATGAAGAAACAGTTTTCAAAAGAATTAAAAAATTAAAACTATATTCACAACCACATGAAAAAGTGTTCCTGGCCTCAGACACTTGATACTTACTAGCTGGGTGACCCTAAGCAAGTCACTTAACTCTGATTGCCTTGCAAAAAAACCCAAAAAACAAAACAGTAACAGCAAGATTATTTGATAATCAACTATGATAGACTTAGCTTTTCTTCTGCAATGCTGTGATCCAAAGCAATTCCAAAAGACTTGAGATGGAAAATGCCTTCAGTATCAGAAAGAGAACTATGGAGACTCAATGTAGGTCAAGGCATAATATTTTCACTTTTTTTTATTCTCATGGTTTTTTCTCTTTTGGTCTGATTTTTCTTGTGCAACATGACAAATATAAAATATATATAAAAGGATTATGCATATAAAACCTGTATCAGATTGCTTGCTGTCTTGGAGAGAGGGAAGTAAAGGAGGGAGGGAGAAAAAATTTGGAACACAAAATCTTATAAAAATGAATGTTGATGGCTCTCTTCAACAATGAAATGTTTCAAACCACCTCTAATTGTTCACTGAAGAAAGCCATATACACCCAGAGAGAGGGATGTGAAATGTGGACCACAACATAACATTCTCATACTCCTTGATTGATGTTTGCTTACATTGTGTTTCCTTTATCTGATATATCGTTTGTGTAGACAAGATTTTTCTTGCACAACAATGACAAGTTTGGAAATATGTATACATATATTCGATTTGCCAATATTTTAACATAATTAACATGTAGTGGATATCCTGCCATCTAGGGGAAGGGTGGGGAGTTGGGGGAAAAATTTGTAACGGAAAGCTATGTAAGGGTTATTGTTGAAGAATTACCCACACATATGTTATGCAAATAAAATAAAAAAAAATAAAATTTAAAAAAAAATAATAATTCAACATGAAAAAAAATGAATGTTGAAAACTATCTTCACATGTGTATTTGGAAAAATAAAATACTATTGAGGGGAAAAAAGTGTTCAAAATCACTAAAAATAAGAGAAGTTCACATCAAAATATCCTGAGTTTTTATCTGCCAATTAACAAAAATCACCCCAAAATGGCAATAGTCAATGTTGGAGGGATTGCAGAAAGTCACTTCCTTTAAGACCAAGTCAATTTAATGGTGATATTAGGATTTTCTTTCTATAAATTAGTTGATATATGAAGAACAGTTTTCTCTTTAGGGGTAGTTTTATAAACTAAGGGTTACAAAAGAAGGGTTACAAATGATGGCTTTGTTATTGCTATTCAACTTTGGTTAAGTGTTGGTGTATGGGGGCAGCTAGGTGTCGCAGTGGATAGAGCACCAGCCCTGAAGTCAGTAGGATCTGAGTTCAATTCTGGTCTCAGACACTTAATACTTACTTCCTAGCTGTGTGACTCTGGGCAAGTGACTTAACCCCAAGCCTCAGCCAAAAAAAAAAAAAAAGTGTTGGTGTATGATTCAGAACAAAGAGAATAATTCTGTCAACTGACCTGTCTGGAAACTTTTTATTTCCTGAAGCCCATTCAAGCTGTTGGAATGAAGACATACTTTACTAATTACAGAATGAGTGCAAGCCCCTTATGTTAAATGTGCTTAGGAGAATACTTCCTTTGATATTTAGGAGAATTTTGCTCTGTTACTAATAATAATATATTTAGTGCCTTTTTCCAGGGACATCAGAACTTTTGACTTCATGGATATTATTCATTCTTATAGCATCTTTAAGACATAGGAAGGCAATTCTGGTGTTATTTTAGGCATGGCAAAACTGGTTCAGAAAGGGAGTTGAATCATAAGAGTTCTGCATTTTGCTAGAGCTGAAAGTTCCCCTTTATAACAGAATATAGAATATAATCCAATCCCTTCACTTTAGGTATTTGAAAACTGTGCCCCAAGAAAGAAAGATGACTCACCCACAATCAGCTAGTAAATGAGTGTGTTAAGTGGGACAAAGTCCAGTCAGCCCAGTGTTCTGTGGCCATCAGAGGCCCTGCAAGATGCATTGTGAAAAAGGAAAGACCCCCTTTCTGATGTGAATTTGGACAGTAGCTGTCACCCATAAATGTCCAAACCATTTTGGCATCCATTTATGTTTTCATTTCTAGAATCGTCTTCAGCCTATATCATGTTTTGTAGGAGGCCTTATGGTTAGGGTTAAAGAACATTGGTCTAGGAGTCATTTGTTTCAAAACTCTGCTGTATGACCCTTGGGGCCAGAGCTTCCTGAGTCTCAATTCCCTCATTTGTAAAGTGAGGCTAACGGTTGCAGCACCTCCTCTATATCACTGTCAGGAAAGCTGGAATGAAACCTGAGCTGCTGGCCTTAAGCACCCAGTACAATGCTAGGCCTAGAGGATGGGCTTACTGCATATTTGCTCATGAACTTCTGTGGGAAACCAAACAACTTCATCAACTTGACAGGAAGAAGGCAGTGGGGAAAACACCCTGGTCCAAAGAAAATCATTGAAATATGCTATAAAGCAAACATTATAAATTAGTCATCGAGCAGTAAGAAACAAAGGGTAAGGATGCCTGATCCCAGGGCTAGTGAAGTGAACATAAGAAACCTTTTGTCACCGAGAGCAGTGCTGAAAATGGAAGGAAGGATGTCAAACATATGTGGCCAGCCTGGGATGAAGTTCATTGTCCTGAGGAAGCGGTTCTCTGCTGTGGGCTTGGAAGTGGAAGCTAGGCAAATGACTGGTTGACATCATCAGGCTGAGCAATGCATTACAGCAAATGGGGACTTGCTTGGCAAGCTATGTGGGAAACTCCCACTAAAGCCTCGAAGCACATTTCATTTAGGAGATAGAGAGGAACAGCTCTCCTCACAGCTCCCGCCACTGCAGCCAAGCCAAGCCATCCTTTCTCTTTTGCTGACAGCCAGGGGGTGACCAGGATTCCTTGCTTTACATGCCTAGTTCTCAAGTGGAAATTCCCAGGGTCCAGAGAGTTTCTGTAAGTAGAATCTCAAATCCTTCCAGGGAAAAGCAGAGGCCAAGGACAGAGATGAGCTTTCTAGAAAGAGACATAGATGGCACATTGGTAACTGAACACCTGGCTTACACATGTGATATATATAGAAATATATGTTTGCCCTGAAAATGATGGCTTTATTTGAAACTTCTTAAGACACTCGTGTTATACAGATATGTTCCTGTTGGGTTTTGTCTAGAAAAAGTGAATATTTAATTTGGGATTAAGAATATCAATAAGTTTTATAAAGTTATATGATCATGTTTTAACTATAGGGCCTTGGTGTAGTAGAAAGAATATTGGTCTGAGATATAAGGGATCTTGATTCTTAATTCTGGCTCTGCCACCAACTAGATTGATAGATTGGGTGACATTAAAAAAGCCACTTTAACTTTTTGGGACTCTGTTTCTTCAATTGAGAGAATGCAGATAGATGTAGTTTTTCAAAGCTGTAATCAGTGTGTTAAGACTCCTCCCAGCTCTGATGGTCTATGTTCTGAGGATCCTTCCAGTGTCAACATTTTTCTCTTCTAAGGTTTTTTCTTTATCAGACAATTTATAGTTCTGAGAACAAATGTTGAAATAGATGGCATTTTAAATGCTATGGCATTTTAAAGCCCGAAACACAGTCAGTTCTCATTTACTTTTGCCACATGGTGTTTTCTTTGTTTTTGTAAGTTCTTGGGTGGTTACTTGCTTTCAGGTGCATAAATATAAGGAACCACATTGGTACTAAAAGGGAGGCATGAAATTATTGTTGCTATAAAATATGGGCACAATCACAGTGGTTTGAAGATACTGTGAGGGTTGAGTCTCCCATTCACCATCCCTGAAAAGTAGTTTAAATGTATTTCAAAAGTTTTACCGTTGAAACTATAAGCCAAGATTCACACAAACTCAGGTCAGAACTTGAAAGAAATCTGGCCGTAGGGAAGAAAATATTTCTAGTCCCTGAGGGGAGTCTACACACAGATGCTGGGAACAAGTTTCTAGTAGTTTTTCATGTTTCATAGAGGCATGTGAGGGAGAAAACAAGCATCAAATAAGATTTTAGGATTTTTAAGTTGGGAGGGACTTTAGAATTTACCCAATCCAACCTCCTCAATTTGTAGTCAAGGAAATAGAGTCCTAGAGGAGTAAGTGATTGCCCACATTCCTTTTGCTAGCAAATAGCTGAATCAGAATTCAAACCTAAGGCCTTCAATTCTATGCCCAGTGAATTTTCCATTATATTTTCATTCTGTCAAAAGAAGAACTAGACCAGAGGATCTCCAAGTCCCTTCTAGCTCTAATAGTCTGTGTTCTGAGTTCTAATCTCTCTAAGTTCTAGGACTATCAGGGAAATTACTAGTCTGAAAAAAATGACCATTCCTCTTTTCTGTGGATCATTTATATTTTTCTGCATGGAGTTAAATTGAGTAGTGCTGGACTTGAGGAAAGGCACAAACCCAAGGCTTAAATCACTGGAAATTTGGGGGATTCACAGCATTTTGGATCCTTATAAAGACTGGGGTATATTTTGCTTACTGATTGGGGGGAAATTGTCTTTATTTCACTAGTAAATGATTAAACCTTATAATTCTTAATTATTATTGCTGCTCTGAATGAAAAATAAATTGCTACTAATTAAGAAATATTGAAATACTAGCCAGAATATATATATAATTGTATCTGATAAAATAGCATTAATAGTAGCTCACTTTTTTAGTTCTTTATGATTGACAAAGTAGTTTTTCATAACTCAGTGAAACAGATAACATAAATATTAGTCTCTCCATTCCAGCACTCTGTTTCAGTACATTCCACTTGCATTAGGCTTTTCACTTTAAATCATTCCCCATCACCCCCCCCCAATTCATCAAGTTTGTCACCATCACAGGCTTTTTAGGCATTAGTGCAGGAACATTTAACAGGCTTGTAGCATATGTGTAACTCCAAAAAGACTCCCAGTCTTCAGCAATCAGCTGTACCACTGTAAGCAGAGGTCAACTTCAGGAGTGTTTATTCTTAGTGAACTAAAGTCATCTCTTAAATCAATAATCTCACTACTGACCTGTGATGGATGAGGCTTAGAAATGCTACTGAGCTCCCATTACAAGTAGGATTTAGAGACTGCTGGTAGTATGGTAATTGAAGGCTGAAGTCAGTTGTAAAACTGGACCCAAAGCAAAAGTAGATCGCTCCCTCAAAGGCAAGAGAAACTTTACTGGAATTATTTAAAGAAGCAGCTAGCAGGTGTTATTTCCTGCACACTTTGAAGAAATCAGTTCATTGACCCTTAAACTCTGCTGTTTGTGTCTGAATGAGAGGTCAGAAGTAATGCCAAGCTGAAAACTGATCTGGACAGTCTAGGACTGAACTTGCAAAGAATGATGGAATCTGAGTGTGGATTTGAGATTACTGTTCTGCAGACCTTTTAGAAAAGCCTTGGGAAAGCTTTTGAACATTGTTTTATCTAAGGAGAAAAATAGTGTTTTGGTCATTACCTTCAGTAGTTACTTAAGGAGGTAATAGTACTAAAGGTTAGAAAGCCTCTGATTCTGTAATGGAGGGGGCAGTATTGGCCTATAATCAGAAAGCAGATTCCTCTTGCCCAGCAGAGTCTTGTTCATTTTTCTGAGAAATCATTGACCTCATTCTTCCTTCCTTACAGAGTTGATTGAGGAAAGCATTTTGTAAACCTTAATATACCATAGAAATATGAGTTTATTAGTTATTATTGGTCTTCAATTTTTAATTATAGTAAAGTTTTAGGAGCATCCTGGAGTAGTGGATAGAGAACTAGATTTAGAGTCAGGAAGACCTACGTTCAAATCCACCTCAGAAACTTATTAGCTGTGAGATACAGGTCAAGTCACATAACTTGTGCCCCCGTTTCCTCATATATAAAATGAGAATACATGTATTTATCTCAGCCTTGAAGATCCCTTCCAGCTATAAATCTATGATCCTGCGAACCTGGGAGTTATATATAACCTAGCCAAGAACCCCAGCTTTTGGGTTTGTGTGAATTGGATTTAGTCTTAAGGGGTAGCTTCCCCAAATTACTCTCCTTTTTTCCATGCTGTTACTACCTAGAGTTTCCTATGGGAATTCTCCCAACTACAGATTGTGTAGTTTATGCACAGCTCTAAGTAAAAAAGTACCAAGATCCCATTTAAGCACTCAAGGTAACAAGGCCTTGTTGGGTATAATCTTTATTCCACCCTAAAGGGAATATTAAAAAACATGAATATTCATAGTATACCATAAATAGTAGGTAGCATTATCTTTCTTTCTCCAATGAGTTTTGCTCCTGCCCCTTCCCACAGAGTATATATAATCCTCTAAATCAAAGCTTTTTAAACTGTGGGTCCATAAAGTTACACACCTTATGATACTATGCTAAAGGTTTAGGAACCTTTGTACTTATTTGGGGTTGTTAGAGAAGCAGGCAGAAACAAGCACTTAACTAAAAACTTATCTAATATCAGACACAATGCTTTAATAATCCTTACTCTCAGAGAGCTTACGTGCTTTTACAGACCCCTCCTCCATATCCGTGAAATGTCCAAATAAGTCACAGTAATAGTGGAGGGCAAAGAACAGGCTTTTTATACTCCCATATTGTGGCTTAGACTGTTTGCTCCTTTAGTACTGGAGACCAAAATGTTTTCCTTAAGAGGCTGACTTTGCCAGGAAGTCTTCTCTCACTAGAAAGCTGGATTCGGGAACTCTAAAACTTGGGAGTTGCTAGAGAGACAAGACAGCTGGGCCAGAGGTAACAGGGACATCCTCCACCCTCTGTCCAGGTGGCTGAGATTCAGAAAATTGCACCACTTGGTCATGTGGCTCCCCCTTCATGGCTGCAGGCCTGCTGCCTCTCAGTTCATGGCACTGCCACTTAAAGGGGGGGGGGGAGAACTAGGATTTAAGATTTAAGAAGAGCTGCCCTAATGGACTGCCTGGATGAGAGCAAATGCTCTCCTTTCCTGTCCCCAGCCTCTGACTCAAGGCTTCAATTAGGAGTGGGACCCAGGGCTCTAATCTTAGCTGGGCTGCTCTCTGACCTGTCAGAGATTGTAAAGAGGATCCAACTCTGCCACTGACATCCCCTCATGTGTCAGAACAAAGAAGAGACCTCTGAGGTAATAAATTTATACCCCCTTCATGAGTAAAAGGTTCTAAAGACTCATTGCCCTTGAGAATACCTCTGATCAACCTCTTGTGTATGCAATAGCAGAAAAATAACATGATAAAAGCATAACAGGAACAAAGTGCCTTTTGAAATAAGGGAATGAAAAAAATTCTGAGATGGAGTATAATGATGAGGTGGGATGGGGTGGGGATGGGGGGCTGGGCAGCAGTATGGCTCAGGAAAGCTTTCATGAAGGAGCTGATGTCCGAGCTGGCTCTTAAAGATAGGTGTGATATTTTTAAAGCCAGAGCTTCCAAGAATATATAATAGCATGAGCAAGCAAAGCCTAGAATATGAGGAGAGGGATACTCTTGAAGAGCCAAGTTGGACTCTTAGAATACAGAGCCTAGAGTACTAAAGGAAAGGTTAGGGAGCAGCAAGTGATAGAGGGCCTGAATGTCCCCCATAAGGCACAAGCTAGTAGTAGTCACTGGGTATTCAAGGTTTACTAGGCAGTTTTTCTTTAGGGCAGCTCAGAAGGATTTCTAGCTAGGAGGGGAGGGGTCATGCTCTCGGATCCCAGTAACTCATTCACTCTTCCATCAGCAAAACTTATCACATCAGCATATCTGAGATTTAGTGAGGGGATTTAGATTCTGAATATTCTGCTTCTGAAATTTACTAACTATGTAGCCTTTGGGCAAGTCATAGTTCCTGGGCTTTCTTAATCTGTACAATGTAGGAATTCTTAACCTAGGGAATGTGAACTTAAATGTGTGTGTATATGTACATAAACTGTATTTTAGTGTAATTAGTTTCCTTTGTAATTCTATATATTTTATTTTATGCATTTAAAAAACATTGTTCTAAGAAAGACCTCATCAGACCTCAAAAAGGGTCCATGATACAGACAAGGTGAAGAACTCCTAGCACTAGGCCCTGTGACCATCTGATCATGGACTGTGAGGAAATAAAAGAAGTTTTCCTCACAAAAAGACCAGGGAGCCCAGTTCTAGAAATATCTGAAATTCAAGGCAATTTAGGTAAATGGAATGAAAACATGGTACAATACAATCACTAGATCTTTAATCTAACCATGACTTGAATTTCATCCTGGTTCAGGCTACGTGTTGGCAGTTGCTCAAACCTACTTGTATTTTGTTCCATTCGATACATGTTATAGTGGAAAACATACTGAACTTCAGTTCTTCCCCAGACCACACCACTTAACTGACTCTGTGAACCTGGACCCTTATCCCCAATTTGAGTCATAGCTTTCCTATCTATAACTACACTAGACAAGAAGACAAGCTCTAAATCTATATTCCTTTCTTGTAAATTTTGAATATATAAATTTAAAGTAGGTAAAAGAGCAGTCCAGAAGTGAAATAGAATATACATTTGACATTCAAGGCAACTCCACATATTTTCAGATTCTCCTGTAAAATGAAGGATTGGCCTAAATGACCTTTAAAGTATTTTCTCCCAATTCTCACATTAAGTTCTAAAGTCCCTCCCAGTTCTGATAAGTCCTAAAGTACTTCCTATCTAACCTTCAATGTTTTTTCTTTCTAGGAGGGGCCAAACCATCTCTTTGTTTGGTTTTGTTTTTCTTATTTTACTCCCTGAGATAAACTATATTGGGTCCATTTTTTCATTAAACAATGAATCATCCCATTTTACTGTTTCTGATCTTCTAACTACTAAGAAAGACTCACTTAATTTGAAGTCCAGAGTATCTTATTGAAGCATCAAGGGTCTTGGTCTCTGAAAGTCACTGTTACTGGGTTATAACTCTTAACATCAGAGCCTTACAATCATATGAGAAAATGTATTTAACTGTGTTTCAGGACAAGGACATAGATACCTCACTGCTTCTGAGAAATAATGAAAATAAATTCACAACATGAAAGAACTCTTCCCTTCTAAACGGGCTTTCACAAAGCACTAATTCAATGTTTGTGAATTGAGAGTACATAAATGTAAAAATAATTACATAATTCACTTTCCCTCTCAAATGATCTTCATATGACTCATTTTTAAAATGAAGAGGTTGTACCAGAAGATCTCTAGGGGCACCTTTTAGCTCTTTTATTATAGTATCTGTTCCAGTTCTGATGTTCTGTAATCTAGAGTCCCTTCCAATTCTGGCATTTCTGTGACTATAGCCCTTTGGCAAATCCTTGGGCATCCTTTTTTTTTTTTTTTTTTTTTTTTTTTTTTAAAGCAAAATTTTAAGAATTTAATAGAAAAATAAAGGGGTTAGACTCAACTGAAAAAATAAGCAAAGCTAACCCTCTCAATAGGATAAACTACTTAGGTAACACAACTTTCTGACCTCTATCTCAATCCTAGTTACACTAAAGGAGTATAGATACCTAAGGAAATGGTAAAGCAATCCTGCCTAAAATTATCAGATGTTCTTGAAGAACAAGCATCTTCAATGGAAGAATCTTAGAACTTGGGGGAAGCACTTATCAAAGCAGTTCAATGATTTGTTATTTGCCCCAGCTCCTCAGTTCCACATTCAAGATCTTCCATAATCTGACTCCAACCAGACTCTTAGTAGCTTAGTTTTCTGCTGCTCTCCTTCATGTATGTACTCTATACTACAGCCAATCCAGAGTATATATACTCTTTTCAACAAATGTTCCCCTATACCATCAAGATTTTCCACCTCCAGATTTTTGCTTTTACTGTTCTCTGTGACCAATATGCCTTTCCTCCTTCACAACTTGTTGACATTTTATCCATTCTTCAAAATGCACCATGCAGACTACATAGTATGTACTTATTTAATAAATGTTTATCTCATTTAACCTCTTTTCTCTGACCTTAACTTTTTTTTAACCTTTTGCTCCTCAGACTATCTATAGTCGTTAGTCAAGAGCTGAAAATCTGAAGACACGATGGGAAGAAAAGAGAACTAAACCAGGTAGGAGCTTTTATATACCTTCTAATCTCACAAGTGCTTTCTTAAGTATTTGTGTTTTTGTTGTAGGAAAAAGTGAATTGTTACGTTATTAAAAAAGATACTTTTTTACTTATCTTGGACAAAAGACAAATTTGACTCTAGAATTATTAATAATGTTTTGGAATTTAATAAAAAGTAAACTAATTTAGTTCATGACCAAACAAGAGATAGAATCATGCAAAGTAAAGTGGATACTTTTAATTATATTAAATTTAAAAGATTTTGTACAAACAGAACCAATGTAGCCAAAATTAGAAGAAAAGCAGGAAACTGGAAAAAAATTTATAGCAAATTTCTATGATAAAGATCTCATTTCTCAAATATATAGGGAACTAAGCCAATTTATCAAACTTAAGTCATTCCCCAATTGATAAATGATCAAAGGATATGAAAATTTTTCAGAAAAAAATTCAAAGCTATCTACAGTCATATTAAAAATGCTCTAAGTCACTAATAATTAGAAAAAATACACATTAAAATAACTGAGATATCACCTCAGACCTCTCAGATTGATTGACTGACATTACAGAAAAGGACAATAACAAATGCTGGAGGGGATGTGAAAAAATGGACACTAATGCACTGATGGTGGCATTGTAAACTAGTTCAACCATTATGGAGAACAATTTGGAACTATCCCCAAAGGACTTTAAAACTCTGTATATCCTTTGACTCTGCAACACCATTACTAATCTATACCCCAAAGAGATCAAAGAAAAAGAAAAGAATCTACATACATAAAACATTTATAGAAACTCTTTTTGTGGTGGCAAAAAATTGGAAACTGAAGGAATAGCCATTACTTAGGGAATGGTTGAATAATTATGATATCCGATTATGATGAAATACTTTTATGCTGTAAAAAATGACAGTAGGATGATTTCAGAAAAACCTGGTAAGATTTATATGAACTGATGCAAAATAAACTGAGCAGAACCGTAAGAAGATTGTAGTCAGTGACAGAATTATTACACTATGACCAACTGTAAAAGAGTTAGCTATTCTCAGCTATACAGTGATCCAAGATAATCCCAAAAGTCTCGTGATGAAAAATGTATGCACATCCATAGAGTAAATAAATGAATTAATATTTTTTCTACTTTATTTTTTCTTGCTTGTATTTTTTGCAACATGGCTAATATGGAAATATGTTTTACATAACCTCAGTATAATTTCTTGTCTTCTCAATGGAGGAGGGGCTAGAGGGAGACAGAATTTAGAACTAAAAATTTAAAATTTTAATTAAAAAACCTCATTCACATGATACTTTAGAGTTTACAAAAATTATTATCCCCATTTAATTAGTGAGTAAGCTAAGGCTTGGAGAGGTGAAGTGCTTTATCTAAGATTACACAATACTATTTGAGCTGGAATTTAAACTTTGTCTCCTATCCAGGCCCCTCTTCTATACTATGATGCTCTAAAAGTTAATATTTCATTCCACTGTATATCATACTCAAGACAGAACATGTTACTTAATTTTAATCAGATGTGAACAGTTCCTTACAGTATTTATATGGGACTAAGAAAATTTAATAAGATTATGGTTGAAGAAAATTTGCCAATAAACTGGGTATGATATCAGTTTTTTCTTCATACCAAATGTTTGTCCTTAAAGCATTGATTAAATACTGAAACAGTGGGTAAAAAATGATGCATGATGGTGAAGCTAAAACAGACAAGAGCCAGCTTATAGAAATAGACACTCTCCAAGTATCTATGCCAAAACCCCACACATGTGGGCATGGGTAGATGCAGCAGTTCTCAAATCATTTTCTAAATCTATAGAAGTCCTTTAGATGCTGTGCAGATTAATTTCAGGTTAATTTTCACATTATTCATAGTGCCATTCCATAATTGTAGTGATCATATCTATTAATATATTCATCATTATTGATACATCTAAACTTTTTCCTTGAATGAGCTAATAAATTAAGATGATCAGAACATCTCATTATGAGCCATACAGCATTTGTTTCATAAATTTTGGTACATGTTTTTTGCAAGACTATTTTACAACAATAATCAATGAATGGAAATGTTATGAGACCTGGGGATCAGTGACTTAATAAACATTTATTAAGTGCCTACTATATACTAGGCACTTTAATAGATATTGGGGATAGAAAGACAAAAAATAAAAAGATAACTGTACATATGTGTGTATGAACATACACACATATATCGTAGAGTTATTGACATATATAGATACATACATGTACTAAAACACACTCACAAAGTTATTGGTCAGGGGGAAAGCATGAGCAGCTGGGGGGATCAGGAAAAGCCTCATGTGGGAGGTGGCACTGGAGCTAAGCTTGGCAGTATAAGAAACAAAAGTTAAGAGGGAGAGCACTTTAGGCCTGGGGAAAGGTCTTTGCAATGGTGCAGGAACTGAAGATGAAGTGATATATGTTCAAACATGAATATTTTGGTTAGATCCATAAGAGGATATAAAGGGGTATAATGCATATTAAAAAGACTGTAAAGATAACTAGTTGTAACTAGGTGATAAAAGACTTTAGATGTCACATAGGAAAAGTTTGTACCTGATCCCAAAGATTGTAAAATACTGCTGTAGCTTATTGACCATAGTAATGACATGGTCAGATCTGTGTTTTCAGAATAGAAGTTGGAAACAAAAGAGACTTGAGAAAGGGAGACAAATTAAGAGGCTGTTAAATGAAGAAAAGGATATTGATTAAACATTTAGTGTGCCAGGCCTTGTGTTTACTACTGAGAACACAAATACAAAGCAGTTGATAGTCCCTATCCTATAGGAATTTACATTTTAATGACAGAAGATAACACATAAAGGGTAGGGTTGTGGCAATAGTCCCAGATGACAGAATGTGGATCTCCATACTTCTTGACTTCTGCTTTCTCTGGCAAAGAGAATGATCCTGAGAAAAAGCATGTCTCCTAGGCTGTTGATACCTGAGTTAGGAAATAGTGGAAGAGCACCCAGCTGCCCTTGAAGAGTTCAAATCACTTAGCAAAGATGAATGATATCTTCAGGTACCTAAAGAACTAGCCAGTATAACTTTTGGGCCACTGTTGGTAATCTTTGAAAGACTGGGGAGAAGAGGAGACATAGTTCACCTAGATGTAAATGAAACATCTAAAGAAATTATCTCATGCTAGTTTTGTGGAGTTAGGACTAGGTGAGGGGGTTGGGAGATAGATGGCATGATATAAATTAGATGAGATTATAGTTATGTGGAGTCATTGAACTCATTGAATGTTAGACTTAAAAGAGGTCTCTAGAGGAAGGTTCCAGGGATGTATAATTGTCTATCTGCTGTTTTATTCTTTTTAAAATTAGTGTCAGGTTAAACATAGAAAATGTCCGTATCAAGTTTACAGGTGACCCAAAATTGGGAGGGAGATAGCTAACACATCGAGTAAGAGAATCAAGATCCAAGAGGATTGATAAGCTGAAATGTTGGGCCAAATGTGACATGAAACTAAATGAAGGAATTTTAATAGGGATGAATGCTATATTGATATTGAACCATTAACCAGTTGCTCTTTGAGTTTGGTCATCCAGCCAGTCTGAATCCATCTAATTGTTTAATCATTTAGTCAGTATCTCCTCATCTTTTCCACAAGCAAAGTATGAGATATTTTATGGTTTTTCATAAGTATAGAAAAACTGTGTCTTGTTCACCTCACCTATAATTTAGTAATCTTTTTGAAAAAGGAAATGAGGTTAGTAGGTATAACCTGCTTTTAGTAAAGTCCTGATTGTAATTATCTTGCTTCCCTTTCTAGATATTTGCTAGCTTTTTCTTTAATGACCCAGTCCAAAATCAAAGACTAGCTCACTGGCCTGCAATTTTAAGATCTTGTTCTCTTTTCTTGAAAACTAGGACACTTTCCCTTCCCCAGTCTTATAATATTGCTCTCATTTTTCATGATCTTTGAATGTAAAGATTTGCTCAAAGTCACAGGAGTGACAAGTGGCAGAATAATTCGGGCATAATGACTCCAGGTCCAGTATTCCTTCATGTCCCTTACCTTGAGGTATAGAATACTGTGTAAATGCTGAGTATTATTACTAATGGTGAAAAAAAAATCTTCCATTGGTTCTTTGAAGGAAGAGGACTACTTCTTATTTATCTGTGTCTCCCCAGCACCTAGCAAAAGACCCCGACATGGCAATTGTTTAATGAATATTTGTTGACTGAATGAATGCTACTAAAATAGGTAGATTACTTTCTTTTCTATGAATCATGAAAATTCATCTTGGGTATAGATGTTCTGTGTGGAGCCATTAAAAAACTAAAGTATGATCCGGGAATCCATCCAGGTATGTGGAGAGAGTGGCCTTTGCAAGCCCCTTTCCATGATGACGCAAGCCAGGATCTCACCTCCCCCAGTGTTGGCAGACTGATCAGAGGCAGAGGGTGGTTTTGCCTGACCTTTGAGTCTCCTCTCCATCCTACAGCTGGCAGAAAGAGGAATGAGGACCGAGTCTGTTTAGGCCAGCCGCACATGAGAGTTACCTCATCAGCTTTGAGATTGCACAGGCAGAGAGTGGGAGAAGGGCCTGGGGCCTCCTATCACAGCCTGGCTGTGAAGTCTCTTTTAAAGGAGACACCCAGGGACATGAGAAAAAAGAGAGGGAAATGATAATATAAGGCTGTTGACCAGAGGAATGTTGGCCTTCAGGTGGACCATGTTTGGAGGAAGGGCTGCAGGTTGTATTAGAAAGCATGCTGAACTCAGAGTTAGGAGCCTTAGGTTCCAATCCTGCCCCAGCCCTTTTCAATGTGGGTAAGTTGGGCAAGACATGAATCTTCCCTGAGCCTTTCTCTCTGTTCCTCAATGAGGAGACAACATAGGTTGGTGAAAAGAGCCCCGAGGACAGATATTGCTTGCTTGGAGACTTGCTATGGCACTACATAATTGATCATTACTTGGTCATTGATCATTCCTTCTTTGAGGCTCAATTTCTTCATCTATAGGAGATTAAAATAGGTGGTCTTTGAAACTCTTATGCTTTAAGACATATTCCTTCAAGCTAATAACATTGTGTATTCCAAGGACCCTAGATATTCTAAGATCAGCAAGGCCCTCAGGTATGAGACAAACAGAACTAAAGATTGATTTGAGCATTAAGAAAATGTGAGTTAATTTTTGATCAGACCCTCCCCCCAAAGAAAGATCAGTTTTCTGATAAGCCCAGCAGAATTTCACCAAATGGAGAATTATTGCAATAACATATTTATAAAGAGCTTTATAGTTAGATAGAATTAGATTCTCATAGAATGTTTAAAGCTGGAAAAATTCCTCAAACATAGAGCATAGAATATCACTGCTAGGAGGGACCTTAAAACATGGAATACAGGAAGTTATTTAAAGCCCAAAGGGACTTTAGAAAATACATCATGCGATGTCAAACAGAAAAGGACTCTTAGAACTCAGAATTTTAGAGCTCTAAGGGATTGTAGAGAGGTTATTTATCTAGTTCAGTCCTCTCATTTGACAATTTTCCTCATATGAGGAAACAGCCCCAGAAAAGGAAAGTGATTCACCCAAGGTCCTATGGTGAGTTAATGGTCAGAGACTAGAACTGTGCTGCTTGCTGTGTTTTCAAGACACTTTTGTTAGATTCTTTTGAGTTTTCCAAACACAAATGTTTCCCAACAGAAAGCTACATCAATTAATGTTCCACATAGAACAGTGTTTCTCTCTATAGACAAGATTTTTAATAGTCTATAGATAGACTTAATTGGGGCAATGGACAAAAACCATTATTCTATGTGCAGTAAGAAGAAAGCTGAAAAGGCACCTAGAAATAAAGAATTGCTGGGATGCCATCTATTTCTTTATTTGGTTATTACAATTCCATGTGGAAAGCTCAGGGGGAGTTACTATCTTTTATAGATAACCAAATTGAGAAAGTGGGAGATGATCTGCCTAAAATCGAATAGCAAATGAATAGCACAGCTGAGGTTTGAACTTGGTTTTTATAATTTTATAAGTTCAGGACTTCTTAATTGATATAAGTATGAAATCATTATGAATTTTAGAATTCTGATTTCTCCAAGGTAAAAATCAAGATTTTTCTGAGGAATTTCTCTTTATGTGGGAGCTTCTTAGCTGCCAAGTCTTACGAAAAATTTTCAGCCTATGGTTGAAAAAAGAGAATTCTTCTTTTTAAGGGGATGGAGGAGGATGATTTTCCTTTGGTTATTAGAGTGATCAGAACCTCAGTACAAGATCATTTTACTATTATATGAAGCCCTGCAATTGGGTTCTGTTTCACTGGTTTCATGCTCCAAAGAAATGCTCATCAGAAGGGGTAAGTCTTCATCCATATATCATAGCTGACAAATTTTCAGTGACATTTGAGACACAAGAACCAAGAGATGTAGGCTCAAGGCCTGGCTTGTGTCACTTCATGTATGACCTTTGAGGGACCTTAGGACAAAATCTTCGAGCTGGAATTGTCATCATAAAACATAATAAAGAATGTCAGAGAAAGAAGTCTTAGAATATAAGTCATCAAAGCTAAAAGGGATAGTAGAGATATCACCCCTCTCAACCCTCTCATTATGTAGGAAAAAAACAGAGGCCTTGGGAAAGGAAGTGCTTTGGCCAAGGTTGCATAGGGATTGGGAGTAAGCCTGGGTGATGACCAGGTCTCCTGACACTTGGTTCAGCTCTCTTTACTAGAGTTCAGCTTCTCTGTGGCTGCTCTTGAGCCTGACTCCTGGCTATAGCCTCCCTTTCTTTCTTACCCTCACTGGCCACATGTTTTCCTTTGCAATCCCGTCCTACAGGCTTAGCTCCAGCAGAACTGGAGCATGTGTTTGCTAGTCCTGACATTATGGGGAACCAAAAAGGTTACTCCAGATGATCACCACCTTTATCCATTAGACTTCCCCTGGTAAACCAGGCCCAGGTGCCAAATAAGAGAACTATCTAGATCATTATCTCATCAGTTCCCATGGAGTTGACTTATCATCTCCATGTTGATGATTCTCAAATCTATTTTATTTTGCCCCAGACTTTCTGCTCACCTCCATTCTCAACTCTAACTGCCTTTCAGACATCTCAAGTTAAATGTCTACTAGACATCTTAAGCTAAACACAGCCAAAACCACCCTCATGATCTCCCCACTCCCCAAAATTCCCTGCTACTTTAGAGGGTATTACCATCCTAGCTAGGAGTCATCCTTGATTCCTCATTATCTCTGACTCCCTATCATCAAGCTGTGGCCAAGGCCTGTTGATCTCACCTTCGTGTCATCTGTCTCTTCTCTGTCACTGCCAGCTCTCCAGAGCACCTCACACGGCAGGAACCAGCAGGTGGAGCTCCCTGCCTCAAGACTCTCCTCATGCTAATTCATTTTCCATTCAGACACTACTGTGATTTTCGGAAAGTACAAGGTCATCCAATCATGTTAGTTTCCTTGCTCCTCTTTACCTTCCCTCTCAAGGAACACAGTGGCTCCCTGTCACCTCCTGTAGAAAATAAAATTGTACATTTGGCATTCAAAGCCCTTCACTATCTAACCATCTCTTACCTTTCCGGTTTTCTTACATCTTATTCTCCACATGTACTCCAGTCCGATGATGTCAACCTCCTGGCTGTTTCACAAATAAGGCAGTATAACCTTCTCATGCTGCCCCCCTACAAGGAATCCTTTCCTTTATCAGCTCCACCTACTGACTTCCCTGGTTTCATTTGAGTCCAAACTAGAATCCCATCTTTTACTGGATGCTTTCTCCAATCCCTCTTAATTTTTAGTGTCTTCCTCCTGTTAAATATTTCCTTTTCCATATATAACTTGACTATATTTGTTTGCATGTTGAATCTCCCATTAGATATCAGACTCCTAGAGGACAAAGGATATCTTTTGTCTCTCTTTGAATCCCCAGCATTTAGCAGTGTCTTGCATACAGTAGGCACTACATAAACATGGATTAATAGTTTGGAGCAGCTAATTGACTGGAGAGCTACATCTGGAGTCCAGAAGACCTGAATTCACATCCAGCTTTAGAGCTTCCTAGCTATGAGACCTGGAGCAAATCATTTAATTTCTGCCTCAGTTTCCTTATCCATAAAATGGAGGTAATGGTAGTGCTTATCTCCCAGAGTTATTGTGAGGATAAGATAAGATCTTTGTAAAACTATTGGCAAATCTTAAAGTGATATATGAATCCTAGCTATTGTAGTCGTTCTGCCTTTTCCCAAGGTAAAGTGTAGTAGAAGGGACTTAGAATTAGAAGGCCTCGTTTTGAATTACAACTCTGTCACTTAGATTCATGAGACATTGAATGAGACATTTCCGTCTCTCCTTTGAGTCTTAATCTCCTCATATGTAAAGTATAGAGATCGGTTATTACTACCACTTATATTTGTCACATTGACCAATCATTTCCTTGTACTCTGTACTTCTCAGTTATTGTATAGTATTATTTATTATCCCTAGGCAGCTAGATGATGTGGTGGATAGAGCACTGGATCTGGAGTTAGGAAGACCTGAATATTTAAATTCAGTCTCAAACACAAATTGTGTAATCCTGGGCAAGTCACTTTACCCTGTTTGCCTCAGTTTCTTCATCTGTAAAACAAGCTGGAAACTACTCTGGTATCTTTGCCAAGAACACCCTAGTCTGGGGAAAGCATAGGGAAAGGAGAAAAGAAAACAAGTCTTTATTAAGTGCCTACTATGTGCCAAGTACTATGCTAAGCACTTTCAAAATATTATATGATCTTGACAGCAACTCTAGGGCATATGTGCTGTTATTGTCCCATTTTATAGTTGAAGAATCTGAGTCAGACTGGGGTTAAATGATGTGCCTGGGGGTTAAATGGCTAATACAATCAATAACTGTCTGAGATAAGATTTGAACTCTTGTCTTCTTGACTCCATATCCTGTGCTCCATCCACTGCCTCATTTTAGTGTGGAAGATCTTGCATTCTTGTAGCCTGTGCCAGTAGATTATAACCTAGAGCAGATTCTCTCATGCTGGAAAAGCTTCAGGAAGGGGCCTGGTAATAGACCAAGTTAACTGTTTCCTCCTCTATTCAATTCTAAACCTTAAATATCTCTGCCATCATCAGCCTTAGTATTCCAGGAAGATGTGGTTCTTTATTTTGCTGAGATCACTTATGACCTGGAGCCCACCCCCTCCCAAGCTCCCTTTATCTACAGAAGCTGGCCCTTTAATTCCCCCTTTCTCTCTCTTTAGTTATCAATCTCATCTCCTGCCCCCTTTCCTGCTGATTCCCTGTGCTCAAACAACAAGCAATAGGATCCTTGCTCTCTATTTCTGGGTGCTCATTTTCATTTCTTTCTCCCTGTTACAAATTAAGTAGTGGTTTTTAGTCCATTAGCCCAATTAAATCTACAAGACTATAGGCAACTAGTTTATAGCTACCATTCCCTCAAAGCTATTATTGTCCTGTATTATTATCACAGCAAAACTCATTTAAAAATCTCTTTATTTACTGCCTCTACTTCTTCATTTCTCATTCTTTCCACCTATTTGCAATCTGGCCTCTGACCCCACCATTCAACTGAAATTGCTCTCCAAGATTACCACTAATTATTTAATGGCTAAATCCAATGACCTCTCAATCTCCATCCTGTTTCTTGGCAGCATTTAACCTTGTTATTCCTCTTTCCATTTGGATACTTTTGTCTTCCTTTATTTTTATAGCAGATCTTTCTGTTGTTTGATTATTCTTTCTTAGTCTTCTTTACAGCGTCATCTTCCATGTATTACTATTAATCTGTGGGTATACTCTAGAGCCCTTCTCACTCTCTGCTCTTTTTCTTATTTATTTCTCTCTCCTCTTTATACTCTTCTGTCGCAGTGATTTATCAACTTGTGTGAGTTTAGCTATCATCTCTACTCAGTGTACCCTGTCTACATAGACCACACTCATATCTGAACTCCAGTCATATTTTGCCTTACATTTCAAACTGAATGTAATATAGCAGTAATAGCAATAATAACTACCATTTATATGGAACTTTAAGGTTTGCAAAACATTTTACTTCTGAAGTCTTCATGACAACTGAAGTGAGCACTATTATTATCTCTGTTTTATAGATAAGGAAACTGAGGTTTGATGTAAGGAGACCTGCCCAGAGTCAAATAGCCAGCAAATATACCAGACAAGATTTGAATTCAGATTTTACTGACTCCAAAATACAATTTACTTACAGCACTCTATTCAGTGTATCTCTTATATCTCTGTCTCATAGACATATCACCAAGACAGAACTTCTTTTCTTATCCCATCAATCCAACCCTCCTCCTAATTTCCCTATTTCCACCAGTTCATATACTTTGACATCCTTGACTCTGCTGTCTGCTTCACCCTCAGTGCCCGTGCCCAGTCAGCTTTCAGGTCTTATTAATTCTGCCTCCACAATACTTCCTTTATTTTTCCCCTTCCTTCTATTCACACAACCACCTCATCCCCTCTCACTCACCTTCTCATTGGTCTCTTAGCTTCTAGGCTCTCCTTGCTCCAATCTATTCTCTACACAGTTGTTAAATCAATATTCCTAAAGCACAGTTCCAGCCATGTTTTCCCCTCACTTAAGCATCTGCCAGTTGCTTCAAGGATTAAAACCACACTCCTCAACTTGGCATTTATAGCCCTTCACAGTCTGGTTCTGACTTATTTTTCTATTCTGATTTCATATTACTCTGATACATTCTGTGTTTCAACAAATTGGTCTCATTGCTGGCCTTTTTTGCTGTTGGATTTATCACCATTCCTTTCCACAGGCTGTCCCTGTGCTTGGAATTCTCTTCCTTTTCACCATTATTTCTTAGAATTACTTGTTACCTTCATGGTTAAGCTTAAGTAAAATCTCTTCCTTCAAGATCCTTTTTTCTGATTCACCCAATTGTGGAGTGGTTTCTTACCTCCCACACTCCCACCAAAATTACTTGGTCTTTGTTTTGTGTATATTTTGAATATACATATTGTTTTACAGGTTTTCCCTCTGTAGAATATGGATGTAAGTATCTAATTAGGTCAAGGATAATTTGGTACATAAATGGTACATAAGTACTTAATGAATATTTGTTGATTTGAATCGAATTGAACTTTAGGGCACAAGATTCTGAGAGATTTAAGTGGCTTTATCATGTTTACATCAAGTGATCACATCAATATTCTGAGAAGCAGTAGAATTTAATACAAATAGCACTAGTCTTAGACTTAATAGCCAAGATTTTGAGTCCTTTATTTTACCATTTACTAGCTGTATGACTCAGGCAAAGTCATTTCCCCCTTTTGAACCTCAGTTTTCTACATTTGTCTAAGAGGGGGATGATAATTTATATTCCCTACCTTGCAGAATTTTTATGATAAAAGTGCTTTGTGAATTAAAGTGGACAAACTATGACCCAAGGGTCAGATTTGGTCTTCTGCCCATTTTTGTACAGCCTGAGCTAATATTTAAAAATGTAATAAAATTATATTTTAAAATATTAAAAAAACATCCTCAGTCTACAAGCTTTACAAAAACAGGCAGGTAGATTTGATCTGTGGGCCTTAGTTTGCAAATAATGTGTCATAGAAATATGAACTATGTTTATTATCCATTCTACTACAAGGGGATGACCTTGAGAACTTCCCTGCTAAGAGAAGTCTTTCCCAATGGGATAAGCCTCTTTTCTGTTCTCCTTGTCCTTTAGAAAATAGATTCTTTTCTCTTTGTGGATTTTGGCAAATACATTTTTTTTTACTTAAAGAAACAGGAAATGACCTTTCCTGATGCATTTGGAAAACAGTTTTAATATGTAATGGAATTTCTGGTCTAGGGGTGAGGATTAATAAACCGCAGAGTCTGGAAACAGAGCACTGTAGTTCTTGGCAAACACGAGGGGTTCTTCATTTTACAAGTTCTTGCATCCCTTGATGAGTAGGGTAGAAAATTAAAAACAGAAATGGGAAGCAATTTGGTGGGAAGCTTTACAGAGCCCCTACTTTCTGACGCTTAACAGTCTCCTTGACTCAATGATATGAAGTGAGCCATGGAGCAAAAGTGAACAGTCCTTTTCATTTCTGACCCTGGCAAAGTCACATATGTGATCTGGGAACTTGGGACAGATGAGGGACCTATCTAAACCCTGCAAAACTCTATGTTTGGAAGCAACAGAAAATTCCGAGGGCTGGAGAAGGGAGAACATTCTTAAACACCCACTGTGACAGGACTGAGAAATTAATATTGAAGATGGAAAAAAATAATAATAATAATTGAAAAGATCACAGAATGATAGAACCTGAAGGGACTTAGAATAGTGAACAAACAATTATAGCTGGGGGAAGTACCCTGGCGCTGTTTGTAAGTCTATTTCTGTGGGTCTGATGCTTTCTTGATTTTCAAAAACTGCCACTGAAGTGATCACATTCATTTCAATTCAATTAATATATACTAAGCTAACTATGCAGATGTTAGAAATGCAAAGACAAAAAAGCCCCTAAAGAGAACTCTGAAAAAAAAAGAGTGTTTTATAAAAACTATAGCTAGAACACTAGAAAAGAGAATGCATAACCCTGAGAATCCCAAGAATGATTGAAAGACACAATAAAAGAACTGGAGGAAAGTAGTAAGGAGTGAAATTATCACTCTTAAT
Organism: Myrmecobius fasciatus; assembly: GCA_023553655.1. Classification (NCBI taxonomy): domain Eukaryota; kingdom Metazoa; phylum Chordata; class Mammalia; order Dasyuromorphia; family Myrmecobiidae; genus Myrmecobius; species Myrmecobius fasciatus. The sequence goes on from JAJPUD010000961.1 coordinate 122,653, forward strand.
GAAAACTGAGAATAACACAAGAAATACTAAAACAAAGACAAAAGATGGCATAATTGAAAAAATACCTGAGATCTACAATAAAAATAGAAAACAAATGACTTTGAAAACAGGGTGTAGAGTAAAAGCTTCTGAGAATCCTGGAGTCTAAGAGCTAAGTCCATGCTAGGTTTTGTAGCCAGTTCAGAATCAGTGCCCCAAGAATTATGGAGTGAATTTAGGGATTTAGCCCAGCAGTAGCCAAGATGAAGATTCATGGGGAAGTCATGTCACATTTGAACATGAACTTGGTGGGATCAATCTTATGTAGAAACTGTGTTAAATCTGAGCCCATTCTCACCAGAGAACAAGGTATTACAGGTTGGGAGTGTACCATTGAAAAGTTGGGAGAAAATCTTTATACTTTTTTTGCTATATCTTAAAAATAAATATCCTTTTCTAAAAGCTAATTATTATTAAGTGACTATTAAATAGAATAGGATATTAGTCAGTTACTGGTGATAGGGAAATATAAGTGGGGGCCCAAACTGAAAGCAGTAACGAAGAGATGATGCAGCAAAACTCTCAGGGTAGAATTTCCCTGAGAAGGGAAGATATAGCAGGCTTCTCTCTGTGAGAATGAGACCAGATAATACCTGCCACATAAGATATTCATTGGCTTCCTAGAAAAACATAATGAAACAAACAAAAAACTTAAACACACATATATTCAGCTCATCATTTCAGAATTCATGGTTTTAGGAAAGCATAAAAAGAAATTGCCTGGAAATATTAGATCCAGAGGACAAAGTGCACTTTGAAGAAATCCACAGAATGCTACCAGAAAGGAACTCCATCTTAACTCACCTAAAAACACTACTGCCAAGTTCATTAAACACAGAACAAAGAGAAAATATAACATGACCTGAAAGAAACAGATCAATACTAGGAAACTCCAGTCATAATCATGCCGAGCTATTATCAATAAGATATAAAAAGGCAAACTAAAATATGAGATTCTGAAAAGCAAAGAAAAATGGCTTATACCCAAGAATAATTTAGCCTACTAAGGCAAGCAAAAAGGACTTAATACAGAATTGATGCCTTCTGATCATTTCTCTTGGGGAAATTTAGGGTTGGGAGGAATAGTTGAAATATGAATTTCCAGATTACATTACCAGTAAGATGGAGTTTTAGACATTTTTTCCCTCATCCTCATGACCTCTCCCAAAAAAGGAATTATGCACAAGATATAAAAATTTCAGCTGCCTCTACTGTCTAGGACTCTAAAACTATCAAGGAGGCAACAATTCAATGAATGACTGTAATCAGTGTCCCCTTCCCCCAATGGCCCAATATGGGCTTGCAACTGAACTCACTTCTAATCCCCCTTCCTCTTAGTGCAGTGGAAACCAAAAAGCAGAAGTCTGACCTGGCTGGGATAGCTCTGTGGTGTAGTGAGTGCTTTGTGATGTAGCTAGCAAGCTCAGAGAACCAAGTGACAGAAGAAACTACGGCAGGACCCATCTATATGCCCCTATAGTGCTACCCCAAGCCTGAAGAAGTAAGTTCAGCACCCAGCTAGGCCTTCAGCATCCAGTTCAGGATGTAATGTGAGTGAAGATTCTAAGGGCAACTGAATATGAATTGCCCAACCTGGAAGGAAGCCGACCCAGCTCTGAGCTCTAGCCCCTCAGGAAACACCATCAAAGGGAAAGAATTCAGAAAGTAAGCAATTGGGAAATATAAGGAGAAAAGACTTAATTTACCAGATGATCTCAGAAAAAAGAAAACTTAGCCAAAGAGCATGAGCATAAGCAGATATAACAGCAGTGGAGGCAGTTATAACAGAAGAGAATATGGCCTCCAAATTAGTCAAAATCATATTCAAATAAAAAATATTCAAGGACAAAGAAAATGAAACATCTTATGAGGCAGGGGATTTTGTATATTGCCAAGAGAGTATGGAACCATAGCAGGATTTTCCTAAATGTTTTGAAAGAGAAATAAGAACTATGAAAACAGAATTTATGACCTGATTAGCAAAAATAATTAACAGAAGAAAAGAACCTAAATCTATAAACAAAATAGAGAATAATTTATTGGAAATGTGAATACAAAGAAGTAAAGGACTATCTGGAAGAAAATAAGTAAAAATAATGTTGAAAGAAAAAAAAGATATTCATTTAAATAAACTTTATTGATCTCCAAGACAGGATGCATAGAGACAATACAGACCTTCTTGAAAAACATGTCAAAAACTTTAAGCATACCATAATGCAAGAAATAATATAAGAAAACTACCCAGAACTTCTAAATACAGTAAACAAGTGCCAGTTGAAAAAAAAATTCCACAGGTTGCCCCTAGGAAAAAAATTCTTATTTTTTTGCAACTCGAAGTTGCAAACTCAAAGACATAATGGTTAAATTGAACAATTCTTGTAACAAATAATCAATTCTTTAAGTGACCAGGAGAAATATTTTCAAATACAACGGTAAGGAAATTTGAATAGCACAAGACAATTCTTTACCCCAAGAAAAAGTAAAGGACTCATGATGTAAACCAAGGTGATATAACCTGCAAACCTGACCCTAAATTTTGATTTAAAAAAAGTGTAGGGCAGCTAGGTGGCATGGTGGATAGAGCACCAGCCCTGAATTCAGGAGGACCTGAATTCAAATGTGGCCTCAGACACTTAACACTTCCTAGCTGTGTGACCCTGGGCAACTCATTTAACCCCAATTGCCTCAGCAAAAAAATAAAAAAAATAAAGTGAGGCATTTGAAGCATTCCTAGAAAATAATCAGACCTGGACAGATTATTTTCTTTGTAAATAAGCCAAACAACAGAATATAAAAAAAGATTAAAAACTACAACCAAGAACAAGGACAAAATAACAAGAGAAAGAGAACTTAAGAGATTTCTTTTTAAAAGTACACAAAGAGACAAAGTTTAAAGTAGATGTCAAATAGAAATGGTGGTAGAGATATAGGCCTGAAACATCATAGATTAAATCTCACAACAGGTGAATCAGCATTTTTCTGAGACTAAATTACAGAGGGACAATTGGGCATAGAATCAGGAAGACCTGATTCAAATCTGGACTCAGACACTAACTAGTTGTGTGACTCTGGCCAAATCACTTAACTTCTGCCTCAGTTTCTTCATCTTGTAAATGAGGATAATACCTACCTCCCAGTTTTTTTTGAGGATCAAATGATATAATAATTGTAAAATGCTTAATACAGTGCCTGACACATAATAGACACTATACAGGTGCTAGCCATCTGTTATTAGGATGAGAGAAGAGAGGCAGAAAATAGAAGGAATACTATATATTGTACTTTAAATCAAGTCACAAGTCAACAGCAATAATGAGTAATTTCTATAAGTGTCTCAGGGAGAAGAAAGCCTACAAAAGAATAGACAGGAAGGCAAAGAAAGGAATTGAATTAGGGGAAAGAAAATCTTGTTTTAGGGGTGACAGGATATTACTGATGAATGCTTCCATGAAGATACATAAAGGGAGATAAGGGTCTTTCTTACACTGGATATACCTACCAAGGGTGATGCTTAGATCAGTCAGAAGTTAATGGGAGGGTATGGACTCAAGGGGTAGCTAAGTGGCACAGTGAATAAAGCACTGGGCTTGGAATCAGATGCTTACTAGCTGTGTAACCCAGGATAAGTCACTTAACCCGGTTTGTCAGTTTCCTTATCACAAAATGAGTTAGAGAAAGAAATGGCAAGCCATTCCAGTATCTTTGTCAAGAAAAACCCAAATGGGATTATTTAGTGATGGGGTAGCAATTCTTAGTTTGATACAAACTTGTGACAAATTCACAGTGGCCATTCTCTTTGGCAAAAGAAAAAAAAAGGTTTACTTAGGAAAAGAGGTTACAGACAAAAATAAGAGGTAAAATAGACTTATCAGGAATGGCAAATATGAAATAAAGTTGAGAGAGCATATAGTTAGCAAGGAAAAAAACAAGTTTCCCAGGGGAACTCACAATTAACTAGGAGAAAGTAAATACTCCACGAAGTGGGAGAAAGCCATTGGTTGTCAGATTTGTCTGATCAGAATTAGCTAGAGCAAAGAGAGAGGTGCCATTAAAGGGAAGGCACTATGAGGAGGAAGAGAGTAACCTCATAGTGGGCTTAGTCCTGAAAAGAACTTAGCAAAGGTCTTCACAATAACCAGATGTTTTGTAGGGGAAATTATATCCTTGTGGGGCTTCCCAGGCTCAAACTCGAGGGAGGGTCAATTGAGCATTCCCAAATTAATGATGAAAGTGTGAAACAGGAACTGCCTCTTTCACACAGGGAATAATAGCTGGCATTTATGTAGCACTTACTGTGTGCCAAGCACTTTACAACTCTTACTGCATTTGGTCCTCATAATAGCTCTGAAAGGTGGGTGAAAGGGATCTTTGGAGATCATCTACTTCCACTCCCTCATTTTATAATTGGAGAAATTGTGACTTAGACAGAAGTGTGTCTCATCTAAAACTTAGGGAAAAGCAGGGGGTCATCATTCTATTCCAGTGCTCTTTCTTTACTGGAATTTGTCAGAAATCAATCTAGAAGTACTTCTGGAGAATCTCCTCTGGGTTGGATCCTTTACCATCCAGGAAGGTGCTGCCCCCTGTTACATACACTTCTCATTACAGTAAAGCTATGGTTTCCTAAATAGGAATGTTCCTTCCTCCAGTACAGTGTGCTCAATGCTTCCCACCTAGGCAGATGCTCTTTAATGCTGCTATGGCCAAAACATTTATCACCAGCTTCCCAAATTTCTGTTGATGAGCCTCATCAGAGGGAACCTGAATGATCCTTGAATGATAAATTCAGGGCATTATCAAGATTATATTTGTCTTAAATTTTAATTTAAAATTTACTTTTAACATTTTTATGCTAGCCTATTTATCTTACTACTGAAGGAAACTAGGCTAACTGAAATAAATTAGGCTTGTAGCAGAGTGCCTTGCACAGAATGGGTATTTTGTTAATGTTTATTCAAATGAAATGAATCGATAAACTTCCAGAGCTAGAAGTTTAAGAGTTGCCACTCTTAAAGGTTGGCAACTTTTGAGAGCCCAGAATTACTTAAACACCATCATGAAGACTTGATTTTCTTGAAAATAAAATATTTTCTGTGCCCTTTCTGCCTGTTCTCCTAAACTTAGCACTATATAAAAAACCTAGGCTTTGCCACTTACCTGGGCTTTGAAAATGATCTTACATCTTTGAACTTTAGTTTAATGTTTTACAAAATGGGGACAATCATATTCTCTTCAACAAGCATGTAGCTGCTATTGTTAAGCTTGAACTACATGCCCCCAAAGTCTTAGTGGAGTTTTAAGGTTATTAAGGCTTATTACTGCACTCAGACTTTGGGGACATCCTCTATGAAAATCTTTTATAAAAAATAAAGTGCTTTCTAAATGCAGGTTGCTGTGATTCTAAGAGGCAGCTAAAGCTAACAGAAAGAGTGCTAGACTTGGATTTGAGAGGATCAGAATTCTAATCCTGCTTCAGACACTTACTTCAGTATGACCTACCCCAGAAGATTCAACCTCTCTGTGCTTCAGTTTCCTTATCTGTAAAATGAGGGGTTTGGATTCATGTAGTCTAAGATCTTATGACCCATGATCCTATTCCTCTTCTTGGAGAAGCAGGAACTTTTTTTTCAGAAAGAAAAAGCTCCTAAAGAAGCTGCTAATTTGTCCTCATTTTGTGATTTATTTGTTTGTTTTTAAATATATCAGTGACAGTGAAATTGACAGTGAAACAGAATGTGGCATCTTAATTGTATGGAAAATTATATAAAGAGCACCATCTGCTGGTACATTATGAGCATTGCTTCTGATGGAGTTAAGGTCGTACTGGATACTCCTGATGATGACATTTCAGAGTTACACTTAGGAGGAATCTTTAGACAGTGAAGCAGGAACGAGCCTGAAGATCTGAATTTTCATCTTAGTGATCTTAGGCAAGTTATTTTCCCTTTCTGGGCTTTCCTTGAATTGTCCAGCTGATTGTCCAGGCTCTCCTTCCTCCAAGTTCTATAGGAATTTCCTTGCTATCTGTACCAGAAATTGAGGACTGAATAAATAGCTAACATATTTTTGTACATATACACGCATTGCTTTGTAATGACAAAGCTTATTCACAGACAATGAGACAGGCGAAGCAGGATCTTCATTGCTCCCCATTGCTGCTTCTAGGCTCACATTCTACCATTGTCATTCAGCATCTGCTCTGCTCCAAATCAAAATTCTTGTAGTTATTGTCTTCCAACTCTCAGACAATCCTGTTAACATCTGAATCACAGACAGAATTCTTCTCCAAATCTTGGCCTTTATCTTAAGGGGCTTTGTACATATTGATGCTCCCCAGGTACTCTATCCTTCAATTTATTTAATTCTCCATGACCTACTTCTCCACCCCACTGCACCCCAGTTATACGAAGAAATGATCATATCTCTGAGATTGTCATTGTCATCATGAGCTTCCATGGTCATGAACTCTGAAATTCTGTTTATAATCTGCTATCATTCTATCTTTTGCCTTTTAATCCCAAATTCTTTTGTTCCTCCTCATTATAACCTCTAGTTACTCAGCCTCTTTATTTCTTTCACAGGCAATCACTCCTACACTGGCTACACTCTTCCCTTCCATATCTTGCCCCCTTGATAAACCAGTTCAATTCTACCCCTCCTTCTTCTTCTCTTGAGTTCCTTATTCCCTTATCATATCACTGATTTTGTTCTGCCAAGATTCAGTTTTGGATCCTTCCCACCAGTCTGCTGCCTTTGCTCCTACACATGTTGCTTAATAAAGCTGGAGTAAATCATGAAACCATGCTAATTTAGTCCATTGCATTTATGTTATATAATCCCAACTGGGCCTTCAGTGCATCAAAGCAATCTTTTTCTACTTCTCTAATTGATTCACTGTCTCACTCTTCACAGTACCTATTTCAAACCTTTTCATTTCTCTTCAGACCTTCCAAAACTGTCCCTTTCCCCATCCTCTCAGCTGAGAACCTTGCCTTATATTTTACTGAAAGAAAAAATGGACTTATTTGCCAAGAGCAGTCTTTTCTCCTGTCTACCTCATTATCAAATCATTCAGATTCCTTTTGCTACTATCTCCACCTCCACTCCTGCAAAGAGATAGTCCTTCTCCTTGCCAAGGTAAGCCGAACTCTATATAGTGATCACATCCCATTCCATATTCTTCAGTTGATTTCAATCTCTATCATCCCCACTTTCTCCCTTATTTTTAATCTCTATTGCATACATATGTGTCCAGGATTTCCTCATCCTCAATAGCTACCCACTTGATGCATCCATTCTCCCCATCTATAATCCCATATATCTTCTCCCTTGTGTGGATAAATTCCTTGAAAAGACTGTCTACAATTGATATCTCTTCTTCATTTCCACTCCTCTCTTAACTTTCTACAATCTGACTTCTAAGTTTACCATTCACCTGAAACTCCAAAGTTACCATTAATCTCTTAATTGCCAAATCTAATGGCAGTAGTATGTTTTTTCAATTACATATATAGTTTTAAACATTCATTTTTGTTGGAGTTCCAAATTTTTTTTCTCCCTCCTTTTCTCTCTTACCTTCCTCCCTCCAGGAGAGCAAACAATTTGAAATAGGTTATACACATACAATCAAAAGTGATTTTTGGTTTTTGGTTTCTTTGTTTTTTAGGGGGTTTTGGCATGGCAGTAGGGGTTAGGGTTAAGTGTCAAGTGTCTGAATCCGTGTGAACTCAAGACCTCCTGACTGCAGTTCTCTATCCACTGCACCACCCAACTGCTCCTCAAATTGATCTCTCTAATGCCAAGTTTGGCCAAGCCTATTGGTCTTCTTGAACTGGATGTTCTGTAAACATCTTAAACTCAGCATGTTCAAAACTGAACTCATGTTCTTTCTACCTATTTTACTCTTTCTTAACTTTACTAATATTATTGTGGGTACCACCATTCTTCCAGGCTCCCAACCTAGGGGTCATCCTTGATCCTTCACTCTTCCTCCCTTCCCTTATCAGTTGCCAAGTCCTATTGTTCCTGGCCTTGAAACATCTCTAGTATATATTCCCTTCTTTGACACTGTCACCACCCTGGGCCAACCCCACTAGCTGGACTATCACCAACTGGTGATCTCCATGTCTCAGGTCTCTCCTCACTACAGTTTCTCATCTACTCAGCTATTACAGCAATTTCCCCAAAATACAGGTCTGACCATGTCACTCTATGCAGTAAAATCCAGTAACTACTTAGAACCTGCAGAATTCAAACACAAAACCCTCAGTTTGATATTCAAAGCTTTGCATAGGCTGGCCCCCTTCCTCTCTTTTCAGTCTTCTTACTCTTCTCCCTTCTTTGTACTGTAATTACCCTGGATTCCTTGCTGGTCTTCAGACAAGACCTTCCATCTCCTCGATCTGAGCATTTGTTAATAGCTATCTCCTCTGGCCTGGAATGTTCTCACTCCTGGATCCCTTCAATTCTCAGCTAAAATCCCCACCATCTACAGAAAGCCTTTTCCAACTCCTTTTAATTCTAGGGCCTTTCCTGTTGGTTATTTCCAGTTTATCCTGTCTGTAGCTGTTTGTACATAGTTGTTTATATCTTCTCCATTACACTGTGAGTTCATTTGAGAACAGGGGCATTTTGCCTTTCTTTGTATTGCCAGCATTTAGCACAATTACTGAAACATATTAGATGCTTAACAAATGTTTAGTAATGGATTGACAGAGATTGACAGAGAACACAATTCATAGATGAGGAAACTAAAGTGAAGTGGCTTGCCTTGGATTTGAGCCAGGACTCAAATTCAGGTCTCTTGACTCAAAGCCCAGTCCTCTTCCCACTATATCTATTAACAAGTTCTATGGGAAGAGTATTCAGCAATTACTCAATTCAACAGATATTCATCACAACAAATTTACTGAGCATGGAAAAGGGATGGGTTGAAGGGCAAGATAGTGGAGATGGATGGGATATTGCAACAGCCTAGGTGAATAGTACTGAGGAAGCACTAGAGTGGTAGCAGGAGGTAGGACAGAGGCAACAGATGTTGTGGAGGTGGAATCCACATTAATTTAGTAACTAGAGAGCTGAGCTTTCCAACATGGTGAACTAGGGAGTGCTATGGAGGGAAGATCATGCTTCAGGCCATTCACCATAGGTAGATGCTACATTCTCTTTTTTTTTTTTTTTTTTTTTTTTTTTTTTGTTTTTTGCTGAGGCATTTGAGGTTAAGTGACTTGCCCAGGGTCACACAGCTAGGGAATGTTAAGTGTCTGAGACCAGATTTGAACTCAGGTCCTCCTGACTTCAGGGCTGGTGCTCTATCCACTGCGCCACCTAGCTGCCCCTACATTCTCTTCTTAACCCAATGCCTTGACTCATCATTCAACTGAAGAGGCTTTCTTCAAATATATTAATATTCTCTTGATTGCCAATCTACTGGTCTTTTCTGAGTACTCATCCTTCTTGACCTTTTTGCTTCCTTTAATAATAACTTATCACATTACTCTGTGATATTCTCTTTTCTCTAGGTTTTCCTATCACTACTCTCTCCTGGCTCTCCTCTTACCTATCAAACAACTTTTCAATCTCTTTTTCTGGACCCTCACCCATGCTCTCTTAACTATGTCCCATAGGGCTCTGTCCTGGCCTTTTATACTAATTCATTTGGGAATCTCATCAGCCCCATGGATTTAATTATCATCTCTGTGCTAATGATTCTCAGATCTACCTGTTCTGACCTAACCTCTCTGATGTTCTACGGTTTCACATCTCTTTCAGACATCTCATATAGGATGTCCTGTAGATATCTTAAACTCAGCATGTCCCAAACTAAACTTAGTCTTTTTTCCTTCAAATTTTCTCCTATCTTCTCTCTCACTGGCAGGGGCAACACCATCCTTCTGTTCCTCAGGCTCACAATCTAGGAATCTTCCTGGACTCCTCACTAGCTCTCACCTCCTCATACTCCTTTTTGAAGGTAAATTATTACTAGAGATACAGCTTTCTAGAAGTAATAGTTGAAATTATGTGCTAAGGAAGAGCACATGGAGTAAAAGGTCGAGAATAGGCTGTTGGGGAACATCCATTTAATGGGTATGAACAGACAAATATTTAATTTTTTTTCCTCCCATATATAGCTCTTATATACAATCAAATCTTAGAATCTCTAGAGTGGAACTTCTGTTGGCTGCAGTGCCAACACTCACCTGAATATGACTCTTCCCTCCACAACATTCCCTTCAAGCTTTTGCATATTATGTGGTGGACTTCTTATCTCCTGATACTCACCATCCCACTCCAAAAGCTTTAACTATTAGGAAGTTCATGATATTCAGCCAAAATATCCCTTCTTTTAACTTCCTCCTGCCAGTTCTAGTTGTTCCTTCTAAAACCAAGCAGTGGCTGTTTTATTACATGATTTGAGTAATTGATTTCATTGTTCATAGTCCAAAGGACCTAAACTCAAGAAAACTAACTTGCAGGCTCCCCCAAAGAGACTAAGAATGCTTCTCGCCTACTTTCCCCTCTCCACAGCCCTGCTCAGCAATGCAAGAGGCGTGATGGAGGTTGAGTCCTCATACACAGACTTCATCTCCTGTGACAGAACAGGCCGTAGGAATGCTGTCCCTGACATCCAGGATGACTCTGCGGCAGTGAGTGTGAGAAAACTGACGGGAAACATGGGGGAGCTGGCACTCGAAGGAGCAGGCAAGTACCCTCTGGATGACAGAACAGAACCTTCGAGGCATTAAATTGGACACCGCAAAGCGACCTTAGAACACAGTACATCAAAACTGGAAGGCACCTCAGAACATAGAAGGCTAGATTTACATGGAGCTTTTGAATAAAAATTGTAAATACTAGAACTAGAAGCTAACGTTAGACCTTAAATGTCACTTTATAGCACATAGTATTGATAGGAGAAGGAACCTTAGAAGTTATCTAGACCCAAACTTCTTAAATTTCTCCCATGAAAAGTGGCAAGTGGAAAAAGTGAAAGAAACCCTATTCTAAACCAGCCTTCTCATTTTAGAGAGTAGGAAACAGAGGCCCATAAAGGGGGGAATAACTTGCTCATTGGATTAACATGAGAATATTGTCCATCCTTCTCTTTCTCTTTTTTTCAGGACAGGAAGAGAGAAGCACATCAGACAAGGAAGCTGGTACCACACCTGAGGGGAATGAGGGGACCACTACATCCTGAGAGCTACTCCTATCCCATTCCCTTTGTCCAGTGGCTGAAGGAAAAAGCAACCAACCTGTCATTTCCAAGAGGCAAACTTGGCAGCATCTTCCCTGAGGACCACTTCCCTCCCCTACAGTAACCTTTCTGGGCATAATGAAGCCATGTGGACCTCCCCAGACACTTCTTTTTCTCTCATCCTCTTCCCCCTTCCCCAGAGGAAGTCTGTGCTCAAATCAGGTTTGCCCTTCTATGGAGACCTCAGACTAAGGCTAGCCTCCAGAGGTGCCTTAAGAGCCCTACCCCAGCCTAGGGAAACCCTGTGGTTTTGCCTACCATGAACCTTCACTTCTTCCAAGCCCACATATCTTACTGTATTTGGCAATTCCAAACAATATTTATTTGGTTTATACCTGTGGGGTAGAATTGGGAAGGTACCACCTGCTCCCTTCCTCTGAGGACAGCTAGAAGCCGGGTGCCCTCCCAGTTCCTCTTAGAGGAAATATCCTCAACCCTCACACTGAACCTCTCAATTCACTTCATTAAATTTCCTGAGTGCCTACTCTGTGCAGGGCTCTGAAGGAAGCAAAAAGATGAATGAAACCTGGTTACTGATCTTAGGGAGTACCCTATCCTCAGGGCTGCTGATTGCTTCATCTCTGACCCTCAGGATCAAGGGGAGAGATCCTTCCCAACCATCTGGATTAGTTCCTTTTTACTCTTTTTAAACTTTGACTTTAAATATTATCCATGTTTTGGGGTTTTTTTTGGAGGGGAGGTGGGGACAGTTAAGGAGAGGGGAAAAAAAAAACTAATGGAGACGTGCCTACATGGGGAGGGGGTGGTGAGGAAACAGAGGGGATGTTTTAACTTAAACTTTGACCTGTGTAGCTCAGAGACAATGATTCCTGAACTCTTCCAAACCCATTCTTAAGGGAATCATTTTGTTTCCCAATTTTACTAAATTGTGTCTCCTTTCTACAAAGATACTTGATGCTTACCACTTGGAAAATAAATTCATACCTTTTGTGTGGTTGATTTTCTTTTTTTCCTGAAATATTAAGTATTATTTCTATGTTAAATTGCCCTGTGATCCATTCCTTATAGAAACTTTAGTTCTGACCCCTTGAACTCCAGTGGAATTTAGAATGACCAAGAAAATTTGAAAAATCCCATTGTTAGAAGCAGCTTGGAATAGTGGGAGGGACACTGAGCTTGGAGGAGAGGGAGGGACACTGAGCTTGGAGTAGTGGGAGGGACACTGATCTTGGAGGAGAGGGAAGGACACTGATCTTGGAGGAGATGGAGGGACACTGAGCTTGCAGTGTCCTGGAACCTAAGAGCCCTGGGTTTCAGTCCTGGTATGCCATTAGGAGGTTAGTTCAAGCCCAGGTCACTTGATTCCCAGTTGAGCCCTTTCTCACAGCACAGGTGGCAGCTGGTGGCCCAGCAGATGGAGAGCTAGGCCTGAAGTTAGGAAGGCTTGCGTTGAAATCTGGCCTCAGACATTTAGCTATCTGTGTGACCTCTGCCTGCCTCAGTTTCCTCATCTATAAAAGGGGAGATCATAAATCACTACTCCTAGAGTTGTGAGGATGAAATAGAATTATTTGGAAAGCTCTTGGCCTAGTACCTGGCACATAGGAAGCACTACATAAATGCTTATTCCCTTCCCTCCCCTCCTTCTCTCACCAAATCAGAGTTGCCTTACAGTGAGCAGATGGGAAAGTGTTTGGTCACTGTCAAACACTATGAGAATGGCCAGACTTCTTCCTTGCCCTCCTTTCCCTGCCTGCTTCCAACAATGGAGACCCAAACCCTGGCTCTTTTCTCCCCCACCCCCACACACTCCTCCCAAACGTCCCAGAAGGCCCCAGGGGTCACTGAGGAAAGGTGATGCTCTCTGCCCCGGCAACACCACAGCTACACATGAAAACTAGCTGATGGTGTGGCCCGGGTCTGCAGAGTTGAGGCCATTGGGCCCTTTGCCAAAGGGCCGGCACCAACGTTGCCTGAGGCCTTTCGGGGGATAATCCAGGTTGTGTCAGCACAGCTGTGTCCTCCCTCCCCAAAATAACCATCGACATATTTCAATCTGGGGTGAACTTTACAACACAAAAAAATGGATTTGTAATTTATTGATAGAGCACCCAGCAGTCATACAGGATCACTTCTTTAGAGGCACTTCAGAATTGGCCTCTGGCAGTTAATCATCTGAACCAAGTTATTTTAAAATAACATATATGCAGAATCCCTGAGTCTTATGGATAGTGAGCAGCCAGTACGAGAAAAGTGTTTCACTGAGGTATTTTAATACACAGTTGGCTGTGTGTACAGGAAGAGAGTTGATTTGCTAATCAATATTGCTCTATGAAAGAAAATAGAAAAGATTATATGTAGTACCCCCACCCTAAGGAGTATGAATCTGGTTCCTGAGCACAAGGTGATTACTGAGGCCGCCTGGGATCAGTGGTTTTTCTTGTCCTGTCCTGTTGGGAGCATCATCGCTCCGGCACTGTGAGCGGATCCAAAGAAGCCAGAGTTAGAAGTCTTTATCACTAAGCCAGGACCTGGATTTGTAGCCTACATCTGCTACATGCCACCTGTGTAATCTTACACATACCCGTGCTTAGCACAGAGCCTGGCATGTGGGAGGCACTTACATGTGCGTTGGTGGGTCGAAAGCCCTTTCTCTCTAGGCCTTGGCTTCCTATCTGTAAAACTAGGTGGGAGAGACAGGAAGGGGGGGACTTGGACTGGATCTCTTAAGTTTTCTCCCAAGTTTAGATTCTAGACTTGCCGAGATAACCATGTTCTTTGAGTCCCAACTAGCCCCACATAACGCTGGAATCCTGGACCTATATTTGCCTCAGAGCAAATTCTTTTTCCCCTTTAGGGAACACAATAAGATTATAAGGCCCCGAATCTATTTCTGACTTTCTTTAGCTCCTCACCTAGAGATACTGTGCTTTCCCAGGGGAGGGAACCATGCCTGAAGAACACCAATGGCTTTCCCTGACAGAGCTTCCCCTATGGAAAGAACATGGGACTCTGGGGGAGTTGCTGAGAATAGTCAAAGCAGACAGAGTGGGCCATAAGCCAGGGAACAAACCTACCTTTTAGACTGCTATCTGATAGGCCTTGTACAGTTGGTCAAGGAGTTCCTTTTTCTCATTGTCTGGAAGGAAACTGGACTTGGCTGCATTGATATTCTGCAAGAACCAATGTGACCAACAGGGCCAGAATTAAAGACTTTTTAAACACCGAACAAAGTTCAAGTCCCCTCACTTTATGTAAGAAGGAGTTGACTCAAGTAGCAGAGTGCCATGTATGAAGTTGCAGTTAGCAATATCAGAATGGGGAACTAGCTTGCAAGTTACTTCCTGGTCCAGGGCTACTTCCATCGTGCCCTGCTCCAGAGATATATAGAGAACCTTGGTGCAAGCCAAGAAGAGAGTAAGGGCCTGTGTATGAGATAGGTTGATGATGGCAGGGTCTCTGAATCTCAAGTCTTTGGTATAGCAAATGTTATCTATCGATGGGATACTAGCTCCTAGTATCCTAGAGGGGTTGCTCGAGGCAGGCTTTCCCTAAGTGAGAACTGTGTGAGACTCTTAAGACCCTTTTCTAATGTGAAGAAGAAAATAGCAGCCCCTAGGTGTTGGGGGAAGTTGGTTCACCTCCTTTCCCAGTGACACCCCCCATGTTTTTTTCACTTACCAATCTTATAAACTCCTCCTCAGTGAAGTTCATTTGCTTTACCATGTGGTAATCTGTGTCAATAGTAGACTTGAAGATGAGGGGGTCATCTGTGTTGAGCGAATAGTTAGCCTTATCATTTTTAAACCTGGAGGAGAGGAGGAAAAGGAAACCATGGGAGAATCCCTGCTAGAAAATGGGTCTTTGCAGTGGCTAGCTCTTCCCTGGCTCTGAGGGGCAGGGGACTCACCTATCCACCTACACTTCCACCTTGGCCCCTGAAGACACTCCTGAGGCCATCCCAATCATGACTTCAAACACGTACTAAACAAGTATTTTGTAGAATACTACATCTAACACCCAGCAAGGTTTGGATAAGATGATCCTTTTTCTCACAGAATGAGAAAGTGAGCTATCATATAATGTGTATTACAAGTAAGTGGGTTAGTGTCCCCTGCCATGCACAGATCATAGGGTCTTCCAGGACGGTCGATGGACGCGCAGGGTTTGGGAGGGAGTCTCCATGTGTCAGTGGAACCCATCAGACCTGAGAGGAATTAGGCTACAGGCAAGGCAGACACAGCACTAGCATCTCCCATGGATCCCATGGATGGCTGACGAGGTGCCATGGCCTGCAGACTCCCAGGAGGAACCAACCATCAGCTGGAGGCAAAGCGAGCCCCAACCACAGCAAAGGACTTAACCAGACATTGCCTGCTTCCCAGAAGGTCCTGGCAGGCCAGCTCACCGTACGACTGCGTGCTCAGTGCCCTCTTTCCAGGCTCCTGTGAGATAGCTCGACCAGGGGCATACCTGGGTGAGAAAGGATAACTTGAAGAGTGAGAAACAGCAGGAGGTCATTTAAGCCAAGGCAAAGGAAGTCCAGGAAGGCATGTAATAGAATAAACACTGAATTCAGAGCCCAAGGGCCAGGGTTCACATCCTGATTCTGCTGCTTTTGGTATGACTTAGTACAACACAGAACTAATACTTGCCCATCTGTAAAAGGAGGTAGCTAGACTAAATGATCTCTTAACGTCTTTTAGTTCTAATATCTAAGAACCAAGAAAGTGACTTCCTCCCACAGTGAGGAAGAAGCAAAGTCAGAATTCAAACACAGCTTCTGTCTCCAAATCTGGTGTATTTTTCCTCTACACGAGCGGATGCTTCACAGCTTGTTTTGTTTGCCCCAGGACCACTGGGAAGGAGCCCTTCTTAGGTTCCCTTTGCCCCATGACGGGAGAATAAGGATGCTACTTTCTAGGTAGGTCAGTGCACCGAGAGCATCCCACATGTACACCAGAAGGCTGCCCCTAGCCAACCAACTCACCTCAAAGTGCATGTTCTCTCTCCGCAACTTATCATACAGGGCGGGATCTTCCAGAGTGTGGTAGCCATGGCCTATCCTCTCAGCATGGAGAATATTCACTGCCTGCAATAGTGGGGGGGGGAGTGAGAGCAGGACCCCGACATGGACAGACACCCCCAGCCTCTCCGCCTACTCCTAGGCTCACCTGCTCTACAACACTGGCAGGCCCCACTTCTCCAGCATGAACAGTCCGGTGAATGCCACTTTTCACAGCCTCCTGTAAGGCACAGAAGGGAAGGAGAGAGTTAAGTCTGTAAAGGTAGGGACCAAGAAAAACAATTTTCAGGCAGTCTGTACCCTTCTCCAAGGGCCTCTCCGCTCCAATTAATATTTTACTAGGACCTGTAACCCCAGGCTTCCAGAAGCCCTTGCTGTTACTCATGGTAGCAGATACTTTCTCCTGCAATAATTCCCAGCACAGGAGGAACTGAGGAAGAGAGAACATGGAGAGCCAGAATCCGTGGGAAAATGGAGAAATGGAGAAATCAGAATAGAATAGTAGAGATGGAAGGGACCTTAAAGGCCACCTGCATTTGCAAGAGGAGAGGTCTGAAGTCCAGCGAGCAAAACTGACTTCCAGGTCATAAAGTAAGTCAATGGTAGAGCCAGGATGGCATCCCAGGGTCTCTGACGAGGGGAGTCAGTAGAATTTAAAAGCAGCATATTCTCTAGACCTCAACTTTTTCCACTGGTGACCCCTTTTTGCCTGAGAAACTTTTACATGACCCCAAGTATATAAAACAGGCACGCAAATTAAACATTTACTGATAACATATCCTAATTTCCTGACCCCCGTATTCAGTTACACGATCCCATGTGGGGTTGCAACCCACAGTTTAAGAAGCTAAGAGAAGGTGGCTCCTAGAAGCTAAGCTCTTACCTGCTTATGTGTCTCCTGGCGGAGAAGCAAGCCCTGTTTCATTATGGGTAAACCATTGCACTCCCCCCCACATTCTGGTCCCACCACCCATCATTGCTTACATCATAGGCTTCTACATGCCCAGGAAAGAGGCTACTGTCCTTGATGGTCTCATCTCCAGCCAGGTCAATGGCCACCACCGTCTGATGGCGATACTTCTTACAGAGCTCAACCACCTCAGGGGACCAGTCTGTAGGCAAGACCCAAACCATGTGTCACTGGAGCCCACTGAACTTAAAAGGAAGTGGGCTGTTGGCAAGGCAGGCATCCAACACTAGTATGTAAGTGTATACTTACATATAGCATATTACATATTACACTAGTATAGATACTAGTATATATTATATGTTAGTATAATATTAATTATATGTTATTAATTATATAGCACAATTATATGTAATTGGTATTAAATACATTTAATTATTAATAATAGATAATTATAATATTGCTATAATACTAGCATATAAGAAGAAACCACCACTTGTGTCTCCCATTGGCCTGACAGGAGACATGCCTCAGGGTCTGAGAAACAAACTTTCCAAGGTTAATGAGGTTCTCTGCAGAATGCTAGAGGAGTATAAAGCTAGCCCCAACCACAGGACATAAAAGAAATCATGATTCCGTGCTGCCCATTTCCATTTCTGTCCACGGAAGCAGCACAGATCAGGAAAGAATATCCCCAAACCATACACTCTCAGCACTGCAGGGATCTCTGAGTCACAGGAATATACCCATCTGGCCTCTTCTCAACTGTTTGCAATAGGGAAGCCAGAGGCGGCTAGGTGGCTCAGGAGAACCTGAGTTCAAATTTTGCCTTAGTCACTTAGACCTGGTCAAGTTGTTTAACCCCCAATTGCCTCCCCCCAACCAAAAAACCTGACAATTCATTTCCTTCCAGGATATCTCCTTCTACTTTGGAACAGATTTCATTATTGGGATTCCCCCCCCCCCCAATGCAACTTTCTGCAACTTGCAGTCATTTCTCTTTATTCTGCCTTTTTGAGCCAAGCAAAACAAGTCTGATCTCCCTTCCCGTCCCTCACCCATTTTGGAAATGACTGTCAATGAGTTCCCTAGGTTTTCTCTAGGTCAAATGTGCCCACTTCCTCTAATTCACCCCAGCTTGATCCTACATGGTGCTGACAGCACCAAATTCAGAGGTCTATGAATTTACATTTAAAGAACCAGCACAGCTCTGTAATCTGTGGGTACATTCTTCTGCTTTCAGCAGAACTGAGGGAACAAAAGCCCATTACCAGTTTGTGGGATGGTGGAAAGCAGTAGTTCATGGTTGGAGCTCAAAGACCTGAGTGGGTCATTTTCTTACTGAGACTCAGTCTCCTCATCTATAAAATGGGAGCAGGACTGGATGATCTCTGAGGTCCCCTCTAACTCATATATTACTCATAATCTGATTCTGAGGGGCAGCTAGGCTGCGTAGTGGGCAGAGCACCTGTCCTGGAGTCAGGAGGACTGAGTTCGAATCCAGTCTCAGAAACTTATTATTTATGAGATCCTGGGCATGTCACTTAATCCTGATTGCCTCACAACCGTGCCCCTACTCTCCAATAAATAAATAAATAAATAAATATGACCATGAGGCCAGAACAAACTAAACCCTGTTGGAGCATGTAGCCCAACCCCAGAAGATCAGAGCACCTGGATTTTGGCTTCCCCGGATGGGCCCTCACCTTAACTCAGCCAAAGAGTACTTCAGTAAAGCAGTGCTAGTAAGACCCGCCACCCGGAAACCTCACCATGCTTGGAAGCATCCAGCCAGGGAGCTTGAGGGCTCTGGAAACCTATATCCACATCCACCACTGCTCAGAGCAAGGCAACAAGAGCTTCCTGACTCTGCAATAGACCCATTCTCTATGAAAGCGGAGCGGGGTTAGACTGGGAGCCAGGAAGAGCCCTGAGGCCTTTTTTAGGAGACTTGGGATTTAATAGACTGGCCTCCGAAAGCATCAGGCTTTGCTGTCAAGGTAGGAAGAAACGATATTTGGCCCTAAGTGCCATTATCTCTGCTGGCCATCAGCACTGGGGGCTGAGCTATTGTAAATGAGAATTACCCCGGGTGGGTTATCTTAGGATGAAATAACACCCCCTCTCCCACTGAACTCCAAGACCTTTAGAGAACATTCAGGCAAGATCCCGCTTAGAGATTTGCTCACAGACAAATAAGGGAGAAAAAGCCCACTGACTGCAATTCTGCCAGCTTTCACCGTGGGTTCTGAGCTAACACAGCAACTCTATGGCACTATGTATCTCTCTCTCTCTGTCTCTCTCTCTCTCCCCCCCTCTCTCTCTTTCTCTCTGTGTATCTCTGTCTGTCTGTCTGTCTGTCTATCTATCAATCAATCTACGGCACAGCTGGGGATCTGAACTTGGGTCTTTTGATGCCAAAGATATTATGTTCTATTCTCTATATCATGTTGCCTCTGCACTAAGCCATGGGGATTCCTGGATTTCCTTAAATCTCTCTTTAACTCTTATATCAAATAGGTATCAGCTCGTTGTGGCAGCTCCAGAAGAGGCTTTTTATGGAGACAAAAAAGAACTAGTTAAAGAAAAACATTTTAATAAAAAACAAAGGTTAGAACTTGAAATCTTTCTAGCAGATGGTGAGATTGGCAGATGCCCCCTCCCCTCCTTTCCTGGCTGTCTCATCTGTGTCAAGCCTACAAGCTGCCACCTGGCTTAACTCTAGCGCTGGCAACCTCAGACCCTAAAAAGACAAAGGAGGGAACCACTTAGCCAGTTCCCCATCTCCTGCCCTTCTTCCAACTGTGAGAAGCCTTCCTGGTTGGTGGAGACAGAGGTAAGGCAAGAAGATGAAGGGGACTAGCTAACAGCACAAGAACAGGTATATAAGTGAAGGAGACAAGCCAGTCCAGAGAAGAGCACAGGCACATATCTCCCTTGCAAGAACCTCTCTTCCTAGTCTAAGGATCTGTTCCCGGGCTAGTGCTAGTGCTTCCTAGGAAGGAGAGAAAGGTGAATAAAATGGGAACTACCAAAAGGGGGAGAAAGAGAGGAAGAGGGAGTGAGGACGCAAGTGGGAAGGGAAGCAGAGAGATGGAAGAATGGAAGGAGGGGGGGAAGAAATGAGCAGGGTAGAGTAAATGGAGGGGATGGATGAATTAAAAAGTATTTTCTCAACACATACTATGTGCCAAGAGCTGTGCTAAGGATACAAATAGAAGAGTAAGGTGGAATGTGTTCTCGAGTTATTCAAATTCTTATACAGGAGACAGTTTCAGCTGGAAAGGTCCAGTGGTCCTTAGAGAAAAAAAGGATGGTGAAGAAAGAAGGGAGGAAGAGGTAAGTGAGTTAGAGGAGATAAGAAGGGAGATGAAGGAGGGAGAGAGTAAGAAAGAAAGAATAGAAGGAAGCAAGGAAGGGAGGGAGGAAGGAAGGAAAGAAGGAAGGAAGGAAAGAAGAAAGGAAGGAAGGAAGGAAGGAAGGAAGGAAGGAAGGAAGGAAGGAAGGAGGGAGGAATTGAGGGAGGAAGAGAGGGAAGGAGGGAGGAAGAAAGGGAGGGAGGGATGATCAGAACTGGACAGGGGCAGGCCAGAAGAGGTAAAGAGAGGGACCATAATACATTACTTGGCATGTGGCGCATGCAGCATAGAATAGACCTGACTTTGACGTGAAAGTCTCGCTCGCCCTCCTGCAAGCCCTGGTTGACGAGAGACACGACTTCATCAGGGGTGAGGTTGCCCCTATATGGAAAGAGAGATTCCAAAAATGGAAGTGAGTTCACCAGGCAGGAGAAACCAGCCCTTCAGCGTGGAGGTCCCACTAAGATAGAAAATCCAGCTAATGCCTGGGCCAGAGCAGAACACAGGACCCCAAGCAGGGAGAATGTTTGTATGGTGTGATTTTTGTTTGATTTTTTGGTTTGGTTGGTTTTTGCTAGGATAATGGGGGTGACTGGTATTTTTCTTGGCATTAGAAGACAGAGATTAAGGAACAAGATTTCTGCCTCCAACTGGGCCTCTATTTCCCCCTCCCACCTCTTGTTTTTGGAGAAAAGTAGCTAAATTGATAGCATATGGGAAGCTCAAGGGACCTGAGATATTTCTGGGGAGGGAATGGGACACAGGGAGAAATTTAGATGGTATAAGAACAAAAGATATGAACGAAAATTCATTTTTAAAAAAGAATATTAGTAGATCAGAGCAGGTGACACTGGTGTGGGGAAAGAGTCCCAGCCTAGGATCAGGAAGCCCAGGTTCTGCTATTACCTCACTATGTGACCTCACAACTCCATTGAGCCGGCCATCTCATTCGAATACCAAATGTACGCTTGCCAAAAGAATTATTTTACGGAGAACTCACACAGGGCAAGCGCTCACAAGGTGGCCAGAAAAAGTGATGTAAGAACTGATTGTATGAGATGGGGGATCCTAGCACAGGACCAGCCAGCATGGCGGGCCCTCCTCAGAGAAGGTGCTGTGCTCTGTGAGCAAAGCAGAACTGAATTAGCCCAGAAGAACCATGAGATGCACAGTCAGAGAGTCCATGGGGACACAGGTTGTGTCCAACCTGTGGCAAAGCCCTCAGCCCGTGTTGGTCTGAGCAGCCACAGTCGGACACACCGTAGCTGGACTTTAACAGTTGCAGTCTTCGAGAACGAAGGACAACAACCCACCATTGCAGCCTCTGGGTACGTCACTCTCTCAGCTTTCTCATCTGTAAAGTCAGGGGCCCAAACGAGCTAACGTCTGAGTTCTTTCCCCACTCTAAGAGTTTATCTTCCAGCTCATTCAGAACTCTAGTCTTGACCCATATTGGTCCCTCCCCACGCACTTACTCAGCCTGATTCCAGGGGATGGGCTTCACCTTGGAGTTGGCCAGCAGGTGGGGGCTATACCTCACCTCCACATACACAACACCTTCCTTGGCTTTCATCTCCACAAACTCATAGGCCACGCGTTTGATGGCCTCCCGGTCACCCCTGTAAGGATGAGGAGAGGAGAAAGGCAGGGTTCAAAACAGCTCCATTCCTGCAGGCAAGAAGGGGTGGGGAAGGGGGGAAGGAAGTCACTTGGGGTTTTCTTGGTAAAGATGCTGAAGTACTTTGCTGTTTTCTTCTCCAGGTCATTTTACAGATGAGAAAACTGAAAAAAAAAACAGGGTTTAAGTACCTTGCCCAGCATCACATACTAGTAAGTGTCTGATGCTGGATATGAACACAGGAAGATGAGTCTTCTTGACTCCAGTTTGAAATTCTATCCACTATGCCTTCTAGCTGCCCACATGTATACAAATAAACAAAATATGAGAGCACATATTTGTGTACCTGTGCATATGTGTGTGTCTGTGTGTGAGAGGGAGACAGAGACACACAGAGACAAGAGACAGAGAGAAACAGAGAGACATAGACAGAAATAGTCAGAGTCAGAGAGACATAGAGACAGACTGAGAGAGACAGAAAAAGATAGACATATCAGCCAGAGACAGAAAAAGACACAGATGGAGACAAAGGA